>NC_069464.1:28195336-28222836 GCF_026875155.1 Cherax quadricarinatus | reverse complement strand
ATGCTGCAGCGGTTATTTGGTTGATGTGTGCCTCCGGTGATGTGCTCGGTGTTATGGTCACCCCAAGGTCTTTCTCCCTGAGTGAGGTCTGTAGTCTTTGTCCACCTAGCCTATGCTCTGTCTGCGGTCTTCTGTGCCCCTCCCCAATTCTTCATGACTTTGCATTTGGCTGGATTGAATTCGAGAAGCCAGTTACTGGACCACATGTCCAGCCTTCCAGGTCTCTTTGCAGTACCTGCCTCCATCCTCGTAGTCCGATTTAATTCTTCTCTCAACTTCACGTCATCTGCGAACAGGACACTTCAGAGTCTATTCCAACAAGTCGTTTCACATATATCAAAAATAGCAACTGGTCCTAGAACTGACCCCCCTCGTAAAACAGGCCCCACTGTGATACCTCTTCACGTACCATTACTCGTTGCTGCCTCCCCTGTCAGGTATGTCCCTTATCATTGCAGTGCCCTCCCTTTTACATGCGCTGATCCTCAGCTTCTGCACTAAATCTCTTTGTGGGGAACTGTGACAATGGCCTTCCTACATCTAGGAAAACGCAATCCTAACCCACTTCTTTACCTTGTCATAAAACCTCCATGAGGTGGTGATACAAGATTTGCCGTTCCAAAGAACCCATGCTGGTTTCATTTATAACTTGTTCCTTTCCCAGGTGTCGAGACACTCCTCCTCCAGATAATCTTCTCCATAACTTTGCAACGACAATACAATGTCAGAGACACAGGTCTGTAGTTTAGTGCCTTCGTTCCTTCTGTTTCCTTTCTTAAATATGGGGACTACATGCTGCCTTCCATTATCTCAGGGTAGTTGCCCATTTCAAGGGAAGGTTGAAGATTGTGTTCGAGGCAGCACAGCATCTCCTGCTCCTTCTCTAGACCCATGGGAGATGTTTGTCCGGTCCCATCGCCTTTGAGGTGTAAAAGGTCACTAGGAGCTTCATCACCTCCTTCCTCAGTTGTTCGTATTCCATCCAACACGTTGTGGTATATTCCCTCTTGATGTTCCTTCTGTGCTGTCTTCCCACACCCTTCCTGTATATACTGTAGAATACTTTCCTTAAATCCTCCTGTTCACTCCTCACATACTCCTCATCATTCTTGTGATTCTCCACCTTACTGTCCTTAATCTGATTACAGGTCTTTGACTGTTGTCTCCTCCTGTGTGGCTATACAACAGTTTCGGGCATCTTTATTCTCGATGCTATGTCATGTTCATTACTGTCGTTGGTTATCTATGAGGTGGAACCTCCTTACCTGTGCGTTACTCATTCCTGGCTCTTGCGACTGATCTCCCTATTTTCGTGTTTTCTCTGCCTTCGTACTTTTCCATTCTCTAATTGCATTTGTTTTTTGCCTCCATTTTACACCGTCGGGTAAAATCCAGGGCCGATCTGGTCTTCCCGTTGTTACTGTTGCCCTGGGAATAAACCTATCCACTGCCGTCCCTTGCATTTTGTTGTTACATATTCCATCATTTTCATTTTACGGGCTTTCCTGCCAGTTCTCTGTCCCAATGGAACCTCCCGCAGGAAGTTCTTCAACCCTATGTCGTCCCCTCTTTTATAAGTCAGGCTATTCCCCATTCAACTTCCTGTTATTCTCTCCACTTGCAGCTATAAAATATTCAAAGCACAGAACCACGTGGTCGCTAGCTCCTAGGGGACTCTCTACTTGATGTCCCTCAATGTCTGGAGCTGCCTCAGGGAACACCAGGTCCTATCTTGCTGGTTCATCCTCCTCTTCTTCCTCTCTGGTATGTCCTTAACATGTTTGGTATCATGAGGTTTTCCAGCACCCCCCGGCGTCCAACAGCCTGGCTCCCGTGTTTCGGGACCCCATGTGGCTCAAGGTTTTCCGCAGTCAATCTCCTCTGTGGTTGAAATCCCCCCATAACCACAACTTTGCTCTTCTGAGTGGAGCTCTTCTTGCCACCTCAGCAGTGTATCCACCATTGCTCTTGTGCTCTCTTCAAATTCCTCTCTTTTGGGCCTCCTGCATTCTGTGGTGGAATTAAACATCAATGCAATGACCACTTTGGTTGTTTCCCAGACTGAAGTGTAACCTGCTATTTATTCTCTCCCGTCTCATCTATGCCTTCCCATTTTCATCGAATTTCCATCTTTTTTTTACGAGCAGAGCAAACCCCATCCCCTTCCCCCCCTGCCCCTTCTATCTTTCCTCATGATCTGGTATCCTGGTGGGAAGATTGCATCAGTTATTGTCTCCGTGATTTTGTTCTGTAGCTACTTTGATATCTAGGGACTTTCTCATTGATTCTTTCTTGCCATTCCTCATGTTTATTCATTAATCCATCTTCATTTGCATACCAAACCTTCAACTTCTGTTCTAGAAACTGTAAATGTAGTGTGCGGGGGTGAAACAGAGGATCGGTGTGTTGATTGGTTGGTTTTTGATTGTTCAGTTGCCCTTGGGGGTGTCGTGGCTGGGAGTCCTTCTGCAGGTGTTTTCTGCTGGGGGGTGCGCTTGGTCTTTCCATTTGATCCTGGGTTATTCTGCTCCTCCTTTTTTTTCATTTCCTCCCATTTTCCTTCCTTTCGTTTTTGAACTCACTCTTTCATTGTCTTCCCTTTCGTCCTGTGTTCTGTCTCGATCTGGTACCCACCTCCGGAACTCCTGCTTGTCTCTCAGCCGTGCTTTCTCCTGCAGAATCATGTTTGAGTTGATTTGCCTTGAAAATTACTTACTTTGGAGAGGGCCGATTCCTTTTCTTTGTGAACCCACCCAATTCTCCGAAAATTTGCCAACTGGGTCATGTCCCGCTTCCGTCCCCCCTCAACCTATCCCTCATGATATCTTCAAATCGCTTTTTTTCTCTCTCCTGAGGCTTTCTTTCATCCATAAGTATTCCCCTTAGCTTCGTCTATCCCATAGACAAAGAAACACGGATCATTCCCTTTCCCTCCCACTGTGACTCCCATTGCATCCTCGAAGTGTTTAAGTTCCTTCCCGTGGAGTGCTCCTTCAGTCCCTTCCCTTGTTATGGCTCCTATGCTTCTTGGTTTGTCCTTCTTGCTCACCACTGTTTCCGTTGCCCCCACAGGTAACTGGTAAGGTCTTTTGCACATTCCTAGTTCCTTCATGTCTTCCAACCTCTCATTCTGTACTAGTGTGGCTCCCTGTCTTTGTTATGGCCCCTTATGTGGGTTTGACAGGACCTCTGCATACAGTTTAGTTTCCCATGCCTTCCTTCAGACCTGTTGTCTGTTTGATGTAGGCCATTGCCGATGCTACTTCTGTAATATCTTTGTCTCTGTGCTGTTTCAGATTCTCAGCTCCCTCTTTCTATCTCTCTATCTTGATTTCTGCTGCCGTGGGCTGTTTGCTTCCCACCTTCTGCATTCTGCTGCTAACCTCTCTCCATCTACCTTTCCGCCTCATCTAGTCTCCTTCCCCAGTCTTCCTCCTTTTTTTGAGCTCTACGCTCCATTCCTCCCCCCCAGATCATCCTTGGACCCCTTGTCCTCAACCGGTTCTAGGTTCCCCCGTTGCTCCACAGAAGGGGAGACGCAAGGTTAGGGGGAGGGGAATAGATGGTTAGGAGGAGAGGGATGGAATGGTTGTGGGGAGGGGGAGGATGGTTTATTGGAGGGGTAGAGATATGTTGGTGGAGGGGGTTAGAGTGGTATGAGGGAGAGAGGGTAATGGATGTTATGGGGAAGGGGGAGATGGTTATTGGAGGAGGGAGGTAGTTGGGGGGGTTAGACGGTTTGGGAGGGTTAGGTGGTTTTGGGGGAAGGGAGGTGGCTAAGGTGAGGTGGTTAGGGAAGGGGGAGATGTGGTTTAGGGGAGGGGGGTCGTGCTTTGTGTCAGTATTTGTGTCAAGTGGTGGAGGGTGTGTTGTGTGTGTGTGTATGTGCATAGTGTGTGTGTGTGGTGCATGTGTGTGTGTGTGTGTGTGTGTAGTGTGTGAGTGTGTGTGGTGTGTGTGTGTGTGGTGTGTTGGAGTGTGGTGTGTGTGTGTGTGTGGTGTTGTGTGTGGTGTGTGTGTGTGTGTGTGTATGTGTATGTGTGTGTGGTGTGTGTGTGTGTGTGTGTGGTGTGTGTGTGTGTGTGGGTGTGTATGTGTAGTGTGTGTGTGTGTGGTGTGTGTGTGGTGTGTGTGTGTGGTGTGTGAGTGTGTGGTGGTTGTGTGTGGTGTGTGTGTTGGTGTGGTGTGTATGTGTGTGTGGTTGTGTGTGTGTATATGTGTGTGTGGTGTGTGTTGTGTGGGTGTGTGTGTGGTGTGTTGTGTGTGTATGTGTTTATGTATGTACTCACCTAGTTTGTACTCACCTAGTTGGGTTGCGGGGGTCGAGTTCCGAGGCTCTGGCCCCGCCTCTGCCACTGAATCGCTACTAGGTCCACTCTCCTGAGCCTTGCTTTTATCATACCTCTGCTTAAAAAAGCTATGTATGGATCCCTTCCGTCCACAACATCACTTCCAAACTATTCCACTTACTGACTACTCTGTGGCCTGAAGAAATACTTCCTACATCCCGTGATTCATCTGTTCTTCAGCTTCCAACTGTGTCCCCTTGTTACTTGGTCCATCTCTGGAACACCTGTCTTTGTCCACCTTGTCAATTCTCTCAGTATTTTGTATGTCGTTATCATTTACCCCCTATCTCTCCTGTCCCTCCAGTTGTCGTCAGGGTTGATTTTCCCTTAACCGCGCCCGGGAGGGGACGTACACTTAGCCTCTGGACCTAGTCCTTGTTGCAAACCGTTGCACTTTTCTCTAGTTTCTTCATGCTTGGCTAGGTGTGGGTTCCAAACTGGGTGCCTGCATACTCCAATATGGGCCTAACATACACGGTGTACAGGGTCCTGAATGATTCCTTATTAAGATGTCGGAATGCTGTTCTGAGGTATAGCCTAGGCGCCCATATGCTGCAGCATGTATGATGTTGATGTGCGCTCCAGGAGATGTCCTGGTGTTTATACTCACCGCCTAGATCTTTTCCTTGAGTGAGGGTTTGTCGTCCTCTGACCCCCTAGACGTACTCCTCTGCTGCGGCCTTCTTCTTTGCCCTTCCCCCCATCTTCATTACTTTTGCACTTTGTGGGATTGAACCCAGGAGCCAATTGCTGGACCAGGTTCTGCAGCTGTCCAATCCCCTTTTGTAGTTCTGGCCTGGTCTTCGATCTAGTGAATTCTTCTCATCAACTTCATGCTTCATCTGCAACAGGGACACCTCAGAGTCTATTCCTTCCGTCATGTCTTCACAAAATACCAGAAAACAGCACTGTCCTAGGACGACCCCTGCGGACCCCGCCTGGTCACGGTGCCCACTCTGACACCTCGCCACGTACCATGACTCGCTGCTGTCTTCCTGACAAAGTATTCCCTTGATCCATTGTTAGTGCCTTCCCTGTTATCCCTGCTTGGTCCTCCCAGTATTTTGCAATCAAACCATTCTCTGTGTGGAACTGTGTCAAAAACGCCTTCTTGCAGTCCAAGAAAATCAATCATCCACCCACCCCTCTCTCTCTTGTCTTACTGCTGTCACCATGTTCATAGAACTCCATAGGTTGTGACACAGGATTTTCCCGTCCCCTGAAACCATGGTTGGCTGCTGTTGAAAGAGATCATTCCTTTCTAGGGTGTTCCACCAATCTTCTCCTGATAATCTTTCTCCATGATTTTTGCATACAATAATCATGGTCAGGGACACTGGTCTGTAGTTTAATGCTTCATGTCTGTCACCTTTTTTAAAGATTGGGACTACATTTGCTTCTCCAATGCTCAAGGCAATCTCCCTGTTTCGATAGATTGTATTGAAATGTTGTTAGGGTACACATAGCGCCTCTGCTCCCTCTCTTCAATACCATGGGAGATGTTATCTGCCCCATTGCCTTTGTGGTATCTAGCTCACTCAGAAGCCTTTCACTTCTTCCTCGTTGTGTGCACGTGTCCAGCACTTGGTGGTGTGCTCCCACCTCTCTGTCTTTCTGGAGTCCCTTCTGTCTCCTCGTGAACACTTCTTTGAATCTCTTGTTGATTTCTTCACATACTTCACGGTCCATCTCTTGTGTCCTCTCCTCCTTCTTGCCTTAGCCTGAATTACTGGTCCTTGACTGTTGTTTTCCTCCTGATGTGGCTGTCATCAGTTTCGGTCAGATTTGGCTTCGCTGCTATGTCATTTTCATATTGTCTTTGGGCCTCCCTTCTTATCTTGCAGTAATTCGTTTTCTGGCTCTACGACTGTTCTCCTTATTCTCCTGGTCCTTTGCCTTCTATATTTCTCCATTCCCTTAGCACACATGGTTTTTGCCTTCCCTGCACCTTTGGTAAACCATGGCTCATCCTGGCTTTTTCATTAATCCCTGTTACCCTTGGGTACCAAACCCTCTCCTCAGGCCCTCCTTGCATTTTGTTGCTACATATTCCATCATCTCATTAACTGGCATCCCCTGCCAGTTCTCTGTCACCACTGAACCCCGATTCAGGTAGTTCCTCAAGTTTCCTGGGTAGTCCCCTTTCTTGTAGTTCGGCCTTCAATCGTCCCTGGCCTTCGCTTCTTCTCCCGTCCACTTGTAGCTCTAGCTGTGTATTCGAAGCTAAAACCTACATGGACACATGCCCAAGGGGTCTTTTCATATTGATGTCCACGATATCTGCACTACTCAAGTGAATAACTAAGTCCCAGAGCCTTGCTGGTTCATCCTCTCCTCTCTCTCTTGAAGTGTTCCCTTACGTGTTGGCACATGAGTTTCCAGTACCACCTCCATCATCTTAGACCTCCATGTATCTTTGGCCCCCATGTGGGTCCAAGTTCTCCCCATCGATCTCCTTGTTGGTTAAAGTCACCCATGATCAGGAGCTTAGCCCTGCATGCATGAGCTCTCTGGCCACTCTAAGCCAGTGTGTCACCATCGCTCTAATTGCCTCGTCGTACATTTTTCTTGCTTGGCCTCCTGCTTATCTGTTCTGTGGTGGGTTATACATCACTGCTATTACCGACTGGACCTCCAGAGTGAAAGTGTTCCACTATGTAATCACTTCTTCTCCACTGTCTCCTCTCTCCAGCTCATCAAAATTCCAGCGCTTTTTTGATCCAGCAACGCCACTCCACCACCCACCCCTGTTCCCTCTGCTGTCATTTCCTCAGGATTTGGTATCCCGTTGGAAAGATGGCATTCTGTTATCATACCTGTAAAGCTTGTTTTCTGTGGAGAGCTATGATGTCCGTGTAGGCTTCTTTGACACTTTCCATGCCACTCCTCCCACTTAGTTGTTATCCATCAGCCGTTTGTGTACCATACCTTCAGTTACCTTTCCAACACAGTGGTTTGGGGGGCCTGTGAGTGGTGGAGACCTGGGTGGCATACTTGGATTTCTATATCTCGGTGTTTGGTGTGGAGCTGTGGGTTGATGTAGTGGTGTTGGGAAGGTGTATAGGTTGTATGGTTCTGAGAGTAGTTGTTGTGTGTGTTTGCCCTTGCTGTTTCTGGTTCTGCTCTGACTGAGACTGAACTCCTAGCTGCGGTTCCCTCCTTGTCTCTTTTTTTTTTCCTAGCTCTCGCTTTTCGCTTTTTTTTTGTGTCCTCTCCCTCCAGCTGCTGTCGTTCTGCCAGGCCTGATTTTTGGTGGTTTCTGGCTCTGTCTAGGAACACCCAAAACCCACCCTTCTCCATGTAACTCTTTTCCTTGTTTGTGTGTTACTCTTTTTTCCGAGTATTTTCAATCGGGGTTTCGTTCTCTTGGAGGATTCCTGTTCCCGCAGACTGTTTTTTTTTCCGTCCTGGAGAATCAGCTTGATTAGATTGGTCGTTTCCTCTTTCTTTTCATGTTTCCCTTCCCTTCTTTCCTTCCCCTCCTCTTTTCCCTCTTCTTTTCTACTCTTTTCTTTCCTTTTCTCTGTGCCATTTTCTTTCTTTTCTCTTTCCTTCCCTTTCCTTTTCTTCTTCCCTTCCCTTCCCCCTTTTCTCTTCCTCTTGCTTCGGGTTTTCCCTCTTCTTGGTCCGGTTTCCTTCCTCTCCTTTCTCCTCTCTTCCCCGCCTGTCGGAGTTACCCCCCCCGTACCCCCCTATTCTCTGAAAATTTACAAATCTATCTCGTCCATCTCTTTTCACCTATTTCTTCCTGATGATTTTTCTCAAAATCTCCCTTTCTTTCCTTCTTTCTCCTTTCTTCATCCTGCTTGTAACTTTCTTTTCTTGGCCCCCTTCTTTTCTTTTCTTTTCTTCCCTGCTGCCTTTCATTGTGTGGTTTCCCTTTCCCTGTTCCTCTCTCGGTCTCCCTCCCCTCCTCATCTCTCCTGAAGAGCCCATGGATAAAAACTAACCAACTGATTTTCCCCTTTCTTTTATCTTTCTTCCTCCCATTGCCTCAACGTCCTCTGTGACTCTGGAACCTGCCAGTGATGTGTTGGTTCAGTTCTTCTTTTCCTTTCTTTTTCTTCCTAATTCCTCTCCTTCTTCTTCAGTTTTCCCTTTCTCCTGCCTCTGCCTGCCTGTAATGGTGTGTCAGTTTCCTTCTTCTCCCTTGATTTTTTTTTTTTTTTTTTTCCTCCAGGTGGCTCTTGATAGCCCTTGTTGGTGTGTGCCTCACAGAGCATTTGTCAAAAAAATCGATCGAAAACCTATCAATCAACACACCCATCACACCGCACTCCATCTGCAACCAGATCAGCTGATCTTCTTTTTCTCCCTTTCCAATTCACAATCACCACTGTACCACCCCGGACTCCTTTTTGGTCCTCCCTCCTTCTCTCATCTCTACCTGGCAGACTGATGTGACCTTAGCAAAATACATAGTTGCCTTTCCTCCTTCCTCCCTTTCCGTGTTTCGGCGGGCCTGTTCGGTAGTGTTTCATACGGTCGGTGCGGGCGGGCTTCACCTGTCTCGGTGTTCGGCTGTTACGGGGGTTCGGCTCCTGTTCGTTCGTTTTCCGTGTCGTCGGGCGGGTTCGTCGGGTTCGTTTCGGGTTCATCGGGTCGGTTCGGCGGGGGTCGGGCGGGTTCGGTCGTTTCGGCCGTCGCAGAATCTTCATAATTCTGGTGTCTTTTCTCTGGTCACCGTACACTTATCTTCTTAAGCTGGCCCGCAGACTCTGCCCACTATCACTACTTGTGGCTGTCACTTCAGCACCATGCCCTGCCACTATAACTGACTTACTCTAACACACTGCCCCCTTTACAAACCACTAAAACAAACATAAAACCCCCCCCTGATCATCAAAGTATCAAGATCAAATTCCAGAGACACACAAACGTTTCATTTTCAAATCAGAAAAATACAGAAATAAACCGCCCCACTTTTCAATTCAACAAACACCCACCCCCACCCGTCAACCCCCCAAAAACCCCAAACACCCACTTCACACATTCAACCCACGAGAGACAGGGACACTTGTCACAGGTAAAAAAAAAACCCCCCAAAAACCCACTATACAGGACAGCACTTTCAGATACACAAGCAGCCTATTTAACCCCCTCACATCTAAGATCCCTTAATATCTTGGACTACATGCAGTTCCGGTCGTTTCGACTTTGTGCCTTTTCTTCGACTTGGTGCACGTTTTGTTTTTAAATATTATGTGGTGCCATCTCGTTGCCCTGTGGCCTTCTTTCGCCGTGTGCCACTCCTCTCGTTCTCCCAATTCTTTGGTCTGTCTTCCTTCCTCTCCCTCTCCGTCACCTCTCTCCAATGCAACTCCTCTTTTTCTTTTTTTCCAAATTTCCACATCATTCACCATTCACAGAGACTCTTTTCTTTCTCCATTTTTTTTTTTTTTATTTTTTTTATTTTTTTTTTCTTTTTTTTTTTTTTTTTTTTGTTCAGGAAAGCTCCTCTCCCTAATTTTCCCCTCCTCTCTTCTTTTCTCCCCCCTCTTTTCTTTCTCGTCTCTTTAATTTTCCCTCTCTCGCTCTTCCCTCTTTTCTCTTCCCCACTGTTCTTGTTCCCATCCATGTTCACCAATATCATTTTTTTTTCCTTTTGTGCCTTTTATTCTTTTCCAATTTCTTTATGTTTTCTTTTCCCATTTCTCCCATCATGTTCCACTATTGTTCCTTTTTTTCCAAATCCGCATTTTTTTTTGGTCCATTTTTCTCTTTTTTGTTTTTCCCTTTTTCCCCCTTTTTTTTTTTCCACTGCTTGCATCCTTTTTTTCCACTTCACTGCTCCCTCTGCTGCCTCTCTTTGTTTATTTTAACTTTCTGCTTGCTCCTCCGTTTTTCTCCAATTTTTTTTTTTTCTTTATTTTTCCAACTGCCTTCTTGGCTCCTTCTTCCTTCTTTCTACTAACTTATTTCCACTGCTGTTGCTTTGGTGCTTTTCTTCCATATTTTTTTTTTTTACTTTTCCACTGGCATGCTTTTTATTTTTTCCACTCTTATTTTCTTTTTTAAATCCTTTTTTCCCACTGCTTGCGTTTTTTCTTTTTCTTTCCTTTTCTCCCACACTGCTATTCTATTCCACTGCTGCTTTCCAACTGCTCGACAGCTCCTTTTTTTTTTGTTAGTTTTTCCCACTTGCAAATCCTCTTTTTCTTTTTTTCTTCTTTCCACTTTTTTTTTTTCTTATTTCTTTTCCCACTAACTCGCTTTCTCCTTTCCCTGCTGCCTCCTGTTGCTCCATTGCTCTTTTTTTTTTTTTCTTTTTCTGGGGGTATGTTTTTTTTTTTATTGTTCCAATTCACCAATATCCTTTTCCCACTCTCCTTTTTGCCTCCATCCACTCCTTTCGCTTGTCCACTCCTGCTCCTTCCAGCTCTCCTCCACTCCTCCGCTCCCTACCTTCCTTGTCACGCACTTTCCACAGTGTCCCACTGCTCCCCACTTCCACGATCGTGCTTCCTTTGTCTGCTACACTTTGCTTATTTCCCAATTTCCAATGCTTTTCCTCTTCCATCCACTTACGTTTGAAACAGTTAGCAATTTTTATTTTTTTCCAATGCTCCTCCTCTTCGCGGGACACTGCTTCCATCTGCTTTGCTGCTGGCTCTTGCTTTATCACCAGATTCCACATCCTTTTTTTTTCCACCATCTCCCCTTTTTCTTTGTTTTTCCCTTTTTTTTTTTCTTTTTTTTCCATTTTTTTTTATTTTTTTTTCCACGCTACTTCCATTTTTTCCACTTGCTCCTTCCTCTCCTCATTATCCTCCACATCGATCCCACACCTCAGTTCTCTTACATCCTACTCGTCTACTTCGTTTTCCTTTTTTTTTTCCACTGCTGCTACACTGCTTTGCTTTTCCAAACTTTGCTTTTCCATTGCTCTTTCTGCTGATTTTTCCCATCCACTGCCTCTATCCTTATTTTTTCCACTTTCCTTTTCTCCTTTCTTTTTCCCACTCACTGCCTTACTACTGTTTTTTTTTTTTTTTTTTTATTTTTTATTCCACTGCTTCACTTCCTTTTTTCTCTTTTCCACTGCTTGCTACACTCTCCAATTTTCCCAACTGATGCTTTGCTCTTTCTTTTCTTTTTTTTTTTTTTTCTTTTTTTTTTCCTCCACACTGCTTACTTGCTGCTCTTCTGCTGGCTTCTTGCTCCAACTAAACTGCTCCACTCTCACTGCTTGCTTTCTTCCTCCATCCCACGTTCTTCCTCCTTCCCCTGACCGAGAAACCATTCTCCCTCATCCTGAATCCTTGTTCCCCCCCCCTTCCGGTTCCTCCCCCTGGCGGGGGGGGGCCTGCCTCCTGCGGAGTTCCCCCCAAGCAACCTTTTTTGTTTTTTTTTTTTTTTTTTTTTTTTTTTTTTTTTTTTTTTTTTTTTTTTTTTTTTTTTTTTTTTTTTTTTTTACTTTTTTGTTTTTTTTTTTTTTTTTTTTTTTTTTTTTTTTTTTTTTTTTTTTTTTTTTTTTTTTTTTTTTTTTTTTTTTTTAGTTTTTTTTTTTTTTTTTTTTTTTTTTTTTTTTTTTTTTTTTTTTTTTTTTTTTTTTTTTTTTTTTTTTTTTTTTGTGGAGAGAAGAGAGAAGGGAAAAGGATAGTGGGGGGAGAGGAGAGTGAAGGGACAGAGAAGGAGAGGGGAGAGGTTTAGAAAAGAAAAAAAGGGAAAATTGGGGATGAGAGAGAGCAAGAGAGATCGCTCGCCCGCTGTGCGCTCTGTGTCTCTCTCGCGCGCTCCTGCTCTCTCGCTCTCTCATCTCTTCCTCCTTGGGTTTCTCTGTCTCTCTCTCTCTCCCTCTCCGTTCCCCCTCTTTTTTTTATCCTTTTTTTCCCTCCTTTTTCTTCAGTTTCCCTCTCCTCTTTTCGTTCTGCTCTTGACCCCTTGTTTTCTTTTGTTATTTCTCTAGCTTTTTTTCGTTTTCCGTCCCCCCCATTCTCTCTTAAAATTTTCCACCTTATCTCCGTTTCTCTCACCTAGTTTCCCCCCTCTTTTTCCATTTTGGGCTATGGAGGATACAATTTTTAGATGTGGGGCCCTCATAAACTCTTTTTTCTCTCATAAAACCTCTCTTTTGGTTCCTTATAACTTCTATTTAACCCTCTCATAACTCCTCTTTTTCTCTCTTTGTTCTCTCACTTATTTTTCCCTGCTCTCTCTCTCTCACTTACTCCATCTCCTCACACCCTTATGCCCTCTTCTCTCTTACTGGGTCTGTCAACTCTTCAGCCCAAATAACACCTTTTACTCCCTCTATTTTTTTGTGTTTTTTTTTTTTTGTCTCTCTTTATTTTTTTTGTTTCTCTTTTCTCCTCCTTTTAGACTTTCGCATTACCGAAAAAACCCCCCCCTTGCCACTTCCTTAGATGGCCCCCACCATATACAGGATATATTTTTTTGTTCAATCTATTATAACCACACCAGAACGAACCCCACCCGCTTGTTTCTTTTGCTGATTTTGTCTGTTTCTGACAGAAGAACTCGAAACCCACAGCCTCTCCCCCCTATCAAATTAACCCCACCACCCATATATAGACATTATACAGTATACATATATATAATATTAATATACATATATATATATTCCACTCTAGAATATATACCCATATAGATATATACATATATATATATAATTTTCCCACCCTATATAGTTAGACATGATACACATTAGACACATTATAATTTAGATTAACATATGATGTATATTTATACGGCCAATAGATAGTTTTATAAATATATTTAGATTTTAGCCTCCTATATAGATATTATTAGAGTATATATAATAACATATATACATATATCTATGATAATATGATATATGGACCCACCCCTATCATAAGTGTGTAAGCCTGGGCGGATACCAATATCCAGGCCCCTAGCCGCTCTGCTCTTCACGTGTTTCTACTAACGCACCCTCTGCTTCCCAGCTCCAATGAGCCTTTTAAATATTTCAAACACCTCGTCTTAAAACTGTTTAATGGTTCCTGCCTCCACTACGTCATTTTCTAGGCTATTCCACTGCCTTACAACTCCTATGGGAGCTGTAGAAATACTTCCAACTAATCTCCTCTGACTCATTGTGTCCTTCAACTTCCAATTGTAGGCCTCTTGTTTCTTGTGTCCCCCCCCCCGCTCCTCCCGGAACACCAGCCTTGTCCACCTTGTCTAAATTCCACGCAGTATTTTAATATGGTCGTTTAAAAATGTCTCCTCTCCCTGGACCCCACAGCCCTTCCTGTCCTCCATGTGGTCGTCCAGGCCGATTTCCCTTAAACATCTTCATAGGACATTCCCCTTAGCTCCTGGAAACTAACCTTGTTGCAAACCTTTGTACTTTCTCTAGTTTCGAAGAAAAAGCGTTCTTTATTCAAGTGCGGTTCCAAACAGTTGCTGGCATGTACTCCAGTATGGGCCTGACATACACGGTGTACAGTGTCTTGAATGAATCCTTAACTAAGGTGTCCGTTAATGCTGTTCTCAGGGTTTGCCAGGCGCCATATAGCTGGCAGCAGTTATCTGATTGATGTGTGCTTCCCCTCCCGTCCCTCCGGAGACATGCTCGTGGTTTATTAACTCACCCCAAGATCCTTTCTTCCTTGGATGAGTTTAGCAGTCTTTGGGCCACTACCTAGTACTCTGTCTGTGGTCTTCTGTGCCCTTCCCCCTATCTTGCAAATGACTTTGCTAATTTGCAGGATTAAATTTCGAGAAGCCATTTGCTGGACCGAGGTGTCCAGTCCTGTCCAGGTCTCTTTGAAGTCCTAGCCTGGTCCTCAATCAGATTTAATTCTCCCATTAACTTCACATCATAAAATATCTGCAAACAGGGACAACTTCTGAGTCTTTACCCTCCGTCATTTCGTTCACAATATACCAACAATAGCCTGGTCCTCTAGGAACCCGACCTCCCCTGTGGGACCCCGCTCGTCACAGGTGGCCCACGTGATACATCATTACGAACCATGACTCGTTGTTGCCTCCCCCCCTGTCAGGTATTCTCTTTGATCCAACTGCAATCCATTGCAGTGCCCCTTCCTGTTATACGCGCCAGATGCTCTAGCTTCTGTCTGCACTAATCTCTTGTGAGGACTGTGTCAAAGTCCTTCTTGCAGTCCAGAGAATGCAATCAACCCACCCCCCTCTCTCCTCTTGTCTTACCTTCTGTTATTTTATCAAAAACTCCCAGAAGTTAGTGACACAGGATTTGTTCCTTCCGTGAATCCGTGCTGGTTGGCATTTATACTCCTTTTCCGTTCCCAGGTGCTCCACCACTCTCCTCCTGAAAACTTCTCCATAAATTTTATCATAAACTATACACGTCCAATGACAACAGGTCTATAGTTTAGTGCCTCTTTTATCTTGTCTCCTTTTTTTGAAAATTGGGAAACTACAAATTTGCTGTCATTCCATACCTCAGGTAGTGCCCAGTTTTCCCCCGGGATGTGGTGGATGTGTGGGTATGTGTATGTGTGTGTGTGTGTGTGTGTGTGTGTGTTGTGTGTGTGTGTGTGTGTGTGTGTGTGTGTGTGTGTGTGTATGTGTGTGTGATGTGTATGTGTGAGTGTGTATGTGTGATGTGTATGTGTGTGTGTGGTGTGTGGTGTGTGTTGTGTGTGTGTGTGTGAGTGTGTGTGTGTGTGTGTGTGTGTGTGCCCCACTCTAAGTATTCATACTGGCTAATCAATACCGGTAAGATATACCAGTAATTCTAAGCTTACCAATACTTGTAACACTTATCGATTCTACTTCTAAAAAGTCAGAAAGTAGAGCCATTGGTTGTAACATTTAGCTTGTCTCAGCTTAAGTGTCTGACATATCCTCACTACCGCAATACTCGCCTTGCAACTTCTGTCCTCTATGCAATTTCTACTCTAATTCTGGTAATGGCTTGCAGGAAGTGAGTGACCGAATCTAAACATGATTGCAGGACCATATCAATCTTGCCAATATGCAAACCTCAACAGGTGGGAATAACTTGCGCTGACAGCGTTTGATGACAAGTTGCCCAGAAGCTGATGACGTATTGGTCGTACAAAATAGGCCTTCTCTCACTAATTTTGTAACTCCTTCACCCAGTGATGTTTATAACCATATATGCTCTATTTGCATCCCGCGTTCCTCAAGTGATTTCACTATTCATCTTATTTTACAGGAATACACCTTCACATTCGGTGTTACACTTTATATGTTTAAATGGCAAAACAAACTGTTGTGACTCACTGGGCTTAAAGTAGGGCCTACTGCCACCTTCCCTTGTTGTATTTTTTTATTTTTTTTGCTTTTCTTTTCTCCTTTTGCCTAATAACTTTTTCAACTCTCACATTAAAACGGTGCGCTCACATTTTCACTTGTTTACCAACCAAACGCTGGTAATTCTTGGGATCACTGCCGTTTTCCACACTTTGATATTTTTGTATGTATCTGTGTGGCAACAAGTTCCTAGTAGAAATCCACAAACGGTTTGGCACTTTTAAAAGAAATATCTGAATTTAGGTTTCGCCCTCGAATTTTTTCAACTAAAAAAATAAAAAAAAAAAAAAAAAAAAAAAAAATAAAAAAAACAAGAAATAAAGATAACAAAAAAAAAAAATAAAAAAAAAAAAAAAAAAAAAAAAAAAAAAAATAAAAAAAAAACAAAAAAATAACTATAGTATCCCTCGTAGGATTTGTTCACTGATTTGTCACTACCACTGATTACTGCTAGGTTGTTTGGTCACCCCTCAAAAAACACGAAGGTTCTCTCGCGGAGCTTGGGTGTACCCCCACGTCTTGCACCGTCTGTCACGTCGTTACTGTGTTGTGTTTGAGGTGTATGTGTGTGTGTGTGGTATGTGTTGAGTATGTGTGTGTGTAGTGTGTGTGTTTAGTGTGTGTGTGTGTGTGTGTGTGTGTGTGTGTGTGTGTGTGTGTGTGGTAGTCTACCCTTGTGTGTGTGTGCTTGTTTGTGTGGAGGAGGGAGGTTTAGGGGGGGTGTAGGTGGTGTGGTTGAAAGATCCGTCGTGTAGGCACAAATTTAGTCTCATTTAATCTTCCCAATTATGCGAACTCCTCCTCCACTTACCGGTGATGTGCTCGGTGATATGGTCACCCCAAGGTCTTTCTCCCTGAGTGAGGTCTTAGTCTTTGTCCACCTAGCCTATTACTCTGTCTGCGGTCGTTCTGTTTGCCCTTCCTAAAAGCCAATCTTCATGACTTTGCATTTGGCTGGATTGAATTCGAGAAGCTAGTTACTGGACCACATGTCCAGCCTTCCAGGTCTCTTTGCAGTACCTGCCTCCATCCTCGTAGTCCGATTTAATTCTTCTCTCAACTTCACGTCATCTGCGAACAGGACACTTCAGAGTCTATTCCAACAAGTCGTTTCACATATATCAAAAATAGCAACTGGTCCTAGAACTGACCCCCCTCGTAAAACAGGCCCCACTGTGATACCTCTTCACGTACCATTACTCGTTGCTGCCTCCCCTGTCAGGTATGTCCCTTATCATTGCAGTGCCCTCCCTTTTACATGCGCTGATCCTCAGCTTCTGCACTAAATCTCTTTGTGGGGAACTGTGACAATGGCCTTCCTACATCTAGGAAAACGCAATCCTAACCCACTTCTTTACCTTGTCATAAAACCTCCATGAGGTGGTGATACAAGATTTGCCGTTCCAAAGAACCCATGCTGGTTTCATTTATAACTTGTTCCTTTCCCAGGTGTCGAGACACTCCTCCTCCAGATAATCTTCTCCATAACTTTGCAACGACAATACAATGTCAGAGACACAGGTCTGTAGTTTAGTGCCTTCGTTCCTTCTGTTTCCTTTCTTAAATATGGGGACTACATGCTGCCTTCCATTATCTCAGGGTAGTTGCCCATTTCAAGGGAAGGTTGAAGATTGTGTTCGAGGCAGCACAGCATCTCCTGCTCCTTCTCTAGACCCATGGGAGATGTTTGTCCGGTCCCATCGCCTTTGAGGTGTAAAAGGTCACTAGGAGCTTCATCACCTCCTTCCTCAGTTGTTCGTATTCCATCCAACACGTTGTGGTATATTCCCTCTTGATGTTCCTTCTGTGCTGTCTTCCCACACCCTTCCTGTATATACTGTAGAATACTTTCCTTAAATCCTCCTGTTCACTCCTCACATACTCCTCATCATTCTTGTGATTCTCCACCTTACTGTCCTTAATCTGATTACAGGTCTTTGACTGTTGTCTCCTCCTGTGTGGCTATACAACAGTTTCGGGCATCTTTATTCTCGATGCTATGTCATGTTCATTACTGTCGTTGGTTATCTATGAGGTGGAACCTCCTTACCTGTGCGTTACTCATTCCTGGCTCTTGCGACTGATCTCCCTATTTTCGTGTTTTCTCTGCCTTCGTACTTTTCCATTCTCTAATTGCATTTGTTTTTTGCCTCCATTTTACACCGTCGGGTAAAATCCAGGGCCGATCTGGTCTTCCCGTTGTTACTGTTGCCCTGGGAATAAACCTATCCACTGCCGTCCCTTGCATTTTGTTGTTACATATTCCATCATTTTCATTTTACGGGCTTTCCTGCCAGTTCTCTGTCCCAATGGAACCTCCCGCAGGAAGTTCTTCAACCCTATGTCGTCCCCTCTTTTATAAGTCAGGCTATTCCCCATTCAACTTCCTGTTATTCTCTCCACTTGCAGCTATAAAATATTCAAAGCACAGAACCACGTGGTCGCTAGCTCCTAGGGGACTCTCTACTTGATGTCCCTCAATGTCTGGAGCTGCCTCAGGGAACACCAGGTCCTATCTTGCTGGTTCATCCTCCTCTTCTTCCTCTCTGGTATGTCCTTAACATGTTTGGTATCATGAGGTTTTCCAGCACCCCCCGGCGTCCAACAGCCTGGCTCCCGTGTTTCGGGACCCCATGTGGCTCAAGGTTTTCCGCAGTCAATCTCCTCTGTGGTTGAAATCCCCCCATAACCACAACTTTGCTCTTCTGAGTGGAGCTCTTCTTGCCACCTCAGCAGTGTATCCACCATTGCTCTTGTGCTCTCTTCAAATTCCTCTCTTTTGGGCCTCCTGCATTCTGTGGTGGAATTAAACATCAATGCAATGACCACTTTGGTTGTTTCCCAGACTGAAGTGTAACCTGCTATTTATTCTCTCCCGTCTCATCTATGCCTTCCCATTTTCATCGAATTTCCATCTTTTTTTTACGAGCAGAGCAAACCCCATCCCCTTCCCCCCCTGCCCCTTCTATCTTTCCTCATGATCTGGTATCCTGGTGGGAAGATTGCATCAGTTATTGTCTCCGTGATTTTGTTCTGTAGCTACTTTGATATCTAGGGACTTTCTCATTGATTCTTTCTTGCCATTCCTCATGTTTATTCATTAATCCATCTTCATTTGCATACCAAACCTTCAACTTCTGTTCTAGAAACTGTAAATGTAGTGTGCGGGGGTGAAACAGAGGATCGGTGTGTTGATTGGTTGGTTTTTGATTGTTCAGTTGCCCTTGGGGGTGTCGTGGCTGGGAGTCCTTCTGCAGGTGTTTTCTGCTGGGGGGTGCGCTTGGTCTTTCCATTTGATCCTGGGTTATTCTGCTCCTCCTTTTTTTTCATTTCCTCCCATTTTCCTTCCTTTCGTTTTTGAACTCACTCTTTCATTGTCTTCCCTTTCGTCCTGTGTTCTGTCTCGATCTGGTACCCACCTCCGGAACTCCTGCTTGTCTCTCAGCCGTGCTTTCTCCTGCAGAATCATGTTTGAGTTGATTTGCCTTGAAAATTACTTACTTTGGAGAGGGCCGATTCCTTTTCTTTGTGAACCCACCCAATTCTCCGAAAATTTGCCAACTGGGTCATGTCCCGCTTCCGTCCCCCCTAAATCCCCTGAACAAAAGAATGAACGCCACCCCTTTTGCAGCCAAATGCCCAACCACAAACAACTAGAACAGCAAAAGAATAATACCATTGCTCAATCTCCAACATATGCTGCTATTACAAAACTGCAGGAGATAACACCAAAATTCTCAAGGACACTCAAATTGTCCTCCACCAGTAATACATCACCACCGATTCCTGCTGGCGACTCCACCAAAATTCTTCACTGCATTATGTACGCCCATGTAGTAGGTTGGTAGACAGCAACCACCCAGGGAGGTACTACCGTCCTGCCAAGTGAGTGTAAAATGAAAGCCTGTAATTGTTTTACATGATGGTAGGATTGCTGGTGTCTTTTGTCTGTCTCATAAATATGCAAGATTACAGGCATGTCTTGCTACTTCTACTTACACTTAGGTCACACTACACATACATGTACACGTTTATTTATACACACTCATCTGAGTTTTCTTTGATTTTATCTTAATAGTTCTTGGCCTTATTACTTTTCCTTTTATATCCATGGGGAAGTGGAATAAGAATCTTTCCTCCGTAAGCCATGCGTGTTGTAAAAGTCAACTAAAATGCCGTGAACGATGGGCTAGTAACCCCTTTTCCTGTAAAGATTACTAAAAAGAATAAGAAAATTGTCAAAGTGGGAAGTCTGAATGTGCGTGGATGTTGTGCAAATGATAAGAAAGAGATGATTGTGGATGTTATGAATGAGAAGAAGCTGGATGTCCTGGCTTTAAGTGAAACAAAGCTGAAGAGGGTGGGAGAGTTTCAGTGGAGAGGAATAAATGGGATTAGGTCAGGGGTTTCAAATAGAGTTAGAGCTAAAGAAGGAGTAGCAATAATGTTGAAGGATAAGCTATGGCAGGAAAAGAGGGACTACAAATGTATAAATTCAAGGATTATGTGGAGTAAAATAAAGATTGGATGTGAAAAGTGGGTTATAGTAAGCGTGTATGCACCTGGAGAAGAGAGAAGTGTAGAGGAGAGAGAGAGAGATTTCTGGGAAATGTTAAGTGAATGCATGGGGAGTTTTGAATCAAGTGTGAGAGTAATGGTGGTTGGGGATTTCAATGCTAAAGTGGGTAAAAATGTTATGGAGGGAGTAGTAGGTAAATTTGGGTGCCAGGGGTAATGTAAATGGGGAGCCTTTAATTGAGCTATATGTAGAAAGAAATTTGGTAATAAGTAATACATATTTTATGAAAAAGAGGATAAATAAATATACAAGGTATGATGTAGCATGTAATGAAAGTAGTTTGTTAGATTATTTATTGGTGGATAAAAGGTTGATGGGTAGGCTCCAGGATGTACATGTTTATAGAGGGGGAACTGATATATCGGATCATTATTTAGTTGTAGCTACAGTTAGAGTAAGAGGTAGATGGGAAAGAGGAAGGTGGCAACAACAAGTAAGAGGGAGGTGAAAGTGTATAAACTAAGGGAGGAGGAAGTTCGGGCGAGTATATAAGCGACTATTGGCAGAAAGTGGGCTAGTGCAAAGATGAGTAGGGGGGGAGTTGAAGAGGGTTGGAATAGTTTTAAAAGTGCAGTATTAGAATGTGGGGCAGAAGTTTGTGGTTATAGGAGGGTGGGGGCAGGAGGAAAGAGGAGTGATTGGTGGAATGATGAAGTAAAGGGTGTGATAAAAGAGAAAAAGGTAGCTTATGAGAGGTTTTACAAAGCATAAGTGTTATAAGAAGAGCAGAGTATATGGAAAGTAAAAGAAAGGTGAAGAGAGTGGTGAGAGAGTGCAAAAGGAGAGCAGATGAAAGAGTGGGAGAGGCACTGTCAAGAAATTTTAATGAAAATAAGAAAAAATTTTGGAGTGAGTTAAACAAGTTAAGAAAGCCTAGGGAAAGTATGGATTTGTCAGTTAAAAACAGAGTAGGGGAGTTAGTAGATGGGGAGAGGGAGGTATTAGGTAGATAGCGAGAATATTTTGAGGAACTTTTAAATGTTGAGGAAGAAAGGGAGGCGGTAATTTCATGCACTGGCCAGGGAGGTATACCATCTTTTAGGAGTGAAGGAGTGAAGAATGTAAGTGTGGTGGAGGTACGTGAGGCATTACGTAGAATGAAAGGGGGTAAAGCGCTGGAACTGATGGGATCATGACAGAAATGTTAAAAAGCAGGGGGGATATAGTGTTGGAGTGGTTGGTACTTTTGTTTAATAAATGTATGAAAGAGGGGAAGGTACCTAGGGATTGGCGGAGAGCATGTATAGTCCCTTTATATAAAGGGAAGGGGGACAAAAGAGATTGTAAAAATTATAGAGGAATAAGTTTACTGAGTATACCAGGAAAAGTATACGGTAGGGTTATACATAACTGAAAGAATTAGAGGTAAGACAGAATGTAGAATTGCGGATGAGCAAGGAGGCTTCAGAGTGGGTAGGGGATGTGTAGATCAAGCGTTTACATTGAAGCATATAAGTGAACAGTATTTAGATAAAGGTAGGGAAGTTTTTATTGCATTTATGGATTTAGAAAAGGCATATGATAGAGTGGATAGAGGAGCAATGTGGCAGATGTTGCAAGTATATGGAATAGATGGTAAGTTACTAAATGCTGTAAAGAGCTTTTATGAGGATAGTGAGGCTCAGGTTAGGGTGTGTAGAAGAGAGGGAGACAACTTCCCGGTAAAAGTAGGTCTTAGACAGGGATGTGTAATGTCACCATGGTTGTTTAATATATTTATAGATGGGGTTGTAAAAGAAGTAAATGCTAGGGTGTTCGGGAGAGGGGTTGGATTAAATTATGGGGAATCAAATTCAAAATGGGAATTGACACAGTTACTTTTTGCTGATGATACTGTGCTTATGGGAGAGTCTAAAGAAAAATTGCAAAGGTTAGTGGATGAGTTTTGGAATGTGTGTAAAGGTAGAAAGTTGAAAGTGAACATAGAAAAGAGTAAGGTGATGAGGGTATCAAATGATTTAGATAAAGAAAAATTGGATATCAAATTGGGGAGGAGGAGTATGGAAGAAGTGAATGTTTTCAGGTACTTG
Organism: Cherax quadricarinatus; assembly: GCF_026875155.1. Classification (NCBI taxonomy): domain Eukaryota; kingdom Metazoa; phylum Arthropoda; class Malacostraca; order Decapoda; family Parastacidae; genus Cherax; species Cherax quadricarinatus. Next base: position 28,200,628 of record NC_069464.1, on the reverse strand, counting down.
GGAGTTGAAGTGTCGGCGGATGGATTTATGAAGGATGAGGTTAATCATAGAATTGATGAGGGAAAAAAGGTGAATGGTGCATTGAGGTATATGTGGAGTCAAAAAACGTTATCTATGGAGGCAAAGAAGGGAATGTATGAAAGTATAGTAGTACCAACACTCTTATATGGATGTGAAGCTTGGGTGGTAAATGCAGCAGCGAGGAGACGGTTGGAGGCAGTGGAGATGTCCTGTCTAAGGACGGAGGCCGCCGAGTCTGAGCCTAAATACACCAAAAAATCGAAAAAATATGGAAAATGAGTTATTCATACAGAAAAATAGCTTAACTCTTTGGCAACACAATGGTACAAGAATCAATGTTCTACAACGTTTCTACAAGAAATTATAGTCATTTATATCAGGTATGGTGGCGGCGATGAGGGCCATAATATAGCGAGAGTCCACCAGCAATATTCGATACAAATGAGTTACTCCTCGTCCCCTTCTTCTATTGTTTGGTATGTGAGTGATAGAAAACGGTGTTTTGAAGAGGATAACTGCACTAGAACATCAGTTTACTAAGAAATACACCGAAAAAAAACACGATTTCCGCGCAAAAAAAAATTTTTTTTGAGACGGTAGGCCGGCCGACGTTCTAGGCCTATATCTCGGAAGTAACTTATTCACTTATTTCGCTCCATAACTCCATTATTAATGATTGTATTGAAATGATTTTCACAGACAATATAAAACAAAGTGTGTTTGAAATTGAGACATAAAATTTTTTGGAATATCTGAAATATTTTTGATTTTATGCGGGGTTAAAAGGCAGATATTTTGGCGAATGCCAAAAATTTTGTCAAATGTATTTTTTTTAACTTGATAATAAGATATATTAGATGAAATGGCTATGTTAAAATGTCGTGCTAGTTGTATTCTAACAGTTGGGAATGTCGGAAGTGCCACTCGTAGTGCCAATTTGTCACGTCGTGCTGCCATATATAAAAATTATGTTTATATTTTTTTCTATGTTGTTTGTTGGCCAATCATACTGATACTTTGTCACATGCTTCTACATATGCTCCTCTAAAAGTACACCAAAAATAAAATAAATCGGTTGAAAAATAAAAAAACAAAAAAAAAACCGTTAGTAACTCGGCGGCCTGCGCCCCAAGGGCAATGTGTGGTGTAAATATTATGCAGAAAATTCGGAGTGTGGAAATTAGGAGAAGGTGTGGAGTTAATAAAAGCATTAGTCAGAGGGCAGAAGAGGGGTTGTTGAGGTGGTTTGGTCATTTACAGAGAATGGATGAAAGTAGAATGACATGGAAAGCATATAAATCTATAGGGGAAGGAAGGAGGGGTAGGGGTCGTCCTCGAAAGGGTTGGAAAGAGGGGGTAAAGGAGGTTTTGTGGGCGAGGGGCTTGGACTTCCAGCAAGCGTGCATGAGCGTGTTAGATAGGAGTGAATGGAGACGAATGGTACTTGGGACCTGACGATCTGTTGGAGTGTGAGCAGGGTAATATTTAGTGAAGGGATTCAGGGAAACCGGTTATTTTCATATAGTCGGACTTGAGTCCTGGAAATGGGAAGTACAATGTTGCCTGCACTTTAAAGGAGGGGTTTGGGATATTGGCAGTTTGGAGGGATATGTTGTGTATCTTTATACGTATATGCTTCTAAATTGTTGTATTTCTGAGCACCTCTGCAAAAGCAGTGATAATGTGTGAGTGTGGTGAAAGTGTTGAATGATGATGAAAGTATTTTCTTTTTGGGGATTTTCTTTCTTTTTTGGGTCACCCTGCCTCGGTGGGAGACGACCAACTTGTTGGAAAAAAAAAATGTACACAATGTAGTAGAACCTGGATCATTCAGTTCCACCATCAATGAACTCTTCAGGCTCAACAACAGGGCTTGGTTAGGCCTCATTTAGACTATGCTGCTCAGTTCTGGTCACAGTATTACAGAATGGATATAAATGCTCTGGAAAACGTACAGAGGAGGATGACAAAGATGATCCCATGTATCAGAAATCTTCCCTATGAGGATAGACTGAGGCCCTGAATCTGCACTCTCTAGAAAGACGTAGAATTAGGGGGGATATGATCGAGGTGTATAAATGGAAGACAGGAATAAATAAAGGGGATGTAAATAGCGTGCTGAAAATTCCCAGCCAAGACAGGACTCGCAGCAATGGTTTCAAGTTGGAAAATTTCACATTCAGGAAGGATATAGGAAAGCACTGGTTTGGTAATAGAGTTGTGGATGAGTGGAACAAACTCCCGAGTACAGTTATTGAGGCTAAAACGTTGTGTAGTTTTAAAAAATAGGTTAGATAAATACATGAGTGGGTGTGAGTTGGACCTTACCAGCTTTTGCTGCTGGGTCTGGTGCAGTGCTCCATCCTTGAGTGGAGATGACCAGACTGGGTGAGTCATTGGGCTAATCCGGGGGGGAAGGACATGGACCTGCTCCGCATGGGTCAGTAGGCCTGTTGCAGTGTTCCTTCTTTCTTATGTTATGTTCTTTGCATTCCCTGAATCACCACCTTCGTATGAAGGTGGTGATTCAGGGAATCCACTGCAAATATTGCCAGTGTCTCCAACAAAAGTCTTTATACTGGCACTATTATTACTAATATACTTTATCTTCTTATACCATTTATTCAATAAAGATATCAGACATAAGACATGTAAGATAAAAGCATCATAAAGACGGCCAAAATAATAATATGTGACATGACTCACGAAATCGTAATGACACGATTGCAAACAAACCATACCACGGGCGGGATTTGAACCCGCGATCAGAGAGTCTCAAAACTCCAGACCGTCACGTTAGCCACTAGACCAGCTAGCCACAATAAGATTCGTCAAACTAGGTATATTTCTACACCGGGAGAGATACATGATTATATACACCTGGAAAATCCTAGAGGGACTAGTATTGAACTTGCACACGAAAATCACTCACTACGAAAGCAAAAGACTTGGCAGACGATGCACCATCCCCCCAATGAAAAGCAGGGGTGTCACTAGAACGTTAAGAGACCATACAATAAGTGTCAGGGGCCCGAGACTGTTCAACTGCCTCCCAGCATACATAAGGGGGATTACCAACAGACCCCTGGCAGTCTTCAAGCAGGCACTGGACAAGCACCTAAAGTCGGTTCCTGATCAGCCGGGCTGTGGCTCGTACGATGGTTTGCGTGCAGCCAGCAGCAACAGCCTGGTTGATCAGGCTCTGATCCCCCAGGAGGCCTGGTCACAGACCGGGCCGCGTTGGCGTTGACCCCCGGAACTCTCTCCAGGTAAACTCCAGGTAATAGGAAGGTTAGCTTAGGCCACCACTGTGACCACAAATGCAAGTTTTTACAGACGAATCTCCAGCTAGCGTGGCCGTGTCGAGCTCTAGCTCAAGTCCCGTCAAAGCCGTTAACATGACTTGGTTTGTTTGCAATCGTGTCATTACGATTTCGTGAGTCATGTTAACGGCTTTGAGGGGACTTGAGCTAGAGTTCGTCACGGCCACGCTAACTGGAGATTCGTCTGTAAAAACTTGCATTTGTGGTCACAGTGGTGGCCTATGCTAACCTTCCTATGGTGTAGAAATATACCTAGTTGGATGAATCTTATTGTGGCTAGCTGGTCCAGTGGCTAACGCGACGGTCTGGAGTTTTGAGACTCTCTGACCGCGGATTCAAATCCCTCCCGTGGTATGGTTTAATATGTGCCATATTAATAACAAAAAAGGCACAATACCGTGACTGGAACGATACACAAATAACCCGCACATAAAAGAGAGAAGCTTACGACGACGTTTCGGTCCGACTTGCACCATTTACAAAGTCACAATAACCAGAAGTGGAGCAGGACGGCTATATATAGGCAGGAAGAGGTGGTGGTAGTAGTAGTACAAGAATGGCATATAATACCGACAAGATGAAATTAAGACACATGCGCAACACCCGGGCATCCCTATCATAGACGTTTCACCATCCAGCCACTGGATGGCGAAACGTCCACAACAAAGACAATCAGACGCCGCACATGTGTCTAAATTTCATCAGTAGTAGTAGTAGTAGTAGTAGTAGTAGCAGTAGTAGTAGAAGAGGTAGTAGTAGTGGTAGTGGTAGAAGTGGGGAATAAGGAAGACGAGCCAGTCAAATACAAAGGAAGGGGAGCACTGCAAGAGAGCTAGATGCCCACAGAGGGAGAGCAAGCGCACTGAGGTGCGTGAAATGGGAAGTGGTGAAATAAATGAAGAAGGAACAGAAACACGAGACAGAAGAGAGAAAGACAACCCAGAGGAGAAAAAGGAAAGAGGAAAGGGGAAGAGGGAGAAGAAGAAAAAGAAAAAGAAAAAAGAAAAAATGAGGAGTCAGGTTAAGTCACGGGTGTTCTGAAGTTTGGAGCATTTTACAATGTAGTGGGAGAGGAAGGCATCTACAGAGACGAAGCCACGACTAAGATTCATACAAGGAAAGTTGTGTATTAGAGAGGATTCAACTAGACGTTCTTGTACTACTACTACTACTACTACTACTACTACTACTACCACCACCACCTCTTCCTGCCTATATATAGCCATCCTGCTCCACTTCTGGTTAGTGTGACTTTGTAAATGGTCCAAGTCGGACCGAAACGTCGTCGTAAGCTTCTCTCTTTTATGTGCCATATTATAGTGGAGAGTGCAGGTATAGAGACCTTTGTCTATCAAAGAAAACGGTGTTTTATCAGGGGAAACTACAAGAAATCTCTGATAATGCGTAGAAAACGCCCAAAATTGCGTGATTTTCGCGAATCTTTTGACGTAAATAAGGCGATGAGGGCTTTCCACCGATTATCTGGAAAGCAAGATTTTGGCCTATTGCTTGATTCCCCTCCATCATTAATGATTAGATTGAAATGATTTTTACAGGGAACATAAAACAAAGTGTATACTTGAAGTATACCTGGAGAGAACAGTTCCGGGGGTCAACGCCCCCGCGGCCCCGGTCTGTGACCAGGCCTCATAGTGGATCAGGGATTGATCAACCAGACTGTTACTGCTGGCCGCACGTAATCCAACGTACGGTTTAGTGTATAACAAAATTTGGAATATCCCAAATATTTTTTATTTTCTGGGAAGGGTAGGGTAAAAAGGCAGATATTTTGGAGAGCGTCAAAAGCGTATGGAAATAAGTCACTTTGTCAGGCCCTCTCCGAGACTTGTTCTCAGGGTCGCCCAAATTTCAAAAAAAAAAAATTCTTATGAAAAGATAGAGAATCTTTTCCTGATCATAATGACACCAAAAGTATGAAATTTATGAG
>NC_069464.1:28111200-28194836 GCF_026875155.1 Cherax quadricarinatus | reverse complement strand
ATTTTGGGAACTTTTTTTTCCCCAGGCAGATGTTTAAAAGGGTACCTTGTTGGGGAATTGTGTTCCAGCAAAATGTTTAAAATGATACTTTTTGGGAATTTGTTTGTTCCAGGCAAAAGACAAGGACCCTGTTGGGGAATTGTTGTTCCGGCAAATGTTTACAATGGTACCTTGTTGTGGAACTTGTTGTTCCAGGCAGAATGCTTACAATGGTACCTTGTTGTGAAACTTGTTGTTCCAGGCAGAATGTTTACAATGGTACCTTGTTGTGGAACTTGTTGTTCCAGGCAGAATGTTTAAAATTTGGTACCTTGTTGTGGAACTTGTTGTTCCAGGCAGAATGTTTACAATGGTACCTTGTTGTGGAACTTGTTGTTCCAGGCAGAATGTTTACAATGGTACCTTGTTGTGGAACTTGTTGTTCCAGGCAGAATGTTTACAATGGTACCTGCTGTGGAACTTGTTGTTCCAGGCAGAATGTTTGCAATGGTACCTTGTTGTGAAACTTGTTGTTCCAGGCAGAATGTTTACAATGGTACCTTGTTGTGGAACTTGTTGTTCCAGGCAGAATGTTTACAATGGTACCTTGTTGTGGAACTTGTTGTTCCAGGCAGAATGTTTACAATGGTACCTTGTTGTGGAACTTTTTGTTCCAGGCAGAATGTTTGCAATGGTACCTTGTTGTGAAACTTGTTGTTCCAGGCAGAATGTTTACAATGGTACCTTGCTGTGGAACTTGTTGTTCCAGGCAGAATGTTTGCAATGGTACCTGTTTATGGAACTTGTTTGTCCCTCACTGTCAGCTACACATTGCCTACCCAACAGTAAGCTAAGAAACAGGCAGCCCATCATTAAATAAGGAGATATATGGTGACAAGGTTCAGAACAAGGTACCCAACACCGTCATCAAAATCACGTATAGCACACCCAAACTTTTTTTATATTAAATTTATGTTATATTGATATGTATTTATATGTATAGTAAATAATTACCATATCTCTCCATTAAATTTCTGCAAACTAATTAAGGTGTATTTTTGACAGAGTGAGAGAAGAAATAAGAGGAAGATGGTGGGGCGAGCTTGGTTACTTACTGCTATTGTTGGGGCGTTAATAACAGGTAAGAACGTTTGTTTACTGCCCCCTTTATATCTGTTGTGTCTGTTGACTGTTGTGTCTGTTGCTCTTGTGTCTGTTAACTGTTGTGTCTGTTGACTGTTGTGTCTGTTAACTGTTGTTGTCTGTGTCTTGACTGTTGTGTCTGTTAACTGTTGTGTCTGTTGACTGTTGTGTCTGTTGACTGTTGTGTCTGTTGACTGTTGTGTCTGTTGACTGTTGTGTCTGTTAACTGTTGTGTCTGTTGACTGTTGTGTCTGTTGCTGTTGTGTCTGTTAACTGTTGTGTCTGTTGACTGTTGTGTCTGTTGACTGTTGTGTCTGTTAACTGTTGTGTCTGTTGACTGTTGTGTCTGTTGACTGTTGTGTCTGTTGCTGCTGTGTCTGTTGACTGTTGTGTCTGTTGACTGTTGTGTCTGTTGACTGTTGCGTCAATTGACTGTTATGTCTGTTGACTGTTGTGTTTGTTGACTGTTGTGTCTGATCCCTGATGTATCACTTAATTGTTATGTATGTTGACTGTTGTGTCTGTTGACTGTTGTGTCTGTTTGATGTGTCTGTTGACTGTGTCTGTTGATTCTCTCTGTTGACTGTTGTGAATGTTGACTGTTGTATCTGTTGATTGTTGTGCATGTTGACTGTTGTGTCTTTTGACTGGATCTGTTGACTGTCTGTTGACTGTGTCTGTTGACTGCGTCTGTTGACTGTTGTGTCAGTTGATTGTTGTGTCTGTTGACTGTTGTGTCTGTTGACTGTTGTCTGTTGATTGCGTCTGTTGACTGTTGTGTCAGTTGATTGTTGTGTCTGTTGACTGTTGTGTCTGTTGACTGTTGTATCTATTGACTGCTGTGTCTGTTGACTGTTGTGTCTGTTGACTGGGTGTGTTGACTGTTGTGTTCTGTTGATTGTTCAGTCTGTTGACTGCGTCTGTTGATTGTCTGTTGACTGTTGTGTCTGTTGACTGGGTCTGTTGACTGTCTGTTGACTGTGTCTGTTGACTGCGTCTGTTGACTGTTGTGTCAGTTGATTGTGTCTGTTGACTGTTGTGTCTGTTGACTGTTGACTGCGTCTGTTGACTGTTGTGTCAGTTGACTGTTGTGTCAGTTGATTGTGTCTGTTGATTGTTGTGTCTGTTGATTGTTGTATCTATTGACTGCTGTGTCTGTTGACTGTTGTCTGTTGACTGTGTGTTGACTGTTGTGTCTGTTGATTGTTCAGTCTGTTGACTGTGTCTGTTGATTGTTGTGTCTGTTGACTGTTGTGTCTGTTGACTGGGTCTGTTGACTGTTGACTGTGTCTATTGACTGCGTCTGTTGACTGTTGTGTCAGTTGATTGTTGTGTCTGTTGACTGTTGTGTCTGTTGACTGTTGGCTGTTGACTGCGTCTGTTGACTGTTGTGTCAGTTAATTGTGTCTGTTGACTGTTGTGTCTGTTGACTATTGTGTCTGTTGACTTGTCTGTTACTTTTGTGTCAGTTGACTGTTGTGACTGTTGAGTCTTGGTCTAGTTGAATTGTGTCTGTTGACTCTTGTGTCTGTTGATTGTGTCTGTTGACTGTTGTGATCTGTTTGAGTGTGTCTGTGTCGGATTGTGTCTGTTGATGTTGTTCTGTTGAATGTTCGTGTTTGTTGACGTCGTTATTTTCTGTTGACTGTTGTCTGTTCAGGGCTGGTCACAGACCGTTCTGCGGGGGCGTTGACCCGGACTGTCTCCAGGTGTAGACTCCAGGATCTGCTGTATGTCTGTTGATTGTGTCTGTTGACTGTTGTGTCTGTTGACTGTTGTGTCTGTTGACTGTTTGTTTTGTTGACTTGTGTAGTCTGTTGCGGTTGTGTCTGTTGACTGTTAGTCTGTTGACTGTTGTGTCTGTTCGTTGTTGTGTCTGTTGAGTGTGTCGTTGATTGTGTCTGTTGACTGTTGTGTCTGTGTGGATGGTTGTGTCTGTTGACTGTTTGTATCTGTTGGACTAGTCTGTTGTCTTGATTGCTGTGTCTGTTGACTGTTGTCTGTTGATTGTGTCTGTTGATTGTGCCTGTTGACTGTTGTCTCTGTTGATTGTTGTGTCTGTTGACTGTTGCGTCAATTGACTGTTGTGTCTGTTGACTGTTGTGCAGTTGACTGTTGTGTCTGTTGATTGTTGTGTCTGTTGACTGTGTCTGTTGATTGTTGTGTCTGTTGACTCTTGTGTCTGTTGAGTGTGTCAGTTGACTGTTATGTCTGTTGACCTTTGTCTGTTGACTGTTAGCGTCAAGTTAGACTGTTGTGTCGTTGGATGTTGTATCTGTTGACTGTTGTGTCAGTCGATGTTGTGTCTTGACTATTGTGTCGTTGACTTTAGTCGTTGATGTAGTGTCTGTCGATCCTGGTACTGTTGGTGTTGTAATCATTGAACCTTTGTATATGTTAAACTGAGAAGTTAAGGACACTGGGCATTACATCTGGGTAATGTATATGTAGACTGTTGCGCCATCCAGTGGCTGTTATCAGTAAGATTCATGGACTAATTGGAAGACATAGAACTATATCAATAGATGAGTAACAGTCCCTCGTCTTGAGGTGGTGTTTTCAACACCCTGGTTGTAGGGGTTCTGAAGCACAGGTAAGGAGACTGGGGCTTATATAGCGTCAGTGAAAGGGACGTGTAGCAGACGAGGGCATAGTCACTGGTAGGGGGGATTCCCCAGTGGAAGTAGGTCCTGGGGAATCCCGCCTACCAGTGACTATGCCCTCGTCAGCTACACGTCCCTTTCACTGACGCCTATATAAGCCCCAGTCTCCTTACCTGTGCTTCAGAATCTCTACAACCACGGTGTTGTAAACACCACCTCCAAGGCTGAGGGACTGATTACCTCATCTTCTGTATATAGTTCTTCTGTTTTCTTATTATGTCCAAGAATTTGTATTGATAAAGCCACTGGATGGCGAAACGTCTACAATAAAGATACCCGGATGTTGCACATGTGTCTTAACTTTCATCTTGTCGGTATTGTATACCATTCTTGTACAATCTGTTAAACTGTTGCGTGAGGTTACTGTTATCTGTTACTGTTATAAAAGATCAGCTCACAGACACGATCACTCGATGAGTTATCTTTATCCTGAGTTAACCTTAAGAACATAAGAATGAAGGAACACTGCAGCAGGCCTATTGTCCTATGCGAGGCAGGTCCAATTCTCCCAACGGCTTAAGCCAATTCCTTAACCTAGTCAGGTCAATCACATTCACTTAAGGAAGGAACACGGCATCTGACCCAGCAGCACAAGCTAGTCAGGTCCAACTCACACCCACTCATGTATTTATCTAACCTATTTTTAAAACTACACAACGTTTTAGCCTGAATAACTGCACTCGGGAGTTTGTTCCACTCATCCACAACTCTATTACCAAACCAGTGCTTTCCTATATCCTTCCTGAATCTGAATTTTTCCAAGTTAAAACCATTGCTGCGAGTCCTATCTACGCTAGATATTTTTAGCATGCTATTTACATCCCCTTTATTTCTGTTTTCCATTTATACACCTCAGTCAAATGCCCCCGATTCTACGTCTTTCTAGAGAGTGCAGATTCAGGGCCTCAGTCTATCCTCATAGGGAAGATTTCTGATACATGGGATCAACTTTGTCATCCTCCTCTGTACGTTTTCCAGAGCATTTATATCCATTCTGTAATACGGTGACCAGAACTGAGCAGCATAGTCTAAATGAGGCCTAACCAAGGATATATAGAGTTGAAGAACAACCTGAGGACTTCTATTATTTATACTTCTAGATATGAAGCCAAGAATTCTGTTAGCTTTACTGCGAACACTTATGCACTGCCTATGAAAGCAAAAGACTCGGCAGGAGATGCAACATTAAGAACATAAGAACATATGTAAGGAGAGGAGGAGTATGAGGTAATCAGTCCCTCAGCCTGGAGTCGATGTGTTCAGTCCATCAATCTTGTAGAATGTACAGCATAGGGCCGTAGACGTGGCTTATATACTGTAGTGAGGTGAGTTGAAGCAGACGGAGGCGGGGTCATAGTGGTACCATCCACTAGTCGAAGTAGGTCTTCGTCCAAAGGTTGGACAAGTGTTGAAGAATTCTTTGTAACAAGATCCCATGATGCTGCAGTGTCTGACAGTTTTGATGAATGCAGCATCATGGGATCTTCTTACAAAGAATTCTTCAACACTTGTTCAACCTTTGGACGAAGACCTACTTCGACTAGTGGATGGTACCACTATGACCCCGCCTCCGTCTGCTTCAACTCACCTCACTACAGTATATAAGCCACGTCTACGGCCCTATGCTGTACATTCTACAAGATTGATGGACTGAACACATCGATTCCAGGCTGAGGGACTGATTACCTCATACTCTTCCTCTCCTTACGCCTTCCTCTTTGTATTGGACTAATGAAGCCACTGTGTGGCGAAACGTTTCCTGAATAAAGATTCCCATATGGAATCACAGTGAGACCCCCCCAGAGGAAATGATGGGCATTAAAATCGCCAAGTAACAGAAGCGGTGGCCGTAATGATGAAACAATAAAGGCAATATCCAGAATAGATAATGCCCGAGAAGGAGAGAGATATAAAGAACAGAGCGTATACCACCTATGCAAGTGGATACGGGCTGCTGTGTAATGCAGCGAAGTATGAACAAATAGCTGATGGTACGGAATATCAGTGCATAGAAGAAGGGCACTTTCATTAAAGGTCCCATCAGGAAAAGGATCTGTGTCAGCATAGTTGCTGATCCCTGTATTCCCAGTATTATATAGCATAGCATATTAGTATCATCCATGTGCTTTAGATACGAGATCCCTTGTAGGCCTGTGGCTTTGTGTGACGTCACGGGATACAGATGTGTAGGCTCATACCTCTGTCCCGGCCTCACTCGGCGGCAGACCATCCAGGCGAAGACAGGCAAGGCACTGGGCTCCATCCCTCATCTCAGTCTGACAATATAGTTACCATCCTACAAGTGTGTCTACCTTCAACCTACGATATCTCCATTAAAGAACCCTTACGATATCTGAAGAATACAATAAATTATAGCCTGAGATGGGAGAGATAACAGCAGAGTGTAATTTTGGTTCCTGTAAGCAAACTCCAACAGGGGAAAACTGGGAGAGTAACATCTGAAGCTCACCCCGATTACCCCTGAGGCCGCATATATTCCACTGTAAATAGGCCATGATTGGCAATGATAAAGATACCTGAAATCCGCAGGTAAGGGTTCCTATGGACTAGAGGGGTTAGAAAAGTCCACATGCGGAGGCAGCGGAAAATGTTCAAGCAGCGAAGGAACGGTGCACTGTGAAGAAAGGAGTTGTGCAGATGGAGGAGAGGAGTGAGAAGGAACAGAGGGTGGTCAGTGTCCATCGATGGTTTGGTCTCTGCAATATATTCAGAGATTGGGTTAGTGTTTTCGAATTCAGAGACGCCATATGGGAGACAATATTGGAGATGGTAGGGGGAAGATGAGTAAAGATTGGAACTGTAATGGACTGTACCAAGGTAGGGGGGGCGAAAGGGTGGAGGGAACTGGAGAAGAAGTGTGGAAGGGTACAGAAGAGGCAGAAACCTGGGAGGTGGCAGAAGAGGAAGAAACTTGGGAGGGAACAGGGGAGGAAGGTACAGTACGAGAAGGAGGGTGAACCTCTACACTTGTAACAGAGCCAGTGAGAGGGGAAGAACCAGGTACAGAGACAGGGAAGGTAAAATGAGGAGGTGGAAGAAGGGAAGGAGGGGTTAAAGGACCTTTTTTTTACTTCTGAGAAGTAGAGGGACGATTGGGAGGAGGTGTTGTATGAGATCTCGTCGATACTGAGGCTTGTGAGGGAGAACACAAAGAAGCGAGAACAGACTGAGGCATTGAAGTAGGGATTTCTGAGCCTAGGACAGCAAAAGAATTAGATACAGGAGTGACTATGGGAGAGGTAACCACAGAGGAGGCTGCAGAAGATGGGACCCCAGAAGTGGGGGGACGTTTTGAAACACGGGAATAGAAACACGAGGTAGTCTTCCTTGGAGGCAGAGATGAGAAACTGCCATGGCATAAGGGAGACCTTCTGCCTCTTTGAGGTAATGGATTTCCAGCTCATTTAAGTAGACTTGGCAATGCCGAGAGTACGAAGGGTGAGCCTCATGACAATTAAGGCAAGAGAGAGGTCGATTGCAAGACGTATTAGAATGGTCATCGGCACCACAGACTGGGCATTCGGCTATAGATCTGCAATATTTCGCTGGATGGCCAAATCGCCAGCAATTTCTACACTGTTGCTGTGTAGGGATCACCTTTCGAACTTGTAACTGATGTCCTGCTACATAAACTGAGGATGGGAGTTCACAGCTCTCAAAAGTTAAACGAGCCACATTGCTAGGGTATCGTCTCCGCCTGCGGGCAGGAAGAACATAAGTGTCTACCTTGAGGATTGGGAGATCTTGGAGTTCCAGCTGTTCAAGAATGTCATTGCCACATGTCTGGAAATTTTGTTGTACTATGGTATGGGGCAGAATGACGGTACCACTACAAGAATTGAGGGAATGATGTTTTTCAATAGTGACAGGAACAGTATCGATGTGGGAAAGAAGAGAAAGATCATGAGCTTGGGTAGCATTCTGTACAGTGATGATGCATGTACCGCTCTTAAGAGCATGAAAAGAAATATCTTTACCAACATGGAGTAGGAGTGCCTTGCCAATACTGTGGTCAGAAAGATAGGTAGTAGGGAAGTCGGTCGTAAAGTGAAGAATTTAGTCCATTGTGCATTCTGAAACTGAGCGTGGAAAGGGAGTGCAGGACGTGTCGATCTTTTCTGAGAAGAACGAGAAGGTGGAGAAGTATCATCAGCAGGTAATTGTCGTTGGCGTTTAGGCGAGGACCAGAGTTGGTCTGCGTGAAACTGGGCTGGCGAACAAACATTGCCCACAAGCCGTAGAGGGAGAGGCCGGAACCATAGTCCAAAGGAGAGGCGAGGTACAGATAAAATTCAAGATGCAGTCGATACCGATCAGTACCTGAATCGGGTGGAGGAAACAGCACCAGAGCAAGAGATACTAGAGCGGCATGAGGAGTGTCCAAATGAGTTAGGTCCAAAGATAATGCTTGGGTCCAGAACGGGAGTGCGGTATCAAGAAGGGGCCGCGGGGGGTAGCAGAACATGGGGCTGGGGCAGCATGGTTATGGTTACTTCTTTCTTTTAATTTTTAAGAAAAAAAAAGAAGAAGAAAAGAAAATAAAAAAAAAAAAAAAGAAATAAAAAAAAAGGGGGAACTCGGGAGGGATAGTATCCTATTATGAATGAAAAGGGCCAGAAATCTCCTCCACACCCAAGAGGGCCCTCAGCACGGCAAGTAGCACAGATGCATTCATGACCCGTGCCTACCCTAGCCTATCAGCAGTAAACCATCAATCCGGGAAAGCACCTCACATCCTTAGCCGATCTACCTCGGTGTACAAAAGAGATGCGTCCAGACATCCACCACAAAGCATACCTCCTTCGGCCACCACCCCCGAATCCAAACCGTGGGCTCCAGCGATCACACCCGTCGCCCGATGAAGACACCCAAAGCCACCCTCTGGATATCAAGAGGGATCGGGACATCCCCAGGTAATCCAGATTCCATGGCAAACTATGCCACGTGGGGCCAAGAACCTCAATGGGAAATTGGATGGAACCTCCGGTACCATTTCCCCTACCTATGAACTAGCGTGCCTGTGGGAAAAAAATCCCAAAAAAAAGGCCAAAAAGGAAGGGCAAAAATAGGGGGGAGGAGGAGGAAAGGAAAAGGGGAGGATGGGGAGGATGGGATAGGGAAGGGGAGATTGGGGGGTAAATAAGGTTTTCGTCTGATAAGGAGACCGACAGGTCTAATTTCCACCGACAAGAGCCACTTCACCACAACCAAGTGAGCCCCCCTAGAGAGTGAACAAAGTCACTAGACTCATCAAGATTTTCTTTCAAATTGTAATCCAAACAATTTTGACAAAAGTATATAATCTCCCATAATCACAACATTTTCATATCTAGAATGCCTTATGAATATTGACCAATAGCGGCCTACCGACACTCCCAATCCAGGTTTGGGTGCCTATAAATCACACCCAGAATTAAATTATTTCAAGACCCTCGAGAAACAATAGTCCAAAAAATCTGTGTCTGATGTTTTAATCTTATATCTTGTCTAAGACAACAATTTAAATGATCCCTGACTTAAATCGTCCACACCGCACCCACCTTACCTAGACCCTATCAGTGTGGAAATAGTTTAAATCTCTGTATTTTGCAATCAGAAGGCAATTTCTCTATCTCTCAGGTTGAACCAGTTCTCTGTTATACAAAAATATCTATATTACCTCCTAACCCTTGCTAGCAATCTTAGCTCATCAATCTTCTTTCTTTAGACACCTACATATGTATGTATAGTAAACACTTAAGGAGCTAGTCACTCGTTACCCTCTACAATATCACATTGTTGTCCAGTTGCTTTGTACTATTCCTAGCACTTTATTTTGAATACAGTCTTTTAAACATAATCCGCGAGGTATCCTGGTAATATCTGCTTTTTCCAACAATAATCTCTGAAGAGTGAATACACGCAACGAAAGGAATCTTTCATTCAGGCAACCGTTTTCGCCACACATGCCGGAATTTTTTCAAACCATTCATCATAATAATCCTTGGAAACCCCTGATTGTGTATCCCAACAAACACCCATACCTCTATATCTATCAGTAAAATCCAAGACAAGAGTCATCAGTTACCCACAGATCAAATCAACCTGGCTAATGCAACCCCTCTCCAGCCCCAAGAAATTAAAGTTATCTTTTACTAAGAAATCTCTAATATTTTTACCTTCATAATTTTAGAGCGAGATAAGGGCAGTGACCTTGCTGCTGGTGTGAAGTGGCACTTGATCCAAGACCTTGCACTACTCTCTTTCCCTTGGATCATACCGGGGGGCCCGTTGGTCTGGTGGCTAAAGCTCCCGCTTCCACACACGGAGGGTCCCGTGTTCGATACCCCGGCGGGTGGAAATTTTCCGACACGTTACCTTATCACCTATTGTCCCTGATTCACCCTAGCAGCAAATAGGTACCGTGGGTGTTAGTTCGACTGTGCGTGGGTCGCATCCTGGGGACAAGAATAAGGATCCACAATGGAAATAAGTAAGACAGTCCCTCGGTGACTGCACTGAACTTTCTTGGGGTATCCTGGTGGCTAACCCTTCCGGGTTAAAAATCCGAACGAAATCTCTCTTAACTACCTCAGGCTCATGTAGACCCATAACGGGTTAAGCTTTGATTTGTGTTATTTTGTTTTATATTTTAATTAATTTTATTGTAAGCATAAAAAATTTAGGATGAAACGTTTGTTAGAGCGAAACGTGTGTTTAGGGCGAAACATTATAGAATAAAACTTTAGAGCAAAAACATATGTTAGAGTGAAACGTTGTTAGAGCAAAATGTTGTTAGTAGCAAACATTATTAAGAGCAAAACGTTGTTAGACGAAAACATTGTAAGAATGAAACGTAGTTAGGGCGAACATTGTAGTGAAGACAGTGATAGTGCTAAACATTTTTAGAGGGAACGTTGTAAAGGCAAAACATTGTTAGAACGAAACACTTTAGGTGAAGCATTGTTAGAGTGAAACGGATTTTAGGGCAAAACAATTATTAAGAGGAAACATTGTTAGGGCGAAACCATTGTTAGAGCAAAACGTTGTTATGCGAAACCATTGTTATAGCAAAAACGTTGTTTAGGCGAAACATTGTATAGAGGTCGAAACGATGTTAGGGCGAAAGGTTTGTAAGAGCAAAACGTTGTTAGTGCGAACAATGTTAAGAGCAAAAAACGTTTGATAGGGCCAAAACTAGAAATAGGCAAAACGTAGTCAGTGGCGAAACATTGTTAAGTGAAACGTTGTTAAGGGCGAAAAGGTTGTTTGACAAACTTCACTATATTCATCACTATTGTTTTCAATGCAAAATTTATGGGATTCATAACAAACTTGTCACAGCACCGGTTTAAGGAACACCGAGCAATTTACAGCGCAATGTTTTCGCTCTATGTCAGACGTTTCAACTTGACAAGTCTCCTGGAGAGTGAAACGATACGGATTAAAATGTCCGCATTAGCTGCCCATGTGTCCTTTTTCCTAACATTTTCAAAATTTCGAAATTTTCTTCTAAATCCATTCAGTCCAACACTAATTATTACAGATCATTTTAAATTCCTTAGGCATTCGATGAACTTTCGAGATATTTGAGAAGGAACAATATATAATACAAATTTATTATAACTAGATCGCACCAGATTTTTGTCCCTTCTAAAAACTGGAATTCTTACAATAATTTTTTTTCTACGATATCCATTTTTTTCCGGTTATTGTACATTTTTCGATTTTAAAAGATGTGTGTGCCCCTTTTTAGGTTTTCATGATTCAATTTTCCGCATAGTTGTCCTGGGAATTTCTCTTCCTGTGTTTTTCCTATCTGCACATCTTATAAACCGTAGTGAGATTTACACCTCTCAGTCACATATGTTTTGCTACCTAAGCCCCCCTACACCCACATGTGCTAGGTACCTACATCTATCATAGCAGCTATGATACTACCTTCCCCCTCATACAACCCCACTTGTGTTGATATTTTACATCCATCAATATCACTATTGTTATAACTACACCCTCTGGTTGAAGCCTGGTGTTGTAAGCCTGGTGCTAAAGCTCCCGCTTCCAACACTCTGAGGGCCCGGGTTCGATTCCCGGCGGGTTGGAAACATTTCGACACGTTTCCTTACAAAACCTGTATAGTCCTGTTCACCTAGCAGCAAATAAGGTACCTGTGGTGTTAGTCGATCTGGTGTGGGTCGCATCCTGGGGGACAAGATTAAGGACCCCCAATGGAAATCAGTTAGACAAGTCCTCGATGACAGCACTTACTTACTTGTATCCTGTGGCTAACCCACCGGGGCTAAAAATCCGCACTAAATCTTATCTAACTTATAGCATCTATTGTTACTACCATACCCTCCCTACACCCACTGTTTTTGCCTGGACCAAATACACCAACATAGCACTATTGTTACTACCTACACCCCCTACACCCACTTGATCTGGTTACCTACATCTATCATAGCAATATTGTTACTATCCTACACCCCTGTACACCCACATGTGCTGGTACCATACATCCATCATAGCAACTATTTATTATTTACTACCTACACCCCCTACCCCCACCCCCTTTTTTGTTTAGCTGGGTCCTACATATATCATAGCACTATTGTTACTACCTACACACCCCTACATCATCCACTTGTGCTGGTACCATACATCCATCATAGCACTATTGTACTACCTACACCCCCTTCAACCCAACTTTTGTTGCTGGTACCTACATCTATCATAGCAACTAGTGTAACTTTACTACACCCCCTACATCCACTAGTGCTGGTACCAAACATCCATCATAGCACTAGTGTACTACCTACACCCCCTACACCCACTTGTGCTGGCGTAACCTACATCCATCATAGCACTATGCGAGGTTACTACTACACCCCTACATCCACTTGTGCAGGTACCAACTCTATCATACCACTAATGTTACTACCTTACACCCCCTACACTCCACTTGTGCCTGGTACCTACATCTATCATACACTATTGTTACACCTACACCCCCAACATCACAAGTGCCTGGTACCTACATCTATCATACCACTATTTTACAACCTACACCCCTACATCCACTTGGCTGGTACCTACATCAATCATAGACTAGTGTTACTACCTATATCCGGGGGGGGGGGGGGGGGGGGGGGGGGGGATTGGTATGTCAAATAACCATATTCTTTCATACACTCCTCATGTTCACCTGTGTGCTACCTACAACCCATTATATCACCTGTGTTGATACCTACACCCATTATATCACCTGTGTTGCTACCTAACAACCCATTATCACCTGTGTTGCTACCTACACCCATGTAAATCACCAGTAGTTGCTACCTACAACCCATTAATATCACCAGAGGTTGCATACCTACACCATATATCACCTGTGTTTGCTACCTATCCGTTTTTAAAGTATATTCTACTGTGTCATTTCGCTCAGGCATCCCAGTGGTAGTCCAGCCCAGAGATCACAATTGGTCTAACATATGAAGATAAGGAGTAAGACTTGAGTTATAAAATGAACTCAAGGATATGTCTAACTACTGCCTCACCATTTACCATGACGGCAGCCGCGCTGCCAATCAAGAACTTTACAGCTCCCTTGATGATATACATAGTTTCATAAATTGCTCATCATGATGGGAAATGTAACAGGTAAGACATCCCTAGTGTCACAAACATCAAGTAAATATGAGATTATCTATATATACAGGGACCCCCCCGCATAACGATCACCTCCGAATGGTCTACACCAATTATGTAAGTGTTTACATTATGTAAGTGCGATTGTACGTGTATGTTTGGGGGTCATGAAATGGACTAATATACCTTCACAATATTTCTTTATGGGAACAAATTCGGTTCAGTACACTGCACCTGAACATACTTCTGGAATGAAAAAAATACGTTAACCGGGGTCCACTGAATATATATATATATAAAAATATAAAATAAATAAATATATATATAAATATATATATATTTATATATAAAAATATATATATTATATATTATATATATATATATATATATAAATATACTATATATATATATAAATATATAAATATATACAATAATATATATATATATTCTCTTTCCCAAGATTTATTAATGTGTTAGTGTGAGGTACACATGGCCTTTCCCTCATTCCTCTCTCTGCTGCATGTGAGGCAACGAGGAATTTTTTCCAGTATGAGGATTGTATCAGTCACCAGTGTTCAGGCAGTGAAAATAAACTTGATATGGATGACAGACCTTTAAACTGGGGTGACAGCTGGATACAAGAAATATTTTTATATATTCGGATACAAATGTAAAAATGTCCTTAGGAGGCAAAGAGGGGAAATTTATGAGAGTATAGTTTTTATACCA
This sequence comes from Cherax quadricarinatus, assembly GCF_026875155.1. Classification (NCBI taxonomy): domain Eukaryota; kingdom Metazoa; phylum Arthropoda; class Malacostraca; order Decapoda; family Parastacidae; genus Cherax; species Cherax quadricarinatus. The sequence continues at coordinate 28,180,674 of NC_069464.1, read as the reverse complement.
AACGCACTTAATATTTTTTTGAAGCATGGGAGATTAATGTTGCCACGAGGAGAAGGTGCTGGAGGCAGTGAGATGTCATGTCTGAGAGCAATGTGTGGTTGTGAAATATAATGCCGATGAATACAGTTGTATGGAAGTTATGAGGAGTGCAGCTTACCAAAACTGATGTCCAGAGGGCTGAGGAGGGGTTTGTTGAGGTGGTTTTCGGACATGTGGAGAAGAAAGGAGCGAAACAGAATGACTTCAAGATGGTAATCAGTTCTGTAGTGGTAAGGAAGGCGGGGTAGGTGGTCTGCCTAGAAAGGTTGAGGGATGGGGTAAAAGGATGTTTTAGAGCAAGGGGGCTGACTTCCAGCAAGGCAGGCGATGAGCGTGTTTGGAAGGAGTGAATGTAGACAAATGGTTTATTAATACATACGTGCATGTTGGAGTGTGAGCAACTTAACATTTTATGAAGGGGTCATGAAACCGGCAGGCCTGACTTGAGCCCTGAGATGGGAAGTACAGTGTCTGCACTCTGAAGGAGGGGTGTTAATGTTGCAGTTTAAAAACTGTAGTGTAACAGCAACACCTTCTGGCAAGACCAGTGATGAGTGAATGAATGGTGAAAGTTTTTCTTTTTCTTCGGGCCACCACCCTTGCCATGGTGGGAATGGCGGGGGGGGGGCCAGTGTGATAATAAAAAAATAAAAAAAAGTAACCATTTTCATATCTATAACCCTTAAATAGGATAGATAGAGTTAAGACATGTTACAGATACCAACTTGACCATTTACAGGTCACAGACAACACAGGAAGGTGAGGACTCAATATATATGAGAGAGGGGTCATGGACGGAACTAAAGCGAAAGAAATGTAGAAAAACGGATGAATCAGCGGTAGAAGGTAACGCTGGTAGTGTATTGGCACAAGTCGGACAGAAAGGGGAGTGAAGCGAAGCATAAGTATAAGTAGTATTTGTTTTTGTTGTTGTTGTGGTGTGGTGGTGGTGGTGGTGTTAGCATGTAGTAAAAAAGTATAGTAGTGGATTTAGAATGAGTAAGTCTAAGAACAAGAAAAAGGAGGCACTTTAGGAAAGCTAACTGGAATCCACAACGGATGGTCAAACTACTCAGTAAAATACAGTGATAATTAGCCTAAATTAAATAAAAATTTCTTCTTGGGCTTGTCCCTATATTCCCGCAATGCCCACCTCCCCCCCAAAGATATCGGGCCACTACTACCGCAGTTATGATTCATCCATAAAGGAAATCATAGAAGTTGTCACATCACAAATACAAACAAATATAAGGATTTGACTACAAGCACAAAAGAGGTTGAAGTCTTGACTTAATGACTATAGAATAAATGCAATTTTAAAACCCTCTCAATCTAACTGGCTAATGCAACCTCTCCAGCCCCAGAGAAATTAAAGTTATCTTTACTAGAGATATCTCTAAATATTTTTACATTCATAATTTTAGCGAGAGTGAAGGGGCAGGTACCTTGCTGCTGGTGAAGGGCACTTGATCCAAGGACTTGCAGCTACTCTCTTTCCCTTGGATCATACCGGGGTGGCCCGGTGGTCTGGTGGCTAAAGCTCCCGCTTCACACACGGAGGGCCCGGGTTCGATTCCCGGCGGGTGGAAATTCCGACACGTTTCCTTACACCTATTGTCCTGTTCACCTAGCAGCAAATAGGTACCTGGGTGTTAGTCGACTGGTGTGGGTCGCATCCTGGGGGACAAGATTAAGGACCACAATGGAAATAAGTTAGACAGTCCTCGATGACGCACTGACTTTCTTGGGTTATCCTGGGTGGCTAACCCTCCGGGGTTAAAAATCCGAACGAAATCTCTCTTAACTTCCTCAGGCTCTGTATGACCCATACGGGTTAAGCTTTTATTGTTATTTGTTTATTTTAATTAATTTTATTGTAAGCAGAAAAAAGTTAGGATGAAACGTTGTTAGAGCGAAACGTTGTTAGGGCGAAACATTATTAGAATAAAACGTTGTTAGAGCAAAACATTGTTAGAGTGAAACGTTGTTAGAGCAAAATGTTGTTAGAGCAAACATTATTAGAGCAAAACGTTGTTAGAGCGAAACATTGTTAGAATGAAACGTTGTTAGGGCGAAACATTGTTAGTGAAACAGTGTTAGGGCGAAACATTGTTAGAGTGGAACGTTGTAAGGCAAAACATTGTTAGAACGAAACACTGTTAGGGTGAAGCATTGTTAGAGTGAAACGTTTTTAGGGCAAAACATTATTAGAGCGAAACATTGTTAGGGCGAAACATTGTTAGAGCAAAACGTTGTTAGGGCGAAACATTGTTAGAGCAAAACGTTGTTAGGGCGAAACATTGTTAGAGCGAAACGTTGTTAGGGCGAAAGGTTGTTAGAGCAAAACGTTGTTAGGGCGAAACATTGTTAGAGCAAAACGTTGTTAGGGCAAAACATTGTTAGAGCAAAACGTTGTTAGGGCGAAACATTGTTAGAGTGAAACGTTGTTAGGGCGAAAGGTTGTTTGACAAACTTCACTATTTTCTTCACTATTGTTTTCAATGCAAAATTTGGATTCATTACAAACTTGTAACAGCACCGGTAGGATCACCGACAATTTACTGCGGCAATGTTTCGCGCTTGTCACGTTTCAACTTGACAAGGCTCCTGGAGAGTGAAACGTTGACGGAGTAAAATGTCACATTAGCTGCCCATGTGTCCTTTTGCCTAACATTTTCAATTTCGATTTTCCTAAATCCATTCAGGTCCATCACATAAGTTTACAAATATTTTAAATTCTTGGCTCGATGAACTTTCAGATTTTTGTGAAGGAAAATATTTAATAAATATTTATTATAAATGAGATCCAACCAGATTTTTGTCTTCTTAAATACTGGAATCTTACAATAATTTTTTTTTCTACGATATCCTTTTTTTCCGGTTTTTGTACATTTTCGATTTTAAAAGATGTGTGCCCCCTTTTAGGTTTTCATTCTATGTTCCGTCATAGTTGTCCTGGGAATTTGCTCTTCCTGTGTTCCTATCTGCACCTCTTATAAGACCTGTAGTGATATTTACACCTCTCAGTCACATATGTTGCTACCTACACCCCCCTACACCCACTTGTGCTGGTACCTACATCTATCATAGCACTATTGTTACTACCTACACCCCTCTACACCCACTTGTGTTGATATTTACATCCATCATAGCACTATTGTTACTACCTACACCCTCTGGTGTAGCCTGGTGGTGTAGCCTGGTGGCTAAAGCTCCCGCTTCACACACGGAGGGCCCGGGTTCGATTCCCGGCGGGTGGAAACATTTCGACACGTTTCCTTACACCTGTTGTCCTGTTCACCTAGCAGCAAATAGGTACCTGGGTGTTAGTCGACTGGTGTGGGTCGCATCCTGGGGGACAAGATTAAGGACCCCAATGGAAATAAGTTAGACAGTCCTCGATGACGCACTGACTTTCTTGGGTTATCCTGGGTGGCTAACCCTCCGGGGTTAAAAATCCGAACGAAATCTTATCTTATCTTATAGCACTATTGTTACTACCTACACTCCCTACACCCACTTGTGCTGGTACCTACATCTATCATAGCACTATTGTTACTACCTACACCCCCTACACCCACTTGTGCTGGTACCTACATCTATCATAGCACTATTGTTACTACCTACACCCCTGTACACCCACTTGTGCTGGTACCTACATCCATCATAGCACTATTGTTACTACCTACACCCCCTACACCCACTTGTGCTGGTGCCTACATATATCATAGCACTATTGTTACTACCTACACCCCCTACATCCACTTGTGCTGGTACCTACATCCATCATAGCACTATTGTTACTACCTACACCCCCTACACCCACTTGTGCTGGTACCTACATCTATCATAGCACTAGTGTTACTACCTACACCCCCTACATCCACTTGTGCTGGTACCTACATCCATCATAGCCTAGTGTTACAAACCTACACCCCCTACACCCACTTGTGCTGGTACCTACATCCATCATAGCACTATTGTTACTACCTACACCCCCTACATCCACTTGTGCTGGTACCTACATCTATCATACCACTATTGTTACTACCTACACCCCCTACATCCACTTGTGCTGGTACCTACATCTATCATACCACTATTGTTACTACCTACACCCCCTACATCCACTTGTGCTGGTACCTACATCTATCATACCACTATTGTTACTACCTACACCCCCTACATCCACTTGTGCTGGTACCTACATCTATCATAGCACTAGTGTTACTACCTATATCTCAAATAACCTATATTCTTTCATACACTCCTCATGTCACCTGTGTTGCTACCTACACCCATTATATCACCTGTGTTGCTACCTACACCCATTATATCACCTGTGTTGCTACCTACACCCATTATATCACCTGTGTTGCTACCTACACCCATTATATCACCTGTGTTGCTACCTACACCCATTATATCACCAGTGTTGCTACCTACACCCATTATATCACCTGTGTTGCTACCTCAGTTTTAAAGTATATTCTACTGTGTCATTTGCCTCAGGCATCCCAGTGTGTTGTCCAGCCTCAGAGATCACAATTGGTCTAACATATGAAGATAAGGCAGTAGACTGTGTTATAAAGAACTCAAGGGATATGTCTAACTACTGCCTCACCATTTACCATGAAGGGCAGCCGCTGGCCAATCAAGACTTTACTTGCTCCCTTGATGATATACAAGTTTATAAATGCTCATCAGATGGGAAATGTACAGGTAAGACATCCCTAGTGTCACAAACATCAAGTATATATGAGATTATATATATATACAGTGGACCCCCGCATAACGATCACCTCCGAATGCGACCAATTATGTAAGTGTATTATGTAAGTGCGTTTGTACGTGTATGTTTGGGGGTCTGAAATGGACTAATATACTTCACAATATTTCTTATGGGAACAAATTCGGTCAGTACTGGCACCTGAACATACTTCTGGATTGAAAAAATATCGTTAACCGGGGGGCCACTGTATATATATATATATAATATATATATATATATATATATATATATATATATATAAATATATATATTATATATATATATATATATATATATATATATATATATATATATATATATATATATATATATATATATATATATATATATATACATATATATATATATATTTTCTCCTTTCCCAAGATTATTAATGTGTTAGTGTGAGGTACTCTGCCTTTCACTCATTCCTCTCTCTGCTGCATGTGAGGCAAGAGGAATTTTTTCCAGTAGAGGAGTGATCTGTCACCAGTGTTCAGGCAGTGGAAATAAACTTGTTATGGATACAGACTTTTAATCTGGGGTGACAGCTGGATTTCAAGGAAATATTTTTATAATTTTCGGTACATATGTAAAATTTGTCCTTGGAGGCAAAGAGGGGAATGTATGAGAGTATAGTTTTACCAACGCTCTTATATGGGTGTGAAGCATGGGTGATGAATGTTGCAGCGAGGAGAAGGCTGGAGGCAGTGGAGATGTCATGTCTGAGAGCAATGTGTGGTGTGAATATAATGCAGAGAATTCGTTGTTTGGAAGTTAGGAGGAGGTGCAGGATTACCAAAACTGTTGTCCAGAGGGCTGAGGAAGGGTTGTTGAGGTGGTTCGGACATGTGGAGAGAATGGAGCGAAACAGAATGACTTCAAGAGTGTATCAGTCTGTAGTGGAAGGAAGGCGGGGTAGGGGTCGGCCTAGGAAAGGTTGGAGGGAGGGGGTAAAGGAGGTTTTGTGTGCAAGGGGCTTGGACTTCCAGCAGGCATGCGTGAGCGTGTTTGAGAGGAGTGAATGGAGACAAATGGTTTTTAATACTTGACGTGCTGTTGGAGTGTGAGCAAAGTAACATTTATGAAGGGGTTCAGGGAAACCGGCAGGCCGGACTTGAGTCCTGGAGATGGGAAGTACAGTGTCTGCACTCTGAAGGAGGGGTGTTAATGTTGCAGTTTAAAAACTGTAGTGTAAAGCACCCTTCTGGCAAGACAGTGATGGAGTGAATGATGGTGAAAGTTTTTCTTTTTCGGGCCACCCTGCCTTGGTGGGAATCGGCCAGTGTGATAATAAAAAAATAAAAAATGTAAAATTTTCTATCTATAACCCGTATATAGGAGAGATAAGTTGATGACGATGTTTCAGTCCAACTTGGACCATTTACAGGTCACAGTAACACAGGAAGGTGAGGGACTCAATATATATGAGAGAGGGGCATGGACGGAACGAAGAGCGCAAGAATGTAGAAAACGGAGAAGCAGCGGTAGAGGTAACGCTGGTAGTGGTATTGGCACAAGGGACAGAAAGGGGAGTGAAGCGAAGCATTAGTATTAGTAGTAGTTGTTGTTGTTGTTGTTGTGGTGGTGGTGGTGGTGGTGGTGGTAGCAGTAGTAATAAAGTAGTAGTAGTGGATTTAGAAGTGGAGTAAGTCTAAGAACAAGAAAAAGGAGCACTGTAGGAAAGCTAATGGTCCTCAAGGATGGTCAACTACTCAGTATAATACAGTGATAATTAGCCTATAATTATAAAAATTGCTTCTTGGGCTTTCACCTTTATTCCCCACCTCCCCCCAGTAGACGGGCCACTACTACAGCAGTTGATTCATCCATAAAGGAAATCATAGATGTTGTCACACAATACAACAAAGATAAGGATTGACTACAAGCTACAATATAAGTTGAAGTCTTACTTATGACTATGAATAAATGCATTTAAACATGTAAATATTGATGTGTGTTGGTAAGGCCGAGTGCGGATGACTAGTTGAACTGTATCATATACAGTGGAACCCCGGTGTGTGAACTTAATTGGTTCCAAGGTGGTGTTTGAACTGCGAGAAGTTCGATGTCCGAAACAGTATTTCTCAGGCTTTATTTATGAGCCTCACACACTTGAGGATGTTGAACTGACTCTTCAAAAGTCTCTGAAAGTCAGGTCAGAGGTCACTACAAAGCACTTTTGAAACAGGGCTTTCCTGTAAAGTTTTTTGCAACTGAATTTTAAACAAGTCAATGCATTCTGACTCCAGCAAAACGTTCAAAGACCGGGTCATTTTTCTCTGAACATAATTATTCAGATTTCAATTTGTTCGAGGTCCAATACGTTCGAGCACCGGGGTTCCATTATACCCAAGTGTTACAGTCTACCACTTTAAGGCAAAATGACTGTGTACTAACCATCTCTCTCATGGTGTGGACAGCTTATGGAGCGCTGAAGGACAACACTATCCCTTCTGGTTCACACTCCTGCCCTGGTATACCTTTTGCCAACATCAATAAGAATCATGTTGGCCGGTATACGTGTCTCCTTCACGACAGTAATGCCACAGCCTCCTTCAACGTCTCCTACTGTAAAGGTGATAAAGTATATGTACATACAAAGACACAGACACACACATGTGGCGAGGTGTCAGAGTGGGCACCTGTGACCAGCGGGGTCCCACAGGGGTCAGTCCTAGGACCAGTGCTGTTTCTGGTATTTGTGAACGACATGACGGAAGGAATAGACTCCAAAGTGTCCCTGTTTGCAGATGACGTGAAGCTGATGAGAAGAATCCATTTGATCGAAGACCAGGCAGAACTACAAAGGAATCTGGACAGGCTGCAGACCTGGTCCAGCAATTGGCTCCTGGAGTTCAATCCCACCAAGTGCAAAGTCATGAAGATTGGGGAAGGGCAAATAAGACTGCAGATGGAGTACAGTCTAGGGGGCCAGAGGCTACAAACCTCACTCAAGGAAAAAGATCTTGGGGTGAGTATAACACTAGGCACATCTCCTGAGGCACACATCAACCAAATAACTGCTGCAACATATGGGCGCCTAGCAAACCTCAGAATAGCATTCCGACATCTTAATAAGGAATCGTTCAGGACCCTGTACCGCACACAGGGCCAGGAGCCGAGTCTCGACCCCTGCAACCACAATTAGGTGAGTACAGACACACAGAGACACAGACATAGGCACACACACCCAGATACAGACGCAGACACACACACAGAAACAAACAAACATATCTATATAGCCTCTCCTCGTAGGACATACCTCTTAGCTCTGGGACTAGTCTTGCTGCAAACTTTACACTTTCTCTAGTTTCTTTACGTGCTTGGCTAGGTGTGGGTTTCCAAACTGGTGCCACATACTCCAATATGGGCCTAACGTACACGGTGTACAGGGTCCTGAACGATTCCTTATAAAGATGTAGGAATGCTATTCTTGGGTTTGCTAGGTGCCCATATGCTGCATAAATTATTTGGTTGATTTATGCCTCAAGAGATGTGCCTGCTGTTATGCTCACCCCGAGATCGTTTTCCTTGAGTGAGACTTGTAGTCTTTGAATCCCTAGACTGTACTCCGTCTGCAGTCTTCTTTGCCCTTCCCCAATCTTCATGACTTTGCACTTGGTGGGGCTGAACTCCAGGAGCCAATTCCAGGACCAGGACTGCAGCCTGTCCAGATCCCTTTGTAGTTCTGCCTGGTCCTCGTCCGAATGAATTCTTCTCATCAACTTCACATCATCTGCGAAAAGGGACACTTCCAAATCTATTCCTTCCGTCATGTCGTACACAAATACCAGAAACAGCACTGGTCCTAGGACTGACCCCAGTGGAAACCCACTCATCACTTGCGCCCACTCTGACACCTCGCCACATACCATGACTCGCTGCTGTCTTCCTGACAGGTATTCCCTTATCCATTGTAATGCCTTCCCAGATATCACTGCCTGGTCCTCCAGTTTTTGCACTAATCTCTTGTGTGGAACTGTGTCAAACGTCTTCTTACAGTCCATGAAAATGCAATCTACCCACCCCTCTCTCTCTCTCTCTCTCTCGTTTTACTGCTGTCACCCTGTCATAGAACTCCAGTAGGTTTGTGACAGGATTTCCAGTCCCTAAAACCGTGTTGGCTGTTGTTGATAAGCTCATTCCTTTCTAGGTGTTCCACCACTCTTCTCCTGATAATCTTCTCCATGACTTTGCATACTATACATGTCTCTTTTTTAAAAATTGGGACTACATTTCCTGTCTTTCATACCTCAGGTAATCTCCCTGTTTCGATAGATGTGTTAAATATTCTTGTTAGGGGTACACAGCACCTCTGCTCCCTCTCTCAGGACCCATGGGGAGATGTTATCCGGCACCATCGCCTTTGAGGTATCTAGCTCGTTCAGCAGCCTCATTTCTTCCTCTGTTGTATGTATTGTGTCCAGCAATTGGTGATGTACCCCACCTCTCCTCCTTTCTGGAGTCCCTTCCGTCTCCTCTGTGAACATTTCTTTGAATCTCATGTTGAGTTCCTCACATACTTCGTGGTCATTTCTTGTGATCTCTCCTTCCTTCCTTAGCCTGATTACCTGGTCCTTGAGTGTTTTCCTCCTGATGTGGCTGTATAACAGCTTTGGGTCAGATTTGGCTTTTGGTGCTATGTCATTTTCATATTGTCGTTGGGCCTCCCTTCTTACCTGTGCATATTTATTTCTGGCTCTATGACTGCTCTCCTTATTCTCCTGGGTCCTTTGCCGTTTATACTTTTTTCATTCCCTAGCACACTTGGTTTTTGCCTCCCTGCACCTTTGGGTGAACCATGGGCTCATCCTGGCTTTTCATTATTCCTGTTACCCTTGGGTATGAACCTCTCCTCAGCTTCCTTGCATATTGCTGTCACATATTCCATCTCGTTTACTGACTTCCCTGCCAGTTCTCTGTCCCACCGGACCCCGTTCAGAAAGTTCCTCATTCCCATGTAGGTCCCCTTCTTGTAGTTTGGCTTCATTCGTTCGGCTCTTCCTGTTCCTCCCTCCACTTGTAACTCTACTGTGCATTCGAATCTTAAAACCACATGATCGCTGGCCCCAAGGGGTCTTTCATATGTGATGTCCTCAATATCTGCACTACTCAAGGTGAATACTAGGTTCAGTCTCGCTTGTGTGTATGTGTGTGTGTATGTGTGTGTGTTTGTGTGTGTGTGTGTGTGTGTGTGTGTGTATGTGTGTGTGTGTGCACACACACGTGAGTAAAGTCACACTATGTCTAGTCTCTCTTAATATGGTTTCCCAAAATTTTTGCAAAGAGTTTGTAGTCTACACACATGAGTGATATCATTCGATAATCCCTCACCGTGTACTGATTATCACCCTTTGGTACCAAAACTAAAATTCCTGTCGCTTGCAACTCCCAGTTCAGCTATCATAACTTTGGGGTCCAGTCACTGGACCCATTATGTACCTTTGTAATCTTTTGACTACCGCCCACAGGATGGGTATGGGGTGACTACCGCCCACAGGATGGGTATGGGGTGCATAATAAACATATTAAACTAACTTGCAACTCCCGCAACTCACCCCGCTCTTTCATATTAAACAAGTGCACCAAAAAGTCCTTCAATACACCCCAATGCTGTATATAAAAGTCGGCAGGCAGTTCATCTACCCCCGGCGCCTTACCCTGACTCATACCCATTAATGCCGTCCACACCTCCTCCTCAATGATAGTCCCCTGTAACTGTTCCCTGTCGCCCCTGCCAAGCACACACTGCACCCAATCTCCCATCTCCCTTAACGCCCCCTCACTCACACCCGCACTTCTCATATATGCACTAAGCCAAGCATCAACATACCCCCCATCTCCTCTGTTGTAACCAGCTCGTGCCCCTCTCTATACCCCTTGATATCCTTGTGGACCGGCAATCCTACCATTTCCATAGCAATGCACCGACGCGCCTGCCCTCGTAGGACACACACTGATGGCCTATCACCCCATATGACCTCCTCTAACCCCCCTAAAACCCTTACTGCATCGAACCGCTCATTTTGCAATTCATTTAGTCTTTCCTTCAATCCCTCTATGTCTGCCACTGCGGCCCCCATCACCCCTCCTCTCTCATAATACTCCCTTAACTGCCCCTCAAGACACCTAATAAGCCATAAGCCAGCTGATTCTCATGCCTTCCCTGGCGAACATAGAATTCTCGAATCCTCGTCTTCGCCGTTGTATCCCACCAGCTCAACACATCCACCTTCACACGTGCCCCATCCCACAAACTTTCCCTCAAACGTGCAAATAAGACCCTCCCCTCGACATCTTGGAGTAACCAAACATTCAGTTTTCAATAGCTCTTATACCTGTTCAGCCATCCCTCCCATCCCAATTCCACAAAAACACCTTTGTGATCTGAAAAAAAACACATCACAGACACTTACTCTCCAAACCACTGCTTTTCTCGTTACGTATATTCTGTCCAGCCTTGCCACATACCCCTACCTCACAAAGGTGTGCTCCGCCTCCCATGCTTCACTCCCCAACATCCACCAACCCCACCCCAGTTAGCAGCTCCCTCAAAACGCCAGAACAATATCCCGCCACCCTAGGTTCGACATCCCTATGATGTTTCACACAATTCCACTCACCTACCACCACAGCTACCGCCAGAAGCGACCTCAGGTGATATACCAACACATCATGCACAAACTCATTCTTTACCCGACTGTCCCCCTCTGCCGGACCATAGACACACACAAAGGATATCTTCTCCCTTCCCCACATCCTATCCACTTGTATAACCCTCCCCTCCCCTCCCTCCTCACAATGATGTACAGTAAATGGGCTAGCCTCCCTCATCAAAATAGCCACTCCTCCTTTCGATCTCGGTGAGTGTGCCATATATACAGTGTACCCCTCAATCATCAACATACAACCCGGCTTGTGGCTGTGCTCTTGTATAAACACAACATCTACACCATACCTAATGAGAAGCTCACGAAACCATGCACACTTCCTATCGTTTCTCAGTCCATTAACATTTCTAGAGAGACTCTTGAAACCATCAAAGGAGGTTTGCCTTTACACACTGCTACACCCCTTTCCCCCTTCCTCCTAATACTTCCTTGGTCCTCATATGCCCCTCTGGGACCTCCTTTCACAGGTCCCTTGCCCCTGGACCTACCAGGTCCACGCTCCTCCACATCCGCCCAAACCTTTTTACCCGAATGCTGTGCCAGAGTGAACACATCGTCCATATCCGAGATCATGGCTGCTCTCTTCCGTGACCCTCAAGCCTTCCTCCCAGCCTCCACCCAGAAGCCATCCTCGTGCACTTCTGCCACCACAATACCAATTTGCAAACCAGCATCAACTTGGGCCTCCGACATGCCCTCTCCCCACACCTGGAACCGCTGCAGACTCCAGGGCACCCACAAGCCCCTCAATGGAGACCTCACCAGAGGTTCCTAACAGGTCGTGGAGCACTGAGTCAATGGTGGCCTCCACGGCCCTGTCCTCACCAAGCGGCACCCCACCTATGGTCTCCGGTGCCTGCCCGGAAGAGCTCGGCTCCCCTGGAAGTGTTACACACTCTCCCTCCCTCAATTCAGTCTCATCGACCTCCACACTCCAAGCCTTGCGCAAAGGAGGCGTCTCAGGTCGTGTCTCCTCCACCTTCTCCTGGTCCTCCGGTGCCTCCTTACGTTGAGCACTCGCCTGTGAACCCTGTCATTGAGCACACTGCACAGCAATGTGATCATAGGCGCTGCACAAGCGACAAGTACATCACTGCCCTGCGTAGGTCACTATTACTTGTGTCCTGAAGTTGTCAAGGTAAACATAGGAAGGAATGGGATGCCTCAAAGTTATTTTCAAAGAGAAACTTCCCTCAGGCATCCCAGCATATGAACCTTCATTCCACGTCCCCAACGTCGCCATGTGAACTGTCCTGTACTTCTCAAACACAGCACGCAAGTCCACCTCATCAGCCTCGAAAGGTATGTTCTGGATCTTCACCCACATATAGTAGCAGGACGCATCATGGAGACTCACCGACACAGCAGGATTTAACGGCACACAAAGATCCTGAAATCTGGCAACCATGTCTTCATACACACTAGCATCACGAAACTTCCTAAAGATCCGGTATGCCCCGTTCAAAGTCACACCATACAGCTCTTCATTGCAATGCCGTATGTGTCCCTGATGATGGCAGACAGTAAAACCTGAGCCGGCGTCTACCCTGCTGAGCCATTTTGTGAAAATCAGGTTGTCACCAGCTGACAGCAGGGGGCAAGCTCAGCGCACGTCCGCTCATCCTGGATTGAGCGACAAATGAATTAATACATTTATACTCCCTCTTTTCCTGCCATAGGTTATCCTTCAACATTATTGCTACTCCTTCTTTAGCTCTAACTCTCTTTGAAACCCCTGAAATAATCCCATTTATTCCTCTCCACTGAAACTCTCCCAACCCCTTCACCTTAAAGCCAGGACATCCAGCTTCTTCTCATTCATAACATCCACAATCATCTCTTTCTTATCATTTGCACAACATCAACGCACATTCAGACTTCCCACTTTGACAATTTTCTTCTTATTCTTTTTAGTAATTATTACAGGAAAAGGGGTTACTAGGCCATTGTTCCCGGCATTTTAGTTGACTCTTACAACACGCATGGCTTACGGAGGAAAGATTCTTATTCCACTTCCCCATGGATATAAAAGGAAAAGTAATTAGAACAAGAACTAAGATAAAATCAAAGGAAACTCAGATGAGTGTGTATAAATAAACGTGTACATGTATGTGTAGTGTGACCTAAGTGTAAGTAGAAGTAGCAAGACGTACCTGTAATCTTGCATATTTATGAGACAGACAAAAGACACCAGCAATCCTACCATCATGTAAAACAATTACAGGCTTTCGCTTTACACTCACTTGGCAGGACGGTAGTATCCCCCTGGGTGGTTGTTGTCTACCAACCTACTACCTAATACATTATATATATATATATGTCGTGCCGAATATGTAAAACTGGTTAATTAGCAAGAACTCATTTAAAATTAAGTCCTTTCTGAAATTTTCTTTTATACGTTTAAAGATATAATTTTTTCATTAATGTTAATGTAAAAAATTTTAATTTTGCACCAAAAGAATTTTAGAAAACTTACCTAACCTTATTATAACAAGAGCAATTTATTTTAGCCTAACCCAACTAAATATATTTTAGATTTGTTTACAGTAATTTAATACTAAACAAAGACAGTGAACTATATTTTTTTCGTTAGGTTCAGAACGATTTTGGCGAAATTATTGCATACACAAATTTTCACTTGTCCTATGTGGCAAGATGAACGTTGTTATTTAAGCCAAGATCGCAAGTTCTGCCTATTCGGCACGACATATATATATATATATATATATATATATATATATATATATATGTAGTGCGGATGACAAGAAACAGATGATTGCTGATGTTATGAATGAAAAGAAGTTGGATGTCCTGGCCCTAAGCGAAACAAAGCTGAAGGGGGTAGGAGAGTTTCAGTGGGGGGAAATAAATGGGATTAAATCTGGAGTATCTGAGAGAGTTAGAGCAAAGGAAGGGGTAGCAGTAATGTTAAATGATCAGTTATGGAAGGAGAAAAGAGAATATGAATGTGTAAATTCAAGAATTATGTGGATTAAAGTCAAGGTTGGATGCGAGAAGTGGGTCATAATAAGCGTGTATGCACCTGGAGAAGAGAGGAATGCAGAGGAGAGAGAGAGATTTTGGGAGATGTTAAGTGAATGTATAGGAGCCTTTGAACCAAGTGAGAGAGTAATTGTGGTAGGGGACTTGAATGCTAAAGTAGGAGAAACTTTTAGAGAGGGTGTGGTAGGTAAGTTTGGGTGCCAGGTGTAAATGATAATGGGAGCCCTTTGATTGAACTTTGTATAGAAAGGGGTTTAGTTATAGGTAATACATATTTTAAGAAAAAGAGGATAAATAAGTATACACGATATGATGTAGGGCGAAATGACAGTAGTTTGTTGGATTATGTATTGGTAGATAAAAGACTGTTGAGTAGACTTCAGGATGTACATGTTTATAGAGGGGCCACAGATATATCAGATCACTTTCTAGTTGTAGCTACACTGAGAGTAAAAGGTAGATGGGATACAAGGAGAATAGAAGCATCAGGGAAGAGAGAGGTGAAGGTTTATAAACTAAAAGAGGAGGCAGTTAGGGTAAGATATAAACAGCTATTGGAGGATAGATGGGCTAATGAGAGCATAGGCAATGGGGTCGAAGAGGTATGGGGTAGGTTTAAAAATGTAGTGTTAGAGTGTTCAGCAGAAGTTTGTGGTTACAGGAAAGTGGGTGCAGGAGGGAAGAGGAGCGATTGGTGGAATGATGATGTAAAGAGAGTAGTAAGGGAGAAAAAGTTAGCATATGAGAAGTTTTTACAAAGTAGAAGTGATGCAAGGAGGGAAGAGTATATGGAGAAAAAGAGAGAAGTTAAGAGAGTGGTGAAGCAATGTAAAAAGAGAGCAAATGAGAGAGTGGGTGAGATGTTATCAACAAATTTTGTTGAAAATAAGAAAAAGTTTTGGAGTGAGATTAACAAGTTAAGAAAGCCTAGAGAACAAATGGATTTGTCAGTTAAAAATAGGAGAGGAGAGTTATTAAATGGAGAGTTAGAGGTATTGGGAAGATGGAAGGAATATTTTGAGGAATTGTTAAATGTTGATGAAGATAGGGAAGCTGTGATTTCGTGTATAGGGCAAGGAGGAATAACATCTTGTAGGAGTGAGGAAGAGCCAGTTGTGAGTGTGGGGGAAGTTCGTGAGGCAGTAGGCAAAATGAAAGGGGGTAAGGCAGCCGGGATTGATGGGATAAAGATAGAAATGTTAAAAGCAGGTGGGGATATAGTTTTGGAGTGGTTGGTGCAATTATTTAATAAATGTATGGAAGAGGGTAAGGTACCTAGGGATTGGCAGAGAGCATGCATAGTTCCTTTGTATAAAGGCAAAGGGGATAAAAGAGAGTGCAAAAATTATAGGGGGATAAGTCTGTTGAGTGTACCTGGTAAAGTGTATGGTAGAGTTATAATTGAAAGAATTAAGAGTAAGACGGAGAATAGGATAGCAGATGAACAAGGAGGCTTTAGGAAAGGTAGGGGGTGTGTGGACCAGGTGTTTACAGTGAAACATATAAGTGAACAGTATTTAGATAAGGCTAAAGAGGTCTTTGTGGCATTTATGGATTTGGAAAAGGCATATGACAGGGTGGATAGGGGGGCAATGTGGCAGATGTTGCAAGTGTATGGTGTAGGAGGTAGGTTACTGAAAGCAGTGAAGAGTTTTTACGAGGATAGTGAGGCTCAAGTTAGAGTATGTAGGAAAGAAGGAATTTTTTCCCAGTAAAGGTAGGCCTTAGACAAGGATGTGTGATGTCACCGTGGTTGTTTAATATATTTATAGATGGGGTTGTAAGAGAAGTAAATGCGAGGGTCTTGGCAAGAGGCGTGGAGTTAAAAGACAAAGAATCACACACAAAGTGGGAGTTGTCACAGCTGCTCTTTGCTGATGACACTGTGCTCTTGGGAGATTCTGAAGAGAAGTTGCAGAGATTGGTGGATGAATTTGGTAGGGTGTGCAAAAGAAGAAAATTAAAGGTGAATACAGGAAAGAGTAAGGTTATGAGGATAACAAAAAGATTAGGTGATGAAAGATTGAATATCAGATTGGAGGAGAGAGTATGGAGGAGGTGAATGTATTCAGATATTTGGGAGTGGACGTGTCAGCGGATGGGTCTATGAAAGATGAGGTGAATCATAGAATTGATGAGGGAAAAAGAGTGAGTGGTGCACTTAGGAGTCTGTGGAGACAAAGAACTTTGTCCTTGGAGGCAAAGAGGGGAATGTATGAGAGTATAGTTTTACCAACGCTCTTATATGGGTGTGAAGCGTGGGTGATGAATGTTGCAGCGAGGAGAAGGCTGGAGGCAGTGGAGATGTCATGTCTGAGGGCAATGTGTGGTGTGAATATAATGCAGAGAATTCGTAGTTTGGAAGTTAGGAGGAGGTGCGGGATTACCAAAACTGTTGTCCAGAGGGCTGAGGAAGGGTTGTTGAGGTGGTTCGGACATGTAGAGAGAATGGAGCGAAACAGAATGACTTCAAGAGTGTATCAGTCTGTAGTGGAAGGAAGGCGGGGTAGGGGTCGGCCTAGGAAGGGTTGGAGGGAGGGGGTAAAGGAGGTTTTGTGTGCGAGGGGCTTGGACTTCCAGCAGGCATGCGTGAGCGTGTTTGATAGGAGTGAATGGAGACAAATGGTTTTTA
The DNA here is from genome assembly GCF_026875155.1 of Cherax quadricarinatus. Lineage (NCBI taxonomy): Eukaryota > Metazoa > Arthropoda > Malacostraca > Decapoda > Parastacidae > Cherax > Cherax quadricarinatus. The sequence continues at coordinate 28,163,555 of NC_069464.1, read as the reverse complement.
ATACTTGACGTGCTGTTGGAGTGTGAGCAAAGTAACATTTATGAAGGGATTCAGGGAAACCGGCAGGCCGGACTTGAGTCCTGGAGATGGGAAGTACAGTGCCTGCACTCTGAAGGAGGGGTGTTAATGTTGCAGTTTAAAAACTGTAGTGTAAAGCACCCTTCTGGCAAGACAGTGATGGAGTGAATGATGGTGAAAGTTTTTCTTTTTCGGGCCACCCTGCCTTGGTGGGAATCGGCCGGTGTGATAATAAAAAAAATAAAAAAAAATATATATATATATATGTCGTGCCGAATAGGCAGAACTTGCGATCTTGGCTTAAATAGCAACGCTCATCTTGCCATATAGGACAAGTGAAAATTTGTGTATGCAATAATTTCGCCAAAATCATTCTGAACCTAACGAAAAAAATATATTTGATTGTGTTTGTTTAGTACTAAATTATTGTAATCGTATTTAAAATATATTTAGTTGGGTTAGGCTAAAATAAATTGCTCTTGTTATAATAAGGTTAGGTAAGTTTTCTAAGATGCTTTTGGTGCAAAGTTAAAAATTTTTACATTAACATTAATGAAAAAAATATATCTTTAAACGTATAAGAGAAAATTTTAGAAAGGACTTAATTTTAAATGAGTTCTTGCTAATTGACCAGTTTTACATATTCGGCACGACATATATATATATATATATATATATATATATATATATATATATATACAGTGGTCCCTCGTTGTTCGTAATTAATCCATTCCTGGAGCCGTTACTATAAACGAAATTTACGATTTACGAATCAATTTTCCCCATAAAAAATAATGTAAATACAATTAATCCGTTCCTGACACCCAGAAGTATTAAAATGAAAAAATTTTTAACATGAAATATACATGTAGTACATAAACAATACAATGGGAAATGATGAATGAAACATTAACAGCATAACACTTACCTTTATTGGAGATTCTTCTTAGTGTATGGGAGACTGGAGGAGGAGAGAGTGGATTGTTTATAGTTCGGAAGGGGAATCCCCTTCCATCAACACCTCAGGTACCATTTGCTTTTCTGGGGTTGCTTGTCTTCTCTGTTTCTTAATGCCACTAGGACCACCTTGAGAGTCACTGGAGTCCTGTCTCACAAAATAACTGTGGAGAGAGCTCTGTTTCTGGCGTCTCTTTAACACTTCCCTAAAATGGCCCAAGACTTTGTCACTGTACATGTTGCTAACCTGGCTTGCAACAACATTGTTAGGGTGATGTTTCTCCATAAAGCTTTCCATCTTACCCCACATAGTAAAAATTTTTTAATTTCTGAAGAAGGCACCTTCTTCCATCTCTCTTCCTCCTCCTCTGCAGCAAGATTCTGAGCTGCGATGTGTTGCTCTTCCTGCTGAAGCTCTTGCAGCTCCTCAGTGGTGAGCTCTTCATTGTGGTCTTCCACCAATTCTTCCACATCCTCCAAACTCACATCCAACCCCATGGAACTCCCCAGTGCCACAATTGATTTTACAACAGACATAGGCTCATTAGGGTCAGTCCCAAATTCTTCAAAATCCCTCTTGTCGACACAATCTGACCCATGCCTTACTATTAGATTTCCAAAACACACACAATTTACTCTTCATAACATTGTTTTTCCTGAACACTCTGGGATTTTCAGAATGGTACACTAGTAATGGCTTCACTTTGAAATCCCCACTAGCATTAGCACAGAACATTAGCGTCAGCCTGTCTTTCATAGGCTTGTGTCCTGGCATTGCCTTTTCCTCTTGTGTAATGAAGGTCCTCTTTGGCATTTTCTTCCAAAAGAGGCCTGTTTCGTCACAATTGAACACTTGTTCAGGTTTCAGTCCTTCAGCCTCTATGTACTCCTGGAATTCATGCACATATTTTTCAGCTGCCTTGTGGTCCGAACTGGCAGTCTCACCATGCCTTACCTCACTGTGTATGCCAGTACGGTTCTTAAATCTCTCAAACCAGCCTTTGCTGGCCTTAAATTCACTCACATCACCACTATTTGCAGGCAATTTCTTTACCAAATCTTCATGCAACTGCCTAGCCTTTTCACAAATAAACGAAGTCATAAGAGTATCTCCTGCTAATTGTTTCTCATTTATCCACACCAATAATAACTTCTCAACCTCTTCCAGTACTGGTGATCTCATTTTTGTCAGCATAATTACTCCCCATCTTGTTTCTGTGTCCCCTCCCTGGAACATCCTGTCTTTTTCCACCTTGTCTATTCCGTGCAGTATTTTATATGTCGTTATCATGTCTCCCCTGACCCTCCTATCCTCCAGTGTCGTCAGGCCGATTTCCCTCAACCTTTCTTCATAGGACAATCCCCTTAGCTGTGGGACTAGTCTTGTTGCAAACCTTTGCACTTTCTCTAATTTATTGACGTGCTTGACCAGGTGTGGATTCCAAACTGGTGCTGCATACTCCAGTATGGACCTGACGTAAATGGTATACAGAGTCTTGAACGATTACTTACTGAGGTATCGGAACGCTCTCCTTAGGTTTGCCAGGCGCCTGTATGCTGCAGCAGTTATCTGATTAGTGTGTACCTCAGGAGATGTGCTCAGTGTTATACTCACCCCCAGATCTTTTTCCTTGAGTGAGGTTTGCAGTCTTTGGCCATCTAGACTATACTGTGTCTGCGGTCTTCTTTGCCTTTCCCCAATCTTCATGACTTTGCATTTGGCAGGGTTAAACTCAAGCAGCCAGTCGCTGGACCAGGCTTGTAGCCTGTCCAGGTCTTTTTGTAGTCCTGCCTGATCCTCGTCCGATTTGATTCTCCTCATTAACTTCACATAATCTGCAAACAAAGACACTTTTGAGTCTATCCCTTCCATTATGTCATTCACATATACCAAAAACAGCACAGGTCCTAGGACTGACCCCTGTGGAACCCCGCTTGTCACAGGCGCCCACTCTGACACCTCGTCACCTACCATGACTCGTTGTTGCCTTCCTGTCAGGTAGTCTCTGATCCATTGCAGTGCCTTTCCTGTTATGTGTGCCTGATCCTCTAGCTTTTGCAGTAACCTCTTGTGAGGAACTGTGTCGAAGGCCTTCTTGCAGTCCAAGAAAATGCAGTCAATCCACCCCTCTCTCTCTTGTCTTACTTCTGTCACCTTGTCATAAAACTCCAGTAGGTTTGTGACACAGGATTTTCCTTCCCTGAAACAGTGCTAGTTGTCAATTATATGCTAGTTTCTTTCCAGGTGCTCCACCACTCTCCTCCTGATGATCTTCTCCATGACTTTGCATACTATACACGTTAGTGACACAGGTTTGTAGTTTAATGCCTCATGTCTGTCTCCCTTTTTAAAAATTTGGACTACATTTGCCATCTTCCATACCTCAGAGAGTTGCCCAGTTTCAATGGATGTGTTGATCTTTGTTAATGGCACACAAAGCATCTCTGCTCCCTTCCTAAGGACTCACGGAGAGATGTCTGGTCCCACTGCCTTTGAGGTGTCAAGTTCACATAGCAGCTTCTTCACCTCCTCCTTGGTTATGGGTATCTCATCCAGCACTTGTTGGTGTACCCCCCTGTTCTGATTTCCTGGAGTCCTACTGGTTTCCACTGTAAATACTTCTTTAAATCTCGTTGAGGTCTTCAAATACCTCTCGGTTGTTTCTTGTGAACTCCCTATCATCCTTCCTCAGTCTGATTACCTGGTCCTTGACTGTTGTTTTCCTCCTGATGTGGCTGTACAACAGCTTCGGGTCAGTCTTTACTTTTGATGCTCTGTCATTTTCATATTGTCTCTGAGCCTCCCTTCTTATCTGTGCATATTCGTTTCTGGCTCTTCGGCTGATTTCTTTATTTTCCTGAGTTCTCTGTCTTCTGTACCTTTTCCATTCTCTAGTACACCTAGTTTTTGCCTCCCTACACCTTTGGGTGAACCAAGGACTCGTTCTGTTCTTCCCATTATTTCTGTTTCCCTTGGGAACAAACCTCTCCTCTGCCTCCTTGCATTTTGTTGCTACATAGTCCATCATTTCTTGTACTGGTTTTCCTGTCAGTTCCCTCTCCCAATGAATGTCTTGAAGGAAGTTCCTCATGCCTGAGTAGTTCCCCCTTTCGTAGTTTGGTTTTTCCCAGCCTATTCCTGCTACTCTCTCCACTTGGAGCTCAACTATGTAGTCGAAGCACAGAACCACATGATCACTAGCTCCCAGGGGCCTTTCATACATGATACCCTCGATGTCTGAACTACTCATGGTGAATACAAGGTCCAACCTTGCTGGTTCATCCTCTCCTCTCTCTCTGGTAGTGTCTCTAACATGTTGATGCATGAGGTTCTCCAGTACCACATCCAGTCAATCTCCTTGTGATTGAAATCACCCATAACTAGTAACTTATGTGTGGAACTATGTGTGGGTTTATTAAGTGTCTGAAAAGTAGGTGGAATTGTGCGTTGGAGTGTTATGTGGAGTCCCAGTGGTCACTTACCTGACCACAACCTCTTGTGACCTGACCCTCACTCTCCTGTGACTTGACCCACACCTACTTACAGTGCTGTCCTCTATGCTTTTACTACCACCTAGGCTTATAGTAACTTACTCGCCTTGTTCCATAGATTACCAATTGTTATTCTTTATTGAGTACTTGAGTGCCTATTATTTATCGTGCTAGGAGAGTTGGACCGTTCACAGTCAGCTTGGCGGTTAATTGGAACCTGAAACCCACATCCAAACAACCACGCATAGGTGAATACAGTACTTGCAATGCAGCTGTAGCAGCCAGTAGATTGTCCAGCTCGATGTGACGTCCTGGCGTAGATCCACCTCAATTTCTTCTCGTTATATAATGTACCCTATTCACTGTATTTCTTTCACTGGTCACATAATTGTTTCACTTTATTATCTCTCTTGGATGACATGTGGCAACGTCGCCTGAGCACACACACTAGCCTGCCTGCTTTGAATGTGCCACCACGTTTTGCTTTCTAGATCACTTACAAAATTGTGGCTCTCCCCACACTTATGTGGCTCAGGCATATTGCAAATTGCTTCAAGAGATTGTTCACTACCCTAACATACTTAGCAACCCTTGTAGTACACTTGGGTAGCCCTCAAAAACACTCATATTCGCGGAGCACAGAAGGCGTGACTCGCGCACATGGTGTGTGTGTGTGTGTGTGTGTGTGTGTGTGTGTGAGCAAAGTTACACTACATCTAGTCTCTTTTAACAGTTCTTATTCTCTGATCCAACTAACAGCAGCTAATTATATGGTCAAGTTTAATCGCAAAGGAGAAAAACTAATACAGGACTCAGAATATTTTAAATAGCTAATTATATTCGTTGATACTTTAAAAATAGACAGATCAGACCTTCAGATGTCTCATACATGATTTAAACATTATACACATTATCAGGCTTGCACACTTACATTCAATCTCAATTAGATGAAGGTTAAAACAATATACCACAATACTGCACTTGAATAAACAGGATTATTTTATCCATAGATGGTGATAAACTGGACGTGTGGCTAAGCAAGGGAGGACAGAAGGTAGATTGTGTGAGTCCAGACGAGAGAAAAGTGGATGATTATTGTCTGGAGTTGAAGCTACATGATAGTACAAGACCGTCTGACTTCCAGTGTAAATTCAAGGAGGACGTGGTGTATACATGTACAAATTTTAATGACTGTAAAGGTTAGAATGTAAAATTTTTTAGTACCATCTGTCTTGATAAAGGTTGAACTTCTAAGATATATATATATATATATATATATATATATATATATATATATATATATATATATATATATATATATATATATATATATATATATATTATATACATACTAGAAAAAGAAAACTATAAAACTGGGATATTTGAATATGCGTGGATGTAGTGCGGTTGAGAGGAAAGAATTGATTGCTAATGTAATGAATGGAAAGAAGTTGGATGTCTTGGCTCTAAGCGAAACAAAGCTGAAGAGGATATGGGAGTTTCAGTGGGGAAAAATAAGTAGGATTAAGTCAGGAGTATCTGAGAGAGTTATAGCTAAGGAAGGGGTAACAATAATGTTGAAGGATCAATTATGGAAGAAGAAGTGGGAATATAAATGCATAAATTCAAGGATTATGTGGATTAAAATAAGGGTCGGATGCAAAATGTGGGTTATAATAAGTGTGTATGCGCCTGTAGAAGAGAGAATTGTAGAGCAGAGAGAGAGATTTTGGGAGATGTTAAGTGAGTCTGTAGGAACTTTTGAACCAAGTGAGAGAGTAATTGTGGTTGAGGACCTAAATGCTAAAGTAGGAGAAGCATTTAGAGAGGATGTGGTAGGCAAGTCTGAGGTGCCAGGTGTAAATGATAATGGGAAACATTTGATTTAACTTTTTATAGAGAGGGGTTTGGTTATAGGTAACACATATTTTAAGAAAAAGAGAATAAATAAGTATACAAGATATGATGTAGGGCTTAATGACAGTAATTTGTTGGATTATGTATTGGTAGATAAAAGACTGTTGAGTAGACTTCAGGATGTACATGTTTATAGAGGGGCCACAGATATATCAGATCACTTTCTAGTTGTAGCTACACTGAGAGTAAAAGGTAGATGGGATACAAGGAAAATAGAAGCAGCAAGTAAGAAAGAGGTGAAGGTGTATAAACTAAAGGAGGAGGCAGTTAGGGTAAAACATAAACTATTGGAGGATAGATGGGCTAGTTAGAGTATAGACAATGATGTTGAAGAGGTATGGATTAGGTTTAAGAATGTAGTGTTAGAGTGTTCAGCAGAAGTTTGTGGTTACAGGAAAGTGGGTGCGGGAGGGAAGAAGAGCAATTGGTGGAAAGATGATGTAAAGAGAGTAGAAAGAGAGAAAAAGTTAGCATACGAGAGGTTTTTACAAAGTAGAAGTGATGCAAGGAGGGAGGAGTATATGGAGAGAAAAAGAGAGATTAAGAGAGTGGTGAAGCAATGTAAAAAAAAGAGCAAATGAGAGAGTGGGTGAGATGTTATCAACAAATTTTGTTGAAAATAAGAAAAACTTTTTGAGTGAGAATAATAAGCTGAGAAAGCCTAGGGAAAGAATGGATTTGATAGTTAAAAATAGGAGAGGAGGATTATTAAATGGAGAGTTAGAGGTATCAGGAAGCTGGAGGGGATATTTTGAGGAATTGTTAAATGTTGATGAAGATAGGGAAGCTGTGATTTCGTGTATAGGGCAAGGAGGAATAACATCTTGTAGGAGTGAGAAAGAGCCAGTTGTGAGTGTGGGGGAAGTTCGTGAGGCAGTAGGTAAAATGAAAGGGGGTAAAGCAGCCGGGATTGATGGGATAAAGATAGAAATGTTAAAAGCAGGTGGGGATATAGTTTTGGAGTCGTTGGTGCTTTTATTTGTATAAAGGCAAAGGAGACACAAGAGAGTGTAAAAATTATAGGGGAATTAGTCTGTTGATTATACTTGGTAAAGTGTATGGTAGAGTTATTATTGAAAGAATTAAGAGTAAGACGGAGAGCAGGATAGCAGATGAACAATGAAGTTTTGGGAAGGGTAGGGGCGTGTAGACCAAGTGTTTGCAGTGAAACATATAGGTGAATAGTATTTCAATAATAGTGTAGTGGGGTTTCCGAGGCATTTATGAATTTGGAAAAGGCGAATGATAGGGTGGATAGGGGGGCAGTGTGGCAGATGTTGCTAATTAATAGGAGAGGTTATTGAAAACAGTGAAATGTCTTTACAAGGATAGTGAGGCTCTGGTTAGATTATGTAGGCCAGAGTGAGAATATTTCCCAGTAAAAGTAGGTCTTAGACAAGGATGTGTGATGTCACCATGGTTGTTCAGTATATTTATAGATGGAGTTGAAAGAGAAGTGAATGCTCGGGTGTTGGCAAGAGGTGTTGGAGTTGAAAGACAAAGAATCTAACACAGAGTGGGAGTTATCAAAGTTGTTCTTTGCTGATGACACTGTGCTTTTGGGAGATTCTAAAGAGAAGTTGCAGAGGTTGACGGATGAATTTGGCAGGGTATGTCAAATAAGAAAATTATAAGTGAATATAGGAAAGAGTGAAGTGATGAAGATAAAAAAAAAACTAGGTAATGAAAGATTGGATATAAGATTGGAGGGAGACACTATGGAGGAGGTGAAAGTAGTCAGATATTTGGGAGTGGAAGTGTCAGCAGATGGGTCTATGAAGGACGAGGTGAATCATAGAAATGACAAGGGGAAAAAGGTGGGTGGTGCACTGAGGAGTCTGTGGAGACAAAGAAATTTGTCCATGAAGGCAAAGAGGGGAATGTATGAGAGTATAGTTATACCAACGCTCTTGTATGGGTGTGAAGCATGGGTGATGAATGTTGCCACAAGGAGAAGGCTGGAGGCAGTGGAAATGTCATGTCTGAGGGCAATGTGTGGTGTAAATATAATGCAGAGAATCCTTAGTTTTGAGATTAGGATGAGGTGCAAGATTACCAAAACTATTATCCAGAAAGCTGAGGAGGGGTTATTGAGATGGTTTGGACAAGTAGAGAGGGTAAAAAAAAAAAGAATGACTTCGAGAGTGTATAAAAATGTAGTGGAGGGAAGGCTGGGTAGGGGTCAGCCTAGGACAGGTTGGAGGGACGGGGTAAAGGAGATTTCGTGTGCGAGGGGCTTGGACTTCCAGCAGGTATGTGTGAGCATGTTACATAGGAGCAAATGGAGACAAATTATTTTTAAGACTTGACGTGCTGTTGGAGTGTGAGCAAAGTAACATTTATGAAGGGATTCAGGGAAACCGGCAGGCCGGACTTGAGTCCTGGAGATGGGAAGTACAGTGCCTGCACTCTGAAGGAGGGGTGTTAATGTTGCAGTTTAAAAACTGTAGTGTAAGCACCCTTCTGGCAAGACAGTGATGGAGTGAATGATGGTGAAAGTTTTTCTTTTTCGGGCCACCCTGCCTTGGTGGGAACCAGCTGATGTGTTTATATAATATATATATATATATATATATATTAATATATATATATATATATATATATATATAATATATATAATATATATATATATATATATATATGCAAAACAACCACTGTGAAAGAATAGAGAAATTCCAAGCGCTTTCGTGACTAGTCACATTATCAAGAAACAATGAAAGTAATGCATCAATGGAAGGCACATAAAGGGTCTAGCCCACACCTCACTATCACATCCCACAACAAAGCAACACCTGATGTGCGACTCATAAGAAAGGGAACACTGCAGCAGGCCCACTGGCCCAACTAGACAGGTCCTTCACACAACCCACCAACAAACTATTCTACCAAAGAACTAAGAATTTTAAAATTTATTATTTGTCCAATGTATTATTAAATTCTTTCCAAATTCTATTAATTATAAATGGATCTAATTTATATAAACCAAAGGAAATATTCATATTATTGTCAAAACTGCTTTTTATGAAACAAGATTCAATTACATTCCTGTCGACCATGGATTTGCTTGATACAACTTTCTCAATTTTTTGAAAATCAATTGGATGGTTAAAATCTCTCACATGAATAAATAGAGCATTGGAATCTTCTCCTCTAATGCTATATTTATGTTGTTTTAATCTTAGTTCGAGATTTTTACCAGTTTGACCGTAATAAACTTTATCGCAAATTTACAAGGAATCTTATAGACACATCCATCAGCATTTTGGGGGGAATTCTTTATCAATTTTTTTTTTTTACTGTATCAAGATTTTTAAATACAACTTTGATATTAGAAGTCTTAAGAAGAGAAGGCATATCAACCAAGTTTTGATGGTAAGGGAGAACCAACATATTTTTAGTTGAATAAGGTTGGTTGTCCCTTTTTGGGTTGTAAAAAGTATTTCTAGCAACTTTAAAAGATTTATCAATTACATTTCTCGGGTATTTTAAATCATTACCTATTTCATAAATTTTGAATATTTCCTCATCTATGAACTCTGGACTACAAATTCGTAAAGTTCTCAGAAACATTGATGAGAAAACAGACAGTTTAATTCTATCTTGATGTCCACTATTATTCTTCACATCAAGATAGAGTTAAACTGTCTGTTTTCTCATCAATGTTTTTGAGAACTTTACGAATTTGTAGTCCAGAGTTCATAGATGAGGAAATATCCAAAATTTAAGAAATAGGTAATGATTTAAAATACCCAAGAAACGTAGACGATAAATCTTTTAAAGTTGCTAGAAATACTTTTTACAATCCAAAAAGGAACAACCAGCCTTATTCAACTAAAAATATGTTGGTTCTCCCTTACCATGAAAACTTGGTTCATATGCCTTCTCTTCTTAAGACTTTTAATATCAAAGTTGTTTTTAAAAATCTTGATACAGTAAAAAAACTTCTGATAAAGAATTCCCACCAAAATGCTGATGGATGTGTCTATAAGATTCCTTGTAAAATTTGCGATAAAGTTTATTACGGTCAAACTGGTAAAAATCTCGAACTAAGATTAAAACAACATAAATATAGCATTAGAACTGGACAAGATTCCAATGCTCTATTTATTCATGTAAGAGATTTTAACCATCCAACTGATTTTCAAAAAGTTGAGAAAGTAGTATCAAGCAAGTCCATGGTCGACAGTGATGGAGTGAATGATGGTGAAAGCTTTTCTTTTTCGGACCACCCTGCCTTGGTGGGAATCGGCCAGTGTGATAATAAAAAAAAATTAATATTTCCTTTGGCTTATACAAATTAGATCCATTTATAATTAATAGAATCTGGGAAAAATTTAATAATACATTGGACAAATAATAAATTTTAAAATTCTTAGTTCTTTGGCAGAATAGTTTGTTGGTGGGTTGTGTGAAGGACCTGTCTAGCTGGGCCAGTGGGCCTGCTGCAGTGTTCCCTTTCTCATGAGTCGCTCGTCAGGTGTTGCTTTGTTGTGGGATGTGATAGTGAGGTGTGGGCTAGACCCTTTATATGCCTTCCTTTGATGCATTACTTTCATTGTTCCTTGATAATGTGACTAGTCACGAAAGCGCTTGGAATTTCTCTATTCTTTCACAGTGGTTGTTTTGCATATTCTGAAATCACCTGTTTACTGTGATCTTATTGCATGCATGCATATATATATTATATATATATATATATATATATATATAATATATATATATATAATATGTATATATATGTATATATATGTATATATATGTATATATATTATATATATATATATATATATATATATATATATTATATATATATATATATATATATATATGTCGTGCCGAATAGGCAGAACTTGCTATCTTGGCTTAAATAGCAACGTTCATCTTGCCATATAGGACAAGTGAAAATTTGTGTATGCGATAATTTCACCAAAATCATTCTGAACCTAACGAAAAAAATATATTTCACTGTGTTTGTTTAGTATTAAATTATTGTAAACAAATCTAAAATATATTTAGTTGAGTTACGCTAAAATAAATTGTTCTTGTTATAATAAGGTTAGGTAAGTTTTCTAAGATTCTTTTGGTGCAAAATTAAAAAATTTTACATTAACAATAATGAAAAAAATATATCTTTAAACGTATAAGAGAAAATTTTAGAAAGGACTTAATTTTAAATGAGTTCTTGCTAATTGACCAGTTTTACATATTCGGCACGACATATATATATATATATATATATATATATATATATATATATATATATATATATATATATATATATATATATATATATATATATATATATATATATATATATATATGCACATGTATATGTGATTGGGGGTTGAGGGAGAACCTGGAGTTTACCTGGAGAGGCTGTTGGGGGCAACGCCCCCGTGGCTGGGTCTGAGACCAGGCTTCATGGTGGATCAGGGTCTGATCAACCAGGCTGTTACTGCTGGCCACACGCAAACTGATGTGCGAACCACAGCCCAGTTGATCAGGTACTGACTTCAATGCCCGTCCAGTGACTTCTTGAAGACAGCCAGTTGTCTATTGCTAATCCCCGTTATGTATGATGGAGGCAATTGAATAATCTTGGGTCCCGGATACGTATTGTGTTGTCTCTCAGTGTTCTCGTGGCGCCCCTGCATTTCATCGGGGGAATGTTGCATCTCCTGCCGAGTCTTTTGCTTTCATATGGAGCGATTTTCGTGTGTAGGCTTGGTACCAACCCCTCCAGGACCTTCCTGGTGTATATTATCATGTATCTCTCGCCTGCATTCCAGGGAATACAGATCAATGACCTTCAACCGTTCCCAGTAGCTTAGGTGCCTTATCATACTTATGTGTGCCATGAAAGTTCTTTGCACACTCTCCAGGTCAGCAATGTCGCCAGCCTTGAAGGTGGCCGTTAGTGTACAGCAGTATTCCAGCCTAGAGAGCACAAGCGATTTGAAGAGAATCATGAGCTTGGCATCCCTAGTTTTGAAGGTTCTCATTATCCATCCTGTCCTTTTCCTAGCGGATGAGGTAGATACATTGTTGTGGTCTTTGAAGGTGAGATCCTCTGACATTATCAATTCTAGGTCCTTCACATTAGTTTTTCTCTCTATTGAATGGTTAGAATTTGTTGTATACCCTGATACATTTTTAATTTCCTCAAGGTTTCTATATCTGAGTAGTTGAAATTTCTCCTCATTGAACTTCATATTGTTCTGAGTGGCCCATTCGAAGATTTGGTTGATGTCCACTTGGAGTCTCGCAGTGTCTTCGATGGAGGTCACTGTCATGGTGATCCAGGTGTCATCCGCAAAGGAAGACATGGAGCTATGGCTGACATCTCTGTGTCAGAAATGAGGATGAGGAATAGAATGGGAGCGAGTACTGTGCCTTGTGGAACAGAGCTTTTCACCGTTGCTACCTCGGACTTTACTCTGTTTACTATTACTCTTTGTGTTCTATTTATCAGGAAGTTATAGATCCATCTACCAACGTTTCCTGTTATTCCTTTATCACACATTTTATGCGTTATTACACCATGGTCACACTTGTCGAAAGCTTTTGCAAAGTCTGTGTATACTACATCTGTATTTTGTTTATCCTCGACAGCATCCAGGACCTTGTCATAGTGGTCCAGCAGCTGGGACAAGCATGAGCGACCTGCTCTAAACCCGTGTCGCCACGGGTTGTGTAATTGATGGGTATCTAGGTGGTTGGCGATCTTGCTTCTTAGAACCCTCTCAAAGATTTTTATGATATGGGATCTTAGTGCTATCAGTCTGTAGTTCTTTGCAATTGCTGTACTGCCACCTTTGTGGAGTGGGGCTATGTCTGTTGTTTTTTAGTGAGTTCGGGATGACCCCTGTGGTCATGCTCCCTCTCCATAAAATGCTAAAGGCATGCGATAGGGGCTTCTTGCAGTTTTTGATGAACACAGAGTTCCATGAGTCTGGGTCTGGGGCAGAGTGCATTGGCATGTCATTTATTGCCTTTTCAAAGTCTTGTGGAGCTAGGAAAATATCCGAGATTTTTGAGATGACCAAACTTTTGGTCTCATTCATAAAGAATTCATTTGGATTGTCGAACCTTAGTCTGGGCAGGGGCTCGCTGAACACCGAGTCATATTGGGACTTTAGTATCTCATTTTTTGGCTGTCATCTGTGTATGTCCCATCCCAACTGGATGTTGTTTTTCCTGTAGATTTGGCAAAAGAGAAGCATTTTTTTTCAAATTCATTTATGGCTTTTGGTTCTTCCTGTGATTCCTGTCTCCTGTAAGATTTCTTCAGCTTAGGTTCGATATTTGCAATTTCACTAACCAGTGCCTCCCTTCGTATTTCAGATATATTGGCCCCTCTCAACAGCTCTGTGACTCTTCACCTTTGTCTGTATAGGAGCATCTCTCTCTTTCTAGTTTACATCTTCTCTTTCTTTTTCTTAATGGGATGAGTCTTGGGCAGATCTCAAGATTCACAGAGTTCATTTTTTTCTCAGCAAATGTTCGGATCCGTGTTGTTTAGAATATTTTCCCAGCTTGTTTCATTTAGGACATGGTTGACTTGATCCCATTGTATTTTTTTGTTACTGAAATTGACTTATCACATTTTGCTCGTCAGGAGCCCTGTGCATACATGTCAGTATCTCTATTATGTTGTGATCTGAGTGTATTGTCTTTGATACGGTTATATTACGTATCACATCGTCGTTCTTAGTGAAGATGAGGTTCAGTGTATTTTCAAGTCTTGTAGGCTCTAGTATTTGCTGGTTTGAGGTGAATTTGGTGCAGAAATTGAGCAGTTCGTGTGTGTGTGAATTTTCATCTGAGCTGCCTCCTGTGGTGATCTCTGCTGAAACATTGTTTGCTATAATCCTCTATTTTAGGTGTCTCAAGTTGAAATCTCCTAGTGGTAAGATATTTGGGGCAGGAGTTGGGAGATTTTCCAGAGACTGGTCAATTTTCTGAAGCTGCTCCTGGAATTGCTGGGAAGTTGCGTCTGGGTTGGGGGATTGTATAGTTGTGTAGAGAACGCAGTAAAGGAGTGGAAACCAAGGCGAGGAACACTAAAATTTGCTAGTCAGTGTTTTTAGCCACTGAATTATGAAGGCTGTAATAAATTTCCTAACAAATAGAACACAAAAAGTAATAGTCAACAGAGTAAAGTCTGAGGCAGCTACGGAGAAAAACTCTGTTCCACAAGGCACAGTACTCGCTCCCATCTTGTTTCTCATCCTCATATCGGACATAGACAAGGATATAAGCCACAGCACCATATCTTCCTTTGCAGATGATACCCAAATTTGCATGACAGTGTCCTCCATTGTGGACACTGCAAGGCTCCAGGTGGACATCAACTAAATCTTTAAATGGGCTGCAGAAAACAATGTGAAGTATAATGATGAGAAATTTCAATTACTCCGATATGGTAAACATGAGGAAATTAAAACTTCATCGGAGTATAAAACAAATTCCAGCCACAAAATAGAGCAAGAAACTAACGTCAAAGACCTGGGAGTGATCATGTCGGATGATCTCACCTTCAAGGACCATAACATTGTATTAATTACATCTGCTAGAAAAATGAGAGGATGGATAATGAGAACCTTCAAAACCATGGATGCCAAGCCCATGATGACACTCTTCAGGTCACTTGTTCTATCTAGGCTGGAATATTGCTGCACACTAACAGCACTTTTCAAGGCAGGTGAAACTGCTGACCTAGAAAATGTACAGAGAACCTTCATGGCGCGCATAATGGAGATAAAACACCTCAATTACTGGGAGCGCTTGAAGTTCCTGAACATGTACTCCCTAGAATGCAGGAGACAGAGATATATGATTACATACACCTGGAAAATCCCAGTGGGACTAGTACCAAACTTGCACAAGAAAATCACTTCCTTCGAAAGCAAAAAACTCGGCAGACGATGCAACATTCCCCCAATGAAAAGCAGGGATGTCACTAGCAAGATACGAAACATCACAATAAGTGTCAGGGGCCCAAGATTGTTCAACTCCCTCCCAGCATACATCAGGGGGATTACCAATAGACCCCTGGCTGTCTTCAAACTGGCACTAGACAGGCACCTAAAGTCAGTACCTGACCTTGCCGGGCTGTGGTTCGTACTTTGGGTTATGTGAGGCCAGCAGTAACAGCCTGGCTGATCAGGCCCTGATCCACCATGAGGCCAGGTCACAGACCGGGCCTCGGGGGCGTTGACCCCCAGAACTCTCTCCAGGTATACTCCAGGTAAGTAGCCATATTTATACACTAAAAATATTACTATATATCTCAATACCGCAATAAACATTTGGCGTTTATAATGATGTTCCAGAATCTAGTGCGTTGGCTGAACGTGGAGCCGTTCCAAGAAGTGTCTCACAGAAGTGCTCGGGCATACCTTTTGCTAATATGGACCGCCACTTCTTTGGCTCCTACTCCTGTTCCTCTCAGGACAGCACTGGGGCCGAAGTGTCGGGGCTTCATATTATCTCTATATGCAAGGAAGGTATAAAATACCGACAATATGAAAGTTAAGACACATGTGCAACATCTGGATATCTTTATTGTAGACGTTTCGCCATCCAGTGGCTTTATCAATACAGATTCTAGGACATAATTGGAAGACAGTAGAACTATATACAATAGATGAGGTAATCAGTCCCTCAGCCTTGGAGTTAGTGTTCACAGCATCGTGGTGGAGGAGAATCTGGAGCAAAGGCAGTTCAGAGGACATCTACAAGACCTTCTTCATGGCTGCTACAACTAACCCATCTCTTTGGGAAGGACCTACTACCACTGGGGAATCCCACCTACCAGTGACTATGTCCTCGTCTGCTGCCCGTCCTTATCCACTGACGCCTATATAACCGCCAGTCTTCTTGCCTTTGCTCCAGATTCTCCACCACCACGATGCTGTGAACACTAACTCCAAGGCTGAGGGACTGATTACCTCATCTATTATATATAGTTCTACTGTCTTCTAATTATGTCCTAGAATCTGTATTGATAAAGCCACTGGATGGCGAAACGTTTACAATAAAGATACCCAGATGTTGGACATGTGTCTTAACTTTCATATTGTCTCTATGTGTTCAGATGGCTTTACTGTTTTCTCAACAACTTCAGGTAAACATATCTTACACACGAGGAAAATTTACTTTAGATTTAAAAGCTAAAAATGTTTATATCATTATTTTGGAAAGTAATATGTATTCATAACCTTAGAAATTTGAGAATTATGTGATCACTGCCCATACCCAATCTTGTGTGTCCACTACTGTTCCCAGTCTCATTTCTTCATTGCTACCCATTCCCAGTTTCATGTGTCCAGCACTGTTTATTCCCAGTTTCATGTATCCAGCATTATCCATTCTGTTTCATGTATCCAGCATTATCCATTCTGTTTCATGTATCCAGCATTATCCATTCTGTTTCATGTATCCAGCACTATCCATTCTGTTTCATGTATCCAGCATTATCCATTCTGTTTCATGTATCCAGCATTATCCATTCTGTTTCATGTGCCAGCACTATTCATTCTGTTTCATGTATCCAGCATTATCCATTCTGTTTCATGTGTCCAGCACTATCCATTCTGTTTTATGTATCCAGCATTATCCATTCTGTTTCATGTATCCAGCATTATCCATTCTGTTTCATGTATCCAGCACTATCCAATTCTGTTTTATGTATCCAGTTATCCATTTTGTTTCATGATCCAGGGCCCATCCATTCTGTTTCATGTATTCCAGCATTATCCATTCTGTTTCATGTGTCCAGCACATCCATTCTGTTTTATGTTCCAGCCCCTTATCCATTCTGTTTCATGATCCGTATTATCCATTCTGTTTTTAGATATCCAGCATTATCCAAATTTTGTTTCATGTATCCGCATTTTCCATTCTTTTCATGTATCCACACTATCCATTCTGTTTATGTATCCACATTATCCATTCTGTTTCATGTATCCAGCAATATCCATTCTGTTTCATGTATCCAGATTACATTCTGTTTCATGTGTCCAGCACTATCCATTCTGTTTAAGTATCAGCATTAAACCATCGTTTCCCGTATCCATATTATCCTTCTGTTTCAGTATCAGCATTACCATTCTGTTTCATGTAAAAAGGGATTATCCATTCTGTTTTTGTATCCAGCATTATCCATTCTGTTTCATGTGTCCACCACTATCCATTCGTTCATGTATCCAGCATTATCCATTCTGTTTCATGTATCCAGCACTATCCATTCTGTTTTATGTATCCACATTATCCATTGTTTCATGTATCCAGCACTATCCATTCTGTTTCAAGACCAGCATTATCCATTCGTTTCATGTGCCACACTATCCATTCTGTTTTTTTATCCAGCATTTTCCATTCTGTTTCATGTACCAGTTTTTATCCATTCTGTTTCATGTATCCAGCATTATCCCTCGTTTTTATGTGTCCGCACTATCCATTCTGTTTTTTATCCAGCATTATCCTTCTGTTCATGTATCCAGCATATCCATTCTGTTTCATGATCGAAATTTTCCATTCTGTTTCATATCCAGCATTATCCATTCTGTTTCATTTTATCCCCCACTATCCATTCTGTTTCATGTATTTCCCGCATTAAACATTTTTGTTTCAAATTTTCCAGCATTATCCATTCTGTTTACATGTGTCCACCACCCACCAATCTGTTTCATGTACCAGCATTATCCATTTTTTCATGTTTTCCAGCACTATCCATCTGTTTTATGTATCCAGCAAATTTTCCATTCTGTTCATGTATCCAGCAAATATTCCATTCTGTTTCATGTATCCCGCATTATCCATCTGTTTCATGTGTCAGCACTATCATTCTGTTATTATGTACCAGCATTATCCCTTCTGTTTATGTATCCAGGGAATTTTCCATTCTGTTCATGTATCCAGCATTATCCATTCGTTTCATGTTCCAGCACTATCCATTCTGTTTTAAGTTCCGCATTATCATCTGTTTCATGTATCCACATTATCCTCTGTTTCATTATCCACATTTCCATTCTGTTTCATGTACCACATTACCATTCTGTTTAGGTCCACCACTATCCATTCTGTTTCTTATCCACATTATCCATTCTGTTTCAAAGTATCCCGCACTATCCTTCTGTTTTTTGTATCCACATTATCCTTTTTTTTTCATGTACCGCACTTCCTTCTGTTTCATGTACCCGCATTATCCATTTTGTTTCATGGGTCCCGCCACCATTCTGTTTTTTTGTATCCAGCTTTTCCATTTGTTTCATGTATCCGCATTATCCATTTCTGTTTCATGTGTCCACCATATTATTACCACTGTGCAGCATATTTATCTGCTGTTTTTCAGCAAAATCCATCCTGGTGTATAAAATATTCTCCATCCCAAGCATCGTGTGCCCAGCAACGTCTTTTCTCAGTTTTATGTGTCCAGCAGCATCCATTTCCAGTCTCGTGTCCAGAACAATCTATCCCAAATCTTGTGTCTTCAGCATTATTCACAAGTATTCTGAAAAGATTAAGCTTCTCTATTCCAAATATTATTTTAAAACACTGCTTTCCTAAACTTTCAGAAAGTTTGCTACGTCCCCCCAAAAAGACAGAAAGGGAAATGAAGACGAGTCGTGGGAATTTATTTCGCCAAGACTAATAGGTAAAACTTATCAAAAACTCATTTAAAGTCCTTTCTAAAATTTTCTCTTATACGTTTAAAGATATATTTGCTTCATTTAAGTTAACATAAAATTTTGTACCAAAAGAATCTTAGAAAACTTACCTAACCTTATTACAAAAACTGCAATTTAATTTAGCCTAATCCAACAAAATATATTATAGATAAGATTGCAATATTTTAATAATAAACGATCACAAAGAAATATATTTTTTTCGTTAGGTTCAGAATGATTTTCGCGAAATTATTGCATACACAAATTTTAGCTGCTTAAAGGCAAAAAAGGGATTAAAATATATATAATATATACATTTGGGCCCCGCCTTACGATATTAATCCTTCATGAGAGCTCATGTAAGACGAAATTATCGTATGGCGAATTAATTTTCCCTATAAGAAATAATGGAAATCAAATTAATCCGTGCAAGACACTACAAAGTATAAAAAAAATTTACCACATGAAATATTAA
The DNA here is from genome assembly GCF_026875155.1 of Cherax quadricarinatus. NCBI lineage: Eukaryota > Metazoa > Arthropoda > Malacostraca > Decapoda > Parastacidae > Cherax > Cherax quadricarinatus. Next base: position 28,144,022 of record NC_069464.1, on the reverse strand, counting down.
TTTTAATACACACAAACTTAAGAAGGCATGCACTAAGAATACAATACATGACACTTACCTTTATTGAAGATCTGGTGATGATTGATGGGATGGGAGTGTGGAAGTTGTTATTGTTTAGAAGGGGAATCCCCTTCCATTAGGACTTGAGGTATCAAGTCCTTTTCCGGGGTTACTTCCCTTCTTCTTTTAATGCCACTAGGACCAGCTTGAGAGTCACTGGACCTCTGTCGCACAACATATCTGTCCACAGAGGTCTGTACCTCCCATTCCTTTAAGACTTTCCTAAAATGGGCCATAACATTGTCATTGTAATAGTCACCAGAACGGCTTGCAGTAGCTGTGTCAGTGATTTTCATCCACAAAGGTTTGCAGTTCAACCCACTTTGCACACATTTCCTTAATCTTTGAAGTAGGCAACTTCCTCAATTTCTCATTGGCCAAGCCAGTGATGATCCTTTTCAAATCACTTGTTCTCTCTAGGCTGGAATACTGCTGTACATTAACATCTCCATTCAAAGCAGGTGAAATTGCAGATCTAGAGAGTGTACAGAGATCCTTTACTGCACGTATAAGTTCTGTAAAGCACCTTAACTACTGGGAACGCTTGGAAGCACTTGACTTGTACTCGTTGGAATGCAGGAGGGAGAGATATATCATAATCTACACTTGGAAAATCTTGGAAGGAATGGTCCCAAATCTGCACACAGAAATCACTCCCTACGAAAGTAAAAGACTGGGCAGGCGATGCAAAATGCCCCCAATAAAAAGTAGGGGTGCCATTGGTACACTAAGGGAAAACACCATAAGTGTCCAGGGCCCAAGACTGTTCAACAGCCTCCCATCAAGCATTAGGGGAATTACCAATAAACTCCTGGCTGCCTTCAAGAGAGAGCTGGACAGATACCTAAAGTCAGTGCAGGATCAGCCGGGCTGTGGCTCGTACGTTGGACTGTGTGCGGCCAGCAGTAACAGCCTAGTTGATCAGGCCCTGATCCATCGGGAGGGCTGGTCATGGACCGGGCCGCGGGGGCGTTGATCCCCGGAATAACCTCCAGGTACCTCCTCTGAAGCAGGTTCCTCATGCCTGGCCTCTTGTTGTTGAAGATGATCTAGCAGCTCATCAGTGGTTAGTTCTTCATTGTCCTCCTCCACCAACTCTTCCACATCCTCCCCACTAACCTCCAACCCCAAGGACTTCCCCAATGCCACAATGGATTCCTCAACTGGCATACGCTTCTCAGGGTTAGCCTCAAATCCTTCAAAATCCCTTTTGTCTGCACATTCTGGCCACAGTTTCTTCCAAGCAGAGTTCAAGATCCTCTTAGTCACTTCCTCCCCAGCCTTACCTATAAGGTTTACACAACTGAGGATACTAAAGTGATCTTTCCAAAACTCTCTTAGAGTCAATCGAGTTTCTGTGGTCACTACAAAGCACTTTTGAAACATAGCTTTTGTGTAGAGTTTTTTGAAGTTTGAAATGACCTGCTGGTCCATGGGCTGCAGGAGAGGAGTGGTATTAGGAGGTAAAAACTTGACCTTAATGAAGCTCATGTCCCCAGAAAGTCGCTCTGCCAAGTCTGTAGGATGACCAGGAGCATTGTCTAATACCAGGAGGCACTTAAGGTCCAATTTATTTTCCATTAGGTAATTTTTCACAGTGGAGGCAAATGCATGGTGTAACCAGTCACAGAAAAAGCCCCTAGTGACCCATGCCTTACTGTTTGCCCTCCACATCACACACAAATTAGCTTTGAGGACATTGTTTTTCCTGAACACTCTGGGAGTTTCAGAGGAATACACCAATAAAGGCTTCACTTTGCAATCACCACTAGCATTAGCACACATCAAGAGAGTAAGCCTGTCTTTCATAGGCTTATGTCCTGGGAGTGCCTTTTCCTCCTGAGTAATGTAGGTCCTGTTTGGCATTTTCTTCCAAAACAGGCCTGTTTCGTCACAATTAAACACTTGTTCAGGTTTCAGTTCTTCACTGTCTATGTAATCCTTGAACTCCTTCACATATTTTTCAGCCGCTTTTTGGTCCAAACTGGCAGCCTCACCATGTTTTATCACACTATGTATGCCACTACGATTCTTAAATCTCTCAAACCAACCTTTGCTGGCGTTAGTTGCAGGCATTTTTATAATTAAATCGTCATGCAACTTCCTAGCCTTTTCACATACGATCCCTTGAGAGATGCTATCTCCTGCTATCTGTTTTTCGTTTTTTTTTTTATTATCACACAAGCACCTAAAGTCAGTTCCTGATCAGCCGGGCTGTGGCTCGTACGTTGGTTTGCGTGCAGCCAGCAGCAACAGCCTGGTTGATCAGGCGCTGATCCACCAAGAGGCCTGGTCACAGACCGGGCCGCGGGGGCGTTGACCCCCGGAACTCTCTCCAGGTAAACTCCAGGTAAACACCGGCCGATTCCCACCAAGGCAGGGTGGTCCGAAAAAGAAAAACTTTCACCATCATTTACTCCATCACTGTCTTGCCAGAAGGATGCTTTACACTACAGTTATAAAACTGCAACATTAACACCCCTCCTTCAGAGTGCAGGCACTGTACTTCCCATCTCCAGGACTCAAGTCCGGCCTGCCGGTTTCCCTGAATCCCTTCATATATGTTACTTTCCTCACACTCCAACAGCACGTCATGTATTAAAAACCATTTGTCTCCATTCACTCCTATCAAACACGCTCATGCATGCTTGCTGGAAATCTAGGCCCCTCGCACACAAAACTTCCTTTACCCCCTCCCTCCAACCTTTCCTAGGCTGACCCCTACCCCGCCTTCCTTCCACTACAGACTGATACACTCTTAAAGTAATTCTGTTTCGCTCCATTCTCTCTACATGTCCGAACCACCTCAACAACCCTTCCTCAGCCCTCTGGACAACAGTTTTGGTAATCCCGCACCTCCTCCTAACTTCCAAACTACGAATTCTCTGCATTATATTCACACCACACATTGCCCTCAGACATGACATCTCCACTGCCTCCAGCCTTCTCCTCGCTGCAACATTCATCACCCATGCTTCACACCCATATAAGAGCGTTGGTAAAACTATACTCTCATACATTCCCCTCTTTGCCAGTGTTTACAAGCCAGCCAGTGCAGTCGCATCCAATTCAAATTCAAATTCAAAGTTTATTCTCTATAAGGATTACAATGCTGAGTTTACAGAAATTTGGTTATTGTTTGGTTTAACATGTGTAAAATTGTGATTACAGAGTGTACCACTAGAACGCTTAGCATGGCTAGGCATTTCGGGCATATTAGTTTTATTCTTAATTGTAAAATATTACAAAATATTACAAATTATGAGGTAAGTTGGTATTATGGCTAAGTGACTAAATACTAGTTTGTGAGTTTAGCAATGTGAATGCTTTTGTTTTGGCACAGTATATAGTTTCAGTATTGGAGTATCACAGGATTCATTATTTTAAGACTGAGATTAATATTTCTGTTTATGGTCAAATGAGTGAGCATACATTCGGTACATGTCATATTATCACAGTGTTTTTAGTGATTGTACCTGCAAAATAAGTCACCATGGGCCCCAAGAAAGCTTCTAGTGCTAACCCTGCGGGAAAAAAGGGTGAACAATCCAAATGAATTCTTTATGAACGAAACTCGTGGAACTCAGTGTTCATCAAGAACCGCAAGAAGTCCCTATCGCGTGCCTTCAGCATTTTATGGAGAGGGAGCATGGATACAGGGGCCATCCCACACACACTAAAAACAATAGACATAGCCCTACTCTACAAAGGTGGCAGTAAAGAAATTGCAAAGAACTACAGACTGATAGCACTAACATAAAAATCTTTGAGAGGGTTCTAAGAAGCAAAATAGCCAACCTCCTAGAGACCCATCAGTTACACAACCCAGGGCAACACGGGTTTGGAGCAGGTCACTCCTGTCTGTCCCAGCTACTGGACCACTATGACAAGGTCCTGGATGCTGTAGAGGATAAACAAAATACAGATGTAATATACACAGACTTTGCAAAAGCTTTCGACAAGTGTGACCATGGTGTAATAGCGCACAAAATGCGGGATAAAGGAATAACGGGAAAAGTTGGTAAATGGATCTACAACTTCCTGACAAACAGAACACAAAAAGTAGTAGTCAACAGAGTAAAGTCCCAGACAGCCATGGTAAAAAGGTGTTCCACAAGTTACTGTACTCGCTCCCATTCTATTCCTCATCCTCATTTCTGACATAGAGATGTCAGCCATAGCTCCATGTCTTCCTTTATGGATGACACCTGGATCACCATGACAGTGACCTCCATCGAAGACACTGCAAGACTCCAAGCGGACATCAACCAAATCTTTAAATGGGCCACTCAGAACAATATGAAGTTCAGCAAGGAGAAATTTCAACTACTCAGATATGGAAAACTTGAAGAAATTAAAAATGTGTCAGGGTATACCACAAATTCTAACCTTACAAGAGAGCGGAAAAGTAATGTGAAGGACCTGGGAGTGATAATGTCTGAGGATCTTGCCTTCAAGTACCACAACAATGTATCTACCTCATCCACTAGGAAAAGGACAGGATGGATAAAGAGAACCTTCAAAACTAGTTATGCCAAGCCCATGATGATTCTCTTCAAATTACTTGTGCTCTCTAGGCTGAAATACTGCTGTATATTAACGTCCCCTTTAAAGGCTGGCGACATTGCAGACCTGGAGAGTGTACAAAGAACTTTCATGGCACACATAAGATAATGCACCTAAATTACTGGGAACGGTTGAAGGTCTTTGATCTGTATTCCCTCGAATGTAGGCGAGAGAGATACATGATAATATACACCTGGAAGTTCCTGGAGGAATTGGTACCAAACCTACTCACGAAAATCATTCCACATGAAAGCAGAAACTCGGCAGGAGATGCAACATTCCCCCAATGAAAAGCAGGGGCGCCACGAGAACACTGAGAGACAACACAATAAATGTCCGGGGCCCAAGATTGTTCAATTGCTTCTCAGCATACATAAGAGGGATTACCAATAGACCCCTGGCTGTCTTCAAGAAGGCACTGGACAGGCACTTAAAATCAGTACCCGACCAACCGGGCTGTGGTTCATACGTCAGCTTTCGTGCGGCCAGCAGTAACAGCCTGGTTGATCAGACCCTGATCCACCATGAGGCCTGGTCTCAGACCGGGCCGCTGGGGCGTTGACCCCTGAAATCCTCTCCAAGTAAACTCCAGGTCCCTGACCTCTGCTTGGCTGATTTCATAGGACTGAGAAATTACCTGTGTGGACTGAACTAGTATGACCTGACTATAGGTCAGGTAGGTGGTTGCCAATATGACGTTTACCAGAGCATAGTTCTAGCTCCTCAGACAACTTATGTTCCAAATAGGGAAATCAGATCAAACAAAAATGATCCTAAATGGATGAACAATAGATTAAAACATCTCATTGCTCAAAAGAAGGGCATATATAGGTGAATCAAAAGAAGAGAGGGACAGTTAGGAAATCAATATATTCACTTAAAGAGAGAAATAAAAGGAAAAGGGGGACTAAGAAAAGCAAAAATAGATTATGAGGTTAAAGTTGCAAGAGAATCGAAGACTAACCCAAAAGGATTCTTTCAGGTATACAGAAGTAAGATTAGGGACAAGATACACCCACTCAAAAGTTACCGACAGTAATAATCAAATGAAATCAAATCAAAGTTTATTCTCTATAAGGATTACAATGCGGGTTTACAGATTTTGGTTATTGTGCGGTTTACATGTTATAAAATACTAATTACGGAGGGGGCCACTAGGACACCTAGCATGGCTAGGTATTTCGGGCAGACTTAGATTATTTCTTAACCCTAAATTATTCCAAATTGTGGAGTAATTTGACTAAATACTAAGTGACTAAATACTAGTTTGTGAGTTTAGCAATGTGAATGCTTTTGTTTTGGCACAATACAGAGTTTCTATATTGAGTTTTTAACACTTACTTCCTCTCGATTTTTACACAGGAAGATGATAGCTGTATTCCAGAAGTAATAAATTATGAAGAACAGGACAACAATAAACTATGCACGATTAGGGTTACAAGTGACATGGTCCTTAGACAAATAGATAAATTAAAATCTAACAAATCCCCAGGTCCTAATGAACACTATGCAAGGGTTCTAAAGGAATGTAAAGAGGAGCTTAGCAAACCTTTGGCTAATCATTTCAACATATCACTACAAACTGGCATGGTGCCTGATAAGTGGAAAATAGCAAAAGTGATACCTATTTTCAAAGCAGGTGACAGGTCCTTAGCTTCGAACTATAGACCAATAAGACTAACCTCCATAGTGGGAAAATTTATAGAATCAATAACTGCCAAGGCAATTCGTAGCCACCTTGAAAAGCATAAATTGATCAACGAATCTCAGCACGGTTGTACAAAAGGGCGTTCCTGCCTTACGAATTTATTAACTTTTTTCACTAAGGTATTTGAGGAGGTAGATCATGGTATTGAATATGATATTGTATATATGGACTTCAGTAAGGTTTTCAATAGAGTTCCACACCAGAGGCTATTGAGGAAACTTAGGGCACACAGAATAGGAGGAGAATTTTTCGCTTGGATAAAGGCATGGTTGATAGATAAGCAGCAGAGAGTTTGCATCAATGGGGAGAAATCAGAGTGGGGGCACATCATAAGTGGTGTACCACAGGGGTCAGTGTTGGGCCCCTTGTTGTTCATAGTTTATATAAACGACATTGAAGAGGGAATAGATAGCAACATAAGCAAGTTTGCTGATGACACCAAAATAAAGCTCTAATTAGGACACTAGAGCACTCCAGGAATATTTGAATAAAATGATGCAGTGGTCGGAGAAGTGGCAGATGCACTTTAATATAGACAAATGCAAATTTCTAAACATTGGACAGGAAAATAACCATGCCACAAGTAAACTAAATAATGTAGATCTTAATACACATATTACTGTTTGCGAAAAGGATTTAGGAGTTTTGGTTAGCAGTAATTTAAAACCAAGACAACAGTGCATTGTGTCGCAATAAAGCTAACAGAACCCCTTGTTTCATATCAAGAAGTATAAAAAAATAGAAGCCCTCAGGTTGTTCTTAAACTCTATATATCCTTGGTTAGGCCTCATTTAGACTATGCTGCTCAGTTCTGGCCACCATATTACAGAATTGGATATAAATGCTCTGGAAAACGAAAACAAAGGAGGATGACAAAGACGATCCCATGTATCAAAAATCTTCCCTATGAGGATAGACTGAGGGACCTGAATCTGCACTCTCTAAAAAAGGCGTAGAATTTTAGGGGGATATGATCAGGTGTATAAATGGAAAACAGGAATAAATAAAGGGGACGTAAATAGTGTTCTAAAAAAATACCTAGCAAAGACAGGACTCGCAGCAATGGTTTTAATTTGAAAAAATACAGATTCAGGAGGGATATAGGAAAGTACTGGCTTGGTAATAGAGTTGTGGATGAGTGGAACAAACTCCCGAGTACAGTTATAGAAGCTAAGACGTTGTGTAATTTTCAAAATAGGTTGGATAAAATACATGAGTGGGTGTGGGTGGGTGTGAGTTGGACCTGACTAGCTTGTGCTACTTGGTCAGATGCCGTGCTCCTTCCTTAAGTGAATGTGACTGACTTGACTAGGTTAAGGCATTGGCTTAAGCCAGTGGGAGAATTGGACCTGCCTCGCATGATTCAGTAGTTATTTTATGATGAAGGTCAGGAAATCTTTTTCGAAGTGACGCAGTATACCAACTTAAAATAGTTTATACGAGTTTGGTGCCATTATAAAAGTCCAAGGATAGTATTTAATTTCTGACATGAGTAAATTGATTTATCATAGCTTATTGTAAGGGCAGCACTGAGAGTGGACCGGGCAAATATTCTGTTAGTTTACCTGGAGTTTACCTGGAGAGAGTTTCGGGGGTCAATGCCCCCACGGCCCGGTCTGTGACCAGGCCTCCTGGTGGATCAGCGCCTGATCAACCAGGCTGTTGCTGCTGGCTGCACGCAAACCAACATACGAGCCACAGCCCGGCTGATCAGGAACTGACTTTAGGTGCTTGTCCAGTGCCAGCTTGAAGACTGCCAGGGGGTTTTGTTGGTAATCCCCCTTATGTTGCTGGAGGCAGTTTTAAACAGTCCGGGCCCCTGACACTTATTGTATGTCTCTTAACCCTTGCAAGTGACACCCCTGCTTTTCATTGGGGGGGATGGTGCATCGTTTTGCCAAGTCTTTTGCTTTCGTAGTGAGTGATTTTCGTGTGCAAGTTCGGTACTAGTCCCCCCTAGGATTTTCAGGTGTATATAATCATGTATCTCTCCCTCCTGCGTTCCAGGGAATACAGGTTTAGAAACCTCAAGCGCTCCCAGTAATTGAGGTGTTTTATCTCCGTTATGCGCGCCGTGAAAGTTCTCTGTACATTTTCAGGTCGGCAATTTCACCTGTTTGGGAAAAGGGGCTGTTAAGTGCACAATTTTTGGGTTGACTTTAAAGGATTTTTGCCCATATGGGCCAACGGCCCCTACACATGTTCCTCCTTTCTTTCACACACACACACACACACAATATATAAAACATTGGCCCCCCAAAAGGACCTTAATCCGTGCAAGGGGGGCTGGCTGTTTGCGAAATTTTCGCTATGCGAATTAAATTTTTTCCCCCCCATAAAAATAATGGAAATAAAAAATTAATTTTCCCTGCAAGAACCCAAAAGTATAAAAAAAATTTTTTTTTTTTACCACAAAAAAAAAGTTAATTTTTTTACCACAAACTGAAAAAGGCATGCACAATTACATGACCCTTTTTTTTATTGAAGATCGGTGATGATTTTGGGATGGGGGAGGGGGAGAGAGTGTTAGTGTTTTAAAGGGAATCCCCCCTTTCCCCCCTTTGGGGCTTGAGGTAGCAAGTCCTTTTTTTGGGGGGGGTTTCTTCCCCCTTTTTCCTTTAAATGGCCAGTTGTTGGGGGTTTTTTTTTTGTTTTTGGGGTTTTTTTGGGGGGGGGGGGGGGGTTTTGTTATTGTTTTGGGTTCAAAGCTTGGATGGGGTTTTTTTTCCCAAAAAATTTATTTGCCATTTTTGACCTTTCCTTAAATTTTTAAAGTTTCAACCTTCAAATTTTCTCTCCCCCCTCCTTTGAAAAACCAGTTTTCCGCAGGTCCCCGGCCTCTTGCTCTTGAAGTTGATCTATCAGCTCATCGTGGTTTGTTTCTTTATTTTCCTCCTCCACCAATCTTCCACATCCTCCCCACTAACCCCCCCAACCCCAAAGGGCTTCCCCAATTCCACAATTGATTTTAAAGGTAAACTCCCCCCCCAGGGTTAGCCTCAAACCCTTTCAAAATCCCTTTTTGTTAAAATTTTGGCCACAGTTTCTTCCAAGCAGGTTCAAGGTTCTCTTAGCACTCCCTCCCAACCCCTTACCTATAAGGGTTTACACAATTGAGGATATTAAAGTGATCCTTCCAAAATCTTTTAGAGTCATCGAGTGTCTGTGGTCACTCAAAGATTTTTAAAACAGGCTTTTTTGTGTACATTTTTCTTGAATTTGGGGAAATCCCCCTGCGGTCCAGGGGGCTGAGGAGAGGAGGGGTATTAGGAGGCAAAAAATTTTACCCTTAAGAAGCCTCATGTCCCCATAAAGTCGCTCCCCCAGTCTGTAGGATGCCAGGGGCATTGTCTAACACCAGGGGGTTTAAGGGTCTAATTTTTTTTCCATTGGGAAAATTTTTTCCCAATTTTTGGGGGGCAAATGCATGTGTAACCATTATAGAAAAATTCCCCTAGGGGACCCATGCCTTACTGTTTGCCCTCCACGCACACAAAATTTATCCTTGGGGGGACATTTTTTGCCTGAACGTCTGGGAGTTTCAGAGTGTACACAATAAAGGCTTAACTTTGCAATCACCACTAGCATTGGGCACACATCAACAAAGTAAGCCTGTTTTCATAGGCCTTATGTCCTGGGAGTGCCTTTTCCCCTGAGTAATGTAGGTCCTGCGGGGCTTTTTCTTCCAGAACGGGCCCGTTTCATAAAATTTAAAAAACACTTGTTCGGGTTTCGTCCTTCATTTTCTATTACTCCTTGTTTCCGCACATATTTTTTCGGGGCCGCTTTGTGGTCCGAACGGGCAGCCTCACCATGCCGTAATCAATATGGAGCCACTCGTTCTTAAACCCTCTCAAACCCCCTTTTGCTGGCCCTTTAAAAATTCATCACATCATCACTAGTTGCAGGCATTTTTTAATTAAATCGTCATGCAAATTCCAGCCTTTTTTCATAAAGACGCTTGGAGACCTAATCTCCTGCAGCTGTTTTTCATTTTTCCACACCAAAAGAGTCTCTCAACATCTTCCATCACTTGCGATCTTTTTTTTCGAAAAAAACCCTTTTAAACCTTTGGCAACAACCTTCCCTTTATTTCCATTTTTTTTGCCCCCAATAGAAAAAGATGGTTTTATTTTTTTTTCTTTTAAACCTGACCCGTCGGGATACGTACTCCCCTTTCTACTTATCAATGCTCTTTTTTTATTTCAATGGAATCCCAACCCTTTTTTGCTGTAGGGGTTTGGAACTAGAAGCTTTCTTGGGGGGGGCCCTGGTACTTATTTTCCAAAAACGCACCGAAAACACTGTAATAATACAAAATATTTGGGTGTATCCTTTAATTTTTACCGCGGGGTGGTGGTAAACCCCAAAGGCACGGCGGCACTTGAGGCTGGTGAGGGGCACATTGGGGCGTCTCGGACAAGGGCCGCCCCGAACGGGTTTTTTTTCCCCTATTTTCGGGGGGAAAAATTTTTTGCGAACAAAGCGTCTGCAAAGGGATTGTCCGCTATGCAAGGCTCCGCTATGCGGGGGGCCACTGTTATATATATATTTAAAAATTATAATATATATATTATATTAATGGACCCCCCCATAAAAGTTGGCATCACATAGCGAATTTTTTTTTTCCCCATAATTACTTTTAAATCGCAAAATTTTTTGCCGCGCCCCTTTAGATTAAAAAAACCCCTTAAAAACCCCTTTTTGTCCCCCAGACCGGGCCCAATGTGCCCTCAGCCCCGCCTCACATGTGCCGGCCCCCTCCCATTTTTACCCCCGCCTCCGCGGTAACCCTCCAAGCATACACTCGGAATTTTTGTATTATTACAGTGTTTTCGGTGTGTTTTTTTGGAAAATAATGACCCTGGGCCCCAAGAAAGCTTCTAGTGCCAACCCTGGGTAAAAAAAGGGGGAGAATAGTATGGAAATTAAAAAAATTTTGAAGGGTTTGGGGCTAACCCTGAGAACCTATGGGCCCGTTGTGGAATCCATTGTGCCTACTTCAAAAAATTAAGGAAATGTGGCACAGTGGGTTTTAACTGCAAACCCTTTATAGATGAAAATCACCCTGACACAGCTGTTGCAAGCCGTGCTGGTGACTATTTCAATGACAATGTTGTGGCCCATTTTAGACAAATCGTAAAGGAACGGGAGGTACAGAGCTCTATGGACAGATTTGTTGTTGCGACAGAGGTCCAGTGACTCTCAAGCTGGTCCTAGTGGCATTAAAAGAAGAAGGGAAGTAACCCCGGAAAAGGACTTGCTACCTCAAGTCGTAATGGAAAGGGATTCCCCTTCTAAACAGTAAGAAGATAATGCTCTCCCCTCCTCCCATCCCATCCAAATCATCACCAGATCTTCAATAAAAGTAAGTGTCATTTAATTGTGCATGCCTTTTTCAGTTTGTGTGTATTAAAAATTAACATTTCATGTGGTAAAAAAAAATTTTTTTTTTATACTTTTGGGCGTCTTGCACGGATTAATTTGATTTCCATTATTTCTTATGGGGAAAATTCATTCGCATAACGATTATTTCGCATAACGATGAGCCCTCTTGCACGGATTAAAATCGTTAACCGGGGGTCCACTGTATATAATATATATATATATAATATATATATATATATATATATATATTATATAAATATATATATATATATATATATATCAACAAGTCGGCCGTCTCCCACCGAGGCAGGGTGACCCAAAAAAGAAAGAAAATCCCCAAAAAAGAAAATACTTTCATCATTCAACACTTTCACCACACTCACACATTATCACTGCTTTTGCAGAGCTGCTCAGAAATACAACAGTTTAGAAGCATATACGTATAAAGATACACAACATATCCCTCCAAACTGCCAATATCCCAAACCCCTCATTTAAAGTGCAGGCAACATTGTACTTCCCATTTCCAGGACTCAAGTCCGACTATATGAAAATAACCGGTTTCCCTCAATCCCTTCACTAAACATTACCCTGCTCACACTCCAACAGATCGTCAGGTCCCAAGTATCATTCGTCTCCATTCACTCTTATCTAACACGCTCATGCACGCTTGCTGGAAGTCCAAGCCCCTCACCCACAAAACCTCCTTTACCCCCTCTTTCCAACCTTTCGAGGACGACCCCTACCCCTCCTTCCTCCCCTATAGATTTATATGCTTTCCATGTCATTCTACTTTGATCCATTCTCTCTAAATGACCAAACCACCTCAACAACCCCTCTTCTGCCCTCTAATACTTTTATTAACTCCACACCTTCTCCTAATTTCCCACTCCGAATTTTCTGCATAATATTTACACCACACATTGCCCTTAGACAGGACATCTCCACTGCCTCCAACCGTCTCCTCGCTGCTGCATTTACCACCCAAGCTTCACATCCATATAAGAGTGTTGGTACTACTATACTTTCATACATTCCCTTCTTTGCCTCCATAGATAACGTTTTTTGACTCCACATATATCTCAATGCACCACTCACCTTGTGGAAATTTATTTGGTCCCTAAAGTTCCACAGGACAGATCCAGCATGGCCGTAATGGGACGGCTGAGCTGGCTGGCCCTTAAACCCTCCCAAACAAACAGCATTCTCTCTATTTTGGCGTGGATTGTTGGTAGGCATTTATTTAATTTATAGATTTACCCTTCAGGGAAGGAGTAAGTAGTTTTACTGTTAGTACACTAATATTAGGTTTACTAAGGCAAATGTAGATAATAATAATGTAGACCTAAGACCTTAACATAGGTAGTAATAGGCCGATAATGTAGGCAAACACTAGGTTAAGTTAGCTAGGGAGAACTGGCAGCCCTAGCTTGAATGATGAGGCGCGGGTCTCAAGGACACAATAGCGTCCTTCTTAAGACAGACACCAACTGGACAAGACGTGCCGTGATCAGCAGACGGCGCCCCCCCCCACGTGTCTTCACATTTGAGACCTGGGGAAATCTGGTAGAGGCACCTCGATGTACCGTAAGATGACCTCCTCCGTCAGGGGGCCCCCCATACAGTAAGACAAAAAACCCTCCCCCCTTTTTCTCTAGATTTTTTTGGCCAGTGTCGGGGGAGATTTTAAAGTTGATTTTTTTCTGGGGGGCCCAGTGGGGCAACAGGCAGAGAAATGCCCCATTTAAGTACCAGTGTCTAAAGGGCAGTCGGGAAAGCTATCCCCCCATGTTTTAAATAGTTATACTGGGGGGGGGATAAATTTACCCCCCTTTGGGATTTTTTTTGATTGAAAAAAACGGGAAATTTAAAAGGCCCCCCATTTCAGGGGTTTTTCTGGGGGAAAGTCCAGGGGGCCTAAGGTAACCCTTGGGAAGTTGAAGTTTCGAATATTTTGCGGCAAAAAACCAAATTTAAGTTAGCCTTTAACTGCAGGCAGGCGATTTTTCCTTGCAACATCAATAAAATTTGTGAAAATCTGCCCCTATAAGCCATTTGGGTGAGGCTGAGGCCCCCAAAAAACCCCTCAGACCCCCGGTGCCCAACGTTTTTGGGCCGGGGAAAGGTTTGCCCTACTTGGAGGCAGCCCCCAAAAAAAAATTTTTCACAAAAGGGGGCCTTTCCCAAAAACCCGGGTGATTTGGAAAAAGCTGGGTTTTTAAGCTTCATAGCTAGGCCACATTTTGGGGAACCTTTTAAAACCGGGGAGTTGGGTTAAGTTACCCACTCCTAGGCCCAGAGTTACACAGGGGCTAGCCAAGCTGCCCTAAAAAACACAGAAGTTTTTAATTTGCAGTAATTTCCCCAACCCGGGGGCAAGGAAAAGGCTAGAAAGCTTGTGAATTTTTTTTAATTTACAGGTTTTACAAGAACCCAGAGTGGGAAAGACTTGGGGGTTGATTACTTACAGTGGTTTTTCCAAGGGAACCAAAAGTTGGGCCAAAGGCTTGTCCCAATATTTTAAAAAAAACAGTTTTATATTAGCTAGGCCCAGATTTAACCTAGTTTATTTTTTTACAGGGATTATAAAGCCGGGGGTTAAGCTATAGCACACTGCTGGGGTTTGGGAAATTTAAACCCCTTAAATCAAAAACCACCCAAATGCTAGACAGAGAAAAACGGGGCAGTTGGCCCCAAAAAAAAATTTAAACATAAAATTTTTTCTTTTTACTGTTTAAACAAGTTTAAATTTGGGTTGATTTTCCCCTTGTGCGAATTAAGTGATTTTTTTAATTTGTATACTGCTTTTTTTATTGTGTGTTTTTTCATTTGTTTTTTGATTCATTTTAATGGGGAAAATTTTGGGTAAAATTGTACCTGAAAACTGGGTTTAAGGGCCCTTGTAATTTTTTTTCCCTTCCCTTTGACAGAAATTGCTAGGTTAATTTTCACATGATCCACTTTTTTGTTTGGGTTTTTGAGAGCTAACGTGAAACATTTTAAAAGTAAAGGGGAGAGTCAAAAAAAAAAAAGGGAGTTGTAAAGGGCCTTTTTTTGAGAACCCCTTGAGACTCTTTTCATTCTTGAAAAAATATCCGTTTGTGCTGTGGGGGGGGGCCTAATTGAAGTAAAAAATTAGAAACCGGGGGATTTTTAACAAAAACCGCAACTATGGAAAAGGTGAAATTAGTGCCACGGGGCCCCCACCCTCTAATTTCAATTAATGGGGCTAGGGGAGCCATAAGGGGCGCCTGAGAAAAACCCATGTGGAAGGGGTTGTCAAAATGGCAGGCAAGATCAGGACGTAGACTGGGGGGAAAACTAGGGGATTTGCCTAAAACCCCTTTTGGAGCAAAGACTGGGGCCTTTTGAGAGATCATTTTTTTTCCTTTATGAACAGAGGCCTATACTACAGGTAAAATCTGTTTAATTTAACAGTCAAGTAGCCCGGACGTACTATGACAACAAAGGGAAAGAGGGAAAAAGCAGAGATGAAAACCCCCTGCGGAAATTTAAAAAGATTTTTAAACCCCCAAAGGTACAGCAGAGGAAAGGAAATTTTTTTCAAGGAACATGAACAACAGAAACCCCCCTGTTAAGTTTTTCCCCAGTTTGCCCCATTTAAATTTTAAACCAACGTTCGACCGGAAACCCTTTAAAAACAGAGTACTTTTGCTTTTTTTGGGATCTTTTTAAAACCCCGGGGGTAGATGACAGAGAAAATTTTGGGTCAGATGCCGTCAAATTACAAAAATTTAAAACGTTCACACCCAAAGGGAAAAACCCTTTGGATTTTGGTTTCCCGGGCCCATTCCCAAAAACCACCACCCCAGAATTTACCAACTTCCCAAAAGCCCAAATTTTAAAGGGAACATTTTGGGGGAAAACACCGAGGAGATAAAGGTAGCTATATTTTTATTTTTTGTTTGGTTTCTAGGGCTTGTCCCAGGGCCCCGTCAAAAGCCTAGAGAAGTTCCGAACAAATTTAAAGAGTTTAAAACGAATATTCCCTTAAAAAGATTTACATAAATTGGGGTTTAAGTCGGAAGGGTTAAATCATTGGGGGTGTTTTCAGGGGAAACGGCCCCGGCACTACAGTGCACAAAAGTTGCATTTTAAAATATCAGAGAATGGGTTTCACGATAAAACAAAATAAAAGGGGGGGTTGGGGAAGATCCCCTTTTTTCTCATTTAAAGTATAGGTGGAGAGAAGAGTCCCACCACCCCCAAATAAAAAAAAACCCAAAAAAGTTCCCACTCGAAGATTTTCGAAAAGACCCAGTCCTAAAGCTGAAACAACTAACTTTTGGATTTGTGCTATGGAAAAAGAGGGTCAAAAAGGAAAAAACCCTCTAAGAAAGAACCTCAAGGCACTCGGGGCCAGAAATAGGGCGTTTTTCTGCAAAGGGCGAACATCTAGAAACGAGTTGCTCGGATTTGGTCCCACTGAGTGTGGAAACAAAAACAAAGGGGATTTTGAGACTCTGCTAAAAAGGGGTTGTGGGGAACCCCTTTGCAGAGACTGTGGCACCCAGCTCAGTGATTTGCCGAGCCCTGTTTGCAAAGGTAAGCACCAACTGCACTGTCCCAAAAATTTTAAAGGGAACCCCATGCTATTTGGGGATATTTTCACATTTAGAGATAAAAAAGGGGAAAGCCCAGAGCCTGAATGGTAAACCACATGAAATTTGTGGGAGTAAAGTTCTCTAAATCCGAGTGAGAAACACGGAGGTGCTTTCCCCAACCCCCCCACAAATCATGGCAAAGGGTTTTTTGGAAAGGGGACAGGTCCCGAAACCCAAACCTGATTATTCTTTTTAAAACCCCGGGGCACAAGTATCCTTGAAAAAACAAAGAAGTTTGGGGGGTAAATTAAAGTTTAAGGGCCCCAAAGGAAAATTAGTTTTGAAGTTTTGGGAAAGGGCCCGTAAGTCAGGGCCCCCCCCCAAAAACTTATGATGGGGGTTGGGGGTTCCCCCAGTCCCCAAAATTTTTTGGGCATCGAAGAGACCCTTTAAAAAGCCTTGGTGGTAGAGACCTTACCCAGGGAATTACAGCGAGAGGTCCCTTTCTGCGCAGCCCAAGCGATTTTAAAAACCGATGTGAAGCTGGCAGACCCAAAGGGAAAATTTCCACTGGACACAGTCAGAAATGTAGGATCCCCGGTGGAGCCAAAACATACAGATGAAATTCCCCCCTACCAAAAACGGAAAAGTTTTTAAAGGGAAAGGGAAATTGGTTTTTTTTAAAAGACCCCCAAATAAGGGAAAAATCATAGGCGGCAGGGTTTTTCCCCCCAAATTCCCCGCCCCGCCCGATAGAGGGGGAAAACTGTTTCCCATGATAGCTGGGGGGAAATGATAAGAATACCAGTAAAACACGATGGGGAAACCCCCAGGGAAGCCCGAACCAAAGGGAGGGAGTGACGAACACTCCCCGGACCCTTTGGGGGAAAAACTTTTAACCCGGGTACTAAAGAGGGGGATAATTGCCCCCTTTTAAAACCAGGGGAAACCCGTAACCCGGGGAGGAAAAAAGGGTACCAAGGTGGGGTGGGCCCACTGGGAGGGGGTGCGGAGGCAGACTTGATTTTAGACCCCCAGTGCCCACCTTCCCGGCGGGGGGATGTGGAAAAATTTTTTTGGTCCCCTAAATTCTACAGGGCAGATCTAGCATGGCCATAAAAGGGGGCCGCCCGAGCTGTCTGGCCCCTTAAAAAACCCCCCCAAAAAAAACAGCATTCCCCCTCTATTTTTGGGATGGAATTTTTTGGTAGGCGTTTTTTTAATTTTAAAAAATTTTTCCCTTCAGGGGAAAGGGGTAAAGGGAGTTTTTTCTGTTAGAACCTTTTAAAATTAGGTTTTTCTAAGGGGGAACTGAAAATAATAATAATGTAGACCTAAGACCCCAAAATAAAAAAAAGGGATTTAAAAGGCCGATAAAGTAGGCAAACACTAGGTTTTAAATTAGGGTAGGGGAAAATGGCAGCCCTACTTTAAAAGATGAGGGTGGGGGGGTTTTTCTCAAGGACACAATAGCGCCTTTTTAAAGACAGAAAAACCCCAAAATGGACAAGGTTTTGCCCCTGATCAGCAGGGAAAGGCGCCCCCCCCCCTTTTCCTTTACATTTTTAGAAACCCGGGGAAAACTTTGGGAGAGGCCCTCCCATGTAACTGTAGAAACCTCCTCCGTCAGGCCCATACAGTTTAAAATAAGAAACCTCCCACTATTTCCCCCGTAGATTTCTGGCCCCCGTGGGCTTTGGGGGGAAATTTTTGGGGTTGAGTTTTTTTCTTGGGCCCAGTTTTTGCAACAGGCCAAAAGCATGGCCCCAGAAGTACCAGGGGGTCTCAAAAGGCCAAATCCCGGAAGCTAGTTTTTCCCCTGTCTGCCCCTAGTTTTTCAACCCAGGGGATACATCCCTCTGGATATAGGAATTTTTTGTGGTGGGAGGCAGGGGCACAATAAAGATTGAATAAAAGCAGGAATTTAAGGCCCCCCGGTTTTCACGGGGGTTTTTGAAAGGGGAAATCCCAGAGGGCCTTTAAAGGCCCAAGCTTTTGGGAAATTGAAAATCAGGGTTTAAAAGCTGGGACACCAAGGTAAGGTAGTCCCCCTTTTCCTGCAGCCGGCGAGTTTCTTTCAACATCAAACATTTGGGGAAAATTTTGTCCTATAAACCCACTTGTAAGGCTGAGGTACCCACCTCAGAGCTCGATGTCAAAGGGGTTTCCCAGGTAGGTGACTCACTTGGAGGTAGTCCACACAAATTCTCACACACCTTTTTTTTCCCTCATCAATTCTATGATTAACCTCTTTCCTTCATAAATCCATCCGCCGACACGTCAACTCCCAAGTATCTGAAAACATCACTTCTTCCTACTCCTCCCCCCCAATTTGATATCCAATTTTTCTTTATCTAAATCATTTGATACCCTCATCACCTTACTCTTTTCTCTGTTCACTTTTAAACTTTCTACCTTTACACACATTCTCAAACTCATCCACTACCTTTGCAATTTTTCTTTAGAATCCCATAAGCACAGTTTTCATCAGCAAAAAGTAACTGTGTCACTTCCCATTTTGTATTTAGTTCCCCATAATTTTAATTTCCCCCCCCTCTCTCGAACACCCTAGCATTTTACTTCTTTTACAACCCCCTCTATAAAATTTTTAAACAACCATGGTGCATTACACATCCCTGTCTAAGACATACTTTTAACCAGGAAGTTGTCTCCCTCTCTTCTACACCCCAAACCTGAGCCCACTATCCTATAAAAAGCTCTTTACAGCATTAGTAATTTATTATTATATTATAATATTATAATATATTATATTATATATATTATTATATATATTTTTTTTCTTGTGCAAGAACTCATTTAAAATTAAAACCCTTTCTAAAATTTTTTTTATACGTTTAAGTATATTTTTTCATTAATAATGAAAAAAATTTTAATTTTGCACCAAAAAGAATCTTAGAAAATTACCAAAACCTTATTTAACAAAACAATTTATTTACCCTAACCCAACTAAATATATTTTGTTTTGTTACAAAAATTTTAAAATACTAAACAACACAGTGAAATATTTTTTTTTCGTTGGTTCAAAAATATTTTTGGCAAAATTTTATTGCTAACAAATTTTCATTGTCCTTTTGGGCAAGATGACGTTGCTTTTTAAAGCCAAATCGCAAGTTCTGCCTATTCGCATGACATAAAATTTTAAATTATAATATATTTTTTTTATATATATATTATTATATTTATATATTTTATAAAAATATAAAATATATATATAATATGCAAAAACCATCTGAAAATAGAAAAATTCCAACGTTTGTGATACTCACTTAAATTTTATTATATTATATATATTTATAATATATATAATAAACATTTTAAATATTAAAATTATATTTTATAAAATATATATATATATATATATATAATAAATATAATTTAAAAATATATAATAATTATATATATATATATATATAATAATATATATATATATATATATATAAATAATATATATCCCCAGGGGAAAAAACACTCTTCGCTTTGTTCCAGGCATGATTGGGGGTATAAAATGTGCTGTTCTCGTATTGCATTATTGCATTTCTACCCCCGACTTCGAAGTCTCAACACTCGGAATCATAAAGCCGCCGCAAGAACAAAAAAATTGAATGTCACCGAATGTACAATTTTCCCTTAACCACAAATTTGATAGAAAAATCTTTAAAAAGGGGGGTCCTTGTCTGTGAAGGGCTCTTGGTTGGGGAAAAAAGACCTTTTTCTCCCTTTCCCCAGACCGAACCTAAATTTCCCCCCCAACCCCCCCTTCCCCTAACCCCCTCCTCCCCCTTTTTCCTTTCCCACTCCCCCCCCCCCCCTTTTTGCCCCTTCCCCTTTTTGGGTTTTGGGGTTTTTTCCCACGGCCACTAGTTCCAAAGGGAGGGGAAAGGGGCCGGGGGCCCAAACCCCTTCCCTTGAGGGTTCTTGGCGGGGGCGTAGTTTGCCGTGGAATTCGATACCCGGGGGTCCTGATCCCTCTCCCGTATCCCCCAAGGGTGGCTTTGGGTGTCTTTGGGGGACAGAGTTCCCCCCGGGGCCACCTTCAGATTTCCCCGGGGGGGGTGGCCCAAGGAGGGATGCTTTTGGGGGGGTTCCGGCCCCGCCCCTCTCTTTTGTCCATGAGTAACTCGGCAGATGTGGGTTTTTATCCAGGATTGCTGGTTTACCGGGATGAAAGGGGAGGTTTGGACGGGTTCCATGCGGATCTGTGTTACTTGTGGTGCGAGTCCCTCTTTGGGATGGGGGGAGATTTCGTCCCCCTTTTATTCCTCCTAAACATCCCCCCTGGCCCCCTTTTTTATTTTTTTTTTTTTTATTTTTATTTTTTTTCTTTTTTTTTTTTTTTTTTCCTCAAAAAAAAAAAAGAAAAGAAGTAGCCTAACCAGGAGTTCCCAATCCATGACCCCCCTACCCCCGGACCCCTTCTTGTTACCGCACCCGTTCTGGCCTCACCTCATCTTTTGGCCACTCTTTGGACACTCCTAAGGCCCTGTACTCTTGCTGGTGCTGTTTTGTCACCTGCTTCAGGTACCGGGGTTTTGACTGACTCCTTCAATTTGTCTGACCTCCACTCTCCTTTGACTATGCTTCCAGCCTCTCCCTCTACGGTGCGGCAATTTTCAAATCGCCAGCCTGTCCCACTTCGACCAACTCTGGTCCCACTTCAAATGCCAACGACAATCTCCTGATGATGTTACTTCGATACTTTCCCATTTACTCAGAAAAGACAGACACATCATTGCACTCCCTCTCCACACTCAGTTTTGGACCACACAATGGACTAAATTCTTTACTTTAAAACCGACTACTTCTACTGCCTATCTTTCCGACCATAATATTGGCAAAGCGCTCCTATGCCATGTTTGGTAGAGATATTTCATTTCATGCTCTCAAGAATGGTATGCACATCATCACTGTCCAGAATGCTACCCAAGCTCATGTTTTTTTCTCTCCTTTCGCATATTGATATTTTCCCCTATCACTATTGAAAAATATTGTCTAAATTCTTGTAGGGGTTTAACTGTCATTCTGCCTCACCCAAATAGCCCCAGAATTTCCAGACATGGGCAATGAACTTTTCTTGAACAGGGGTACCCCAGGCCCTCCCAATCCTCAAAGTAGACACTTATGCCCTTTTCCTGCCCATGGGCAGAGACGATCCCCTTTTCCCAATTTTGCCCGATTAATTTTTCAACACCGTAAACCCCCCCGTCCTCGTTTAGGTTGCAAAAAATTTGGGTTAAAAGCGAAAGGTGATCCTAAACCGAAAAAAACATTTTAGAAATTGCTAGCATTTTGGGTCACCCAGCGAAATATTGCAGATCTATAGTGAATCCCCGTCTGTGGCGCCAATGACCTTTCTTAATACGTTTGCAGTCGACCCCCCCTCTTGCCTTAATTGTCATGGGCTCACCCCTTATCTCTCACAGTTCCCGGGTCTCCCTTAAAATTTGAGGGGAAAAATCCATTGCCTTCAAAAAAACAGAAGGTCCCCCCTTATGCTATGGCGGTTTTCCCTCTTCTCCAACCCCAAGGGAGATACCCCGGGGTTTTTTTTTAATCTCGTGTTTAAAAGCCCCCCCCACACTTCTCAGGTCCAATCTTCTGCACCCTCCTTGTTGTTACCCCTCATTTTCCTTCTGTATAAATTTTTTTGTGTCTTGGGCTCAGACGTCCCTCTTAACACCTCAGCCCCTTTTTTCTGACATCTTAAAGTTCTCACCCAAGCCCTGGTATGGAAAAAGACGTTACGCACCAAAATCCCCAACGCCCCTTTACTTTAAAGAAGCCCAAAAAAATTTCCCTTTTCTAAAAACTTCCTTGCCCCCCCTTTCCCTTTTTCCACCCCCCCAATTTTCCCTTTTCCCAGTTCTGTACCGGGTTCTTTCCCTCTCTCTGGCTTATTACAAGTGGGAAAGGTTTCCAACCCCCATCCTGTTCTGGGGCCTCCCTTCCCCTGCCCCTTCCCAATTTTTTCCCTCTTCTGCCGCCATCCCAGGTTTTGCCTTTTGCCCCCTCCCACTTCTTCCCCAGCCCCCAAAACACATTTCCCGTCCCCCCCTACTTTAGTATATTTCCATTACTGCCCCAATCTTTATCCCTCCTCCTTTTTATCCCCAAATATTTTCTCCCATAAAATTGTTTTTTTGAATTCAGAAATACTTGGGGGATTTAGAATTTTCTGCAGAAAAAAAACCTTCAATGGACACTGATCCACCCCTGTTCCTTCTTTCACTCTGCCCCCCTCTCCAAAAATCATTTCTTTGCAACACTCCTTCCTTCGCTGTTGGGAATTTCTTCCCCCGCAGGTGTTTTTTTCAAACCCCCTCTAGCCCCTAGGTGCCCTTCCCTTTTGGATTATAGGTATTTTCCTCGTTGCCAATAAAGGGCCCCATTTAAGAGGAATAGGGCGCCTCAGGGATAATGGGGGTTTAAGCTTCAGATTTTGTTTTTCCAGGTTTTTTCCCCTTTTGGGTGTTTGTTACAAAAACCCAAAAAAATTACATCACTTGTTTTCCAACCATCTAGGTTTTAAAATTTTATTGTTACCCCTTCAGATCCTTTTCAGATGGGCCCCTTTAATGAAAGTGCCCTTTTCTGCGCAATGAATTCCGAAATGTAAACTATTTACCCATACCTAAATGCTTTTCACTGCACCCCATATCCACTTGAAAAAGGGGTTTAAAATTTTGTTCTTTAAAATCCCTTTCTCAGGCTTTTTTCTTCCCAGTTTTTCCCTTTTCTTGTTTCACCCTTTTACTACCCCCCTTTCTGTTAAAATGGTTTTTTTAAAGGGCCCACCTTTCCCTCGGGATGGGTCTCTTTGTGACTCAGTGGATTCGTTGGGGGCTTTTCTCCCCTCTAAACCCCCCCCGTTTTTTTAAATTTGGGTATCCCCCCCATTTTTGACCCTTGTACTCATACTTCTCTTGCATCGATCTATTGGTTGCTTTCTCCAGCATAGATTTGCCTGGTCTGTTCTACGGGACTTATATGAAAAGTAAAATTTTTTCCCTTTTCTTTCCCTTTGCCTTCATATTCCCCCCTTTCCGTAGCCCTCCGGGAAATTTGATAGGAAAAATTGGGGCCCTTTACTCCATTTACTTGCTTTTATGGGGCCCTTCTTTTTCCCCCCATTGATGAGCCCCTAAAAACCTCTTCTCGACATCATTTTTAACTGTAGCTTCTCATTTTTTAAAACCCAAAACCTCAGGCGGCATTTTGGGAAGTTGAAATTGCATTGGTGGTCCCCTGCTTGTGCTCAGCGGGTACTTTTTAAAAAACGAACTGCATGGGCGGGTACCGGTGCAATAAAAAGGGGGGGGGGTTGGAAAGAGGAAAATTCTTGTTTTTTAAGAGAAGGGGGCATTTCACTCGCCGTGCCATCTGTGATGCAAAACGCCCTTAAATGGGAGATTATTTTTCCCAACCCCATCACCTCTGCTTCCTTATAGTGCACCCGGGAAAAAAGGGAGGAAACTGATTTGGTAAATATTTCCCCCTGCCCGGCCCCTTTTTTTTAGGGGTTTCCCCGGGGTTTTTTAATAAAACCCCCTCTTGACGTTGCCTTTAAAATTTGGTATTATTTGGCCCCTTTTTTCTGGGGGGCTCCTTTTCCCCCTCGTTTCTTTTCCAAGCCCCTGCCAGAGAGTTATTACCCTTGAACTTTTCTTCTCTCAGAAAAGGGAACATTTATAATGTCCCTTTTTTACACTTTGGGAACTGGGGGGGAAAACGGGAGGAAACCTTCAGCTTCCCGTTCATCGGCAGCGGGGGACTGTTTCCCTATTTTATGGTAAAAATTTTAAAAATCAGTAAACCCCTTGCAGCCCTCTGACATCTCTTCAATTTATTTGGTCAGGGGGGATTTTCTCCCCCAGTGGGGAAAATTTGGGGCCATTGTTCCCCTTTTTCCCCCACCCCGGGTTTACTCGGGACTTGATCCCCTCCCATTACCCGCCCCATTGTTTTACCAGTGCATTTGCAAAGTGATGGAGCATCTGGTAAATCGCATTTAATGGGGTTTTCCCCAAGACACACAACGGGTTTTTCCACTTGTCAATATGGCTTTCGTAAGGGCCGATTTTCCCATAAAACCCCCTTCTATGTTTGGGTTTTACTTTTGGGATTCGAAATGCATTTGCGAAAAATTTCCCTCAGTTATTGCCATTTTTTTTTGCCCTTGAGAAGGCATTTGACCAACTTCAAGGAAAATTTTTTTGGGCCCAACCCCAAATCCTTAGGCCCCCCGAGGAAAATCTCCCACCCCCCCCCTTTAAAAATTTTTTTTAACGGGAAGTTTTTTCCCAATGTTGGGAGTCAATAATGGGGCTCTTTTGGGCCCTTCGTCCAAGCTGAAGGTGTCCCTCAAAAATGTGTTCTGAGAGAAAAACACTTTTTCCCCCTTGCAAAAAATGATTGGCCTCGTTCTTCCCCCCAATATTTGGTCATCACTCTATGTTGATGATTTTGGGCCATTGCTTGTGCGGGCACTAAATGTCACCCCCATTACATTTTTTCTCCCAGCATGCAGTCGCCGTTTTTTCCAATTGGGCCCCATATGGGTTTTAAAATTTTCCGTGCCAAAACCCCATAAAATTTAAATTTCACTAATGCTCTGTCATTTTCCGTCATTTTTTTTTGCACTTCTAGGGCTCCCGAAATCTCTAAACGTGTTACAGTCAGGTTTTTTGGGTTTTCTTTTTTGCCCCGTACTTTTACCCTTGGAGACCTAACTTTCCCTCTCTGAAGGAAAACCGGTCACAGCCGCTAAACCCTTTCCCTTAAACCCCTTGCTCATTTTTCCTGGGGAGTAAATCGCCCCAACTCGGCTTCGCCTACATTCAGCTCTCATTTTATCAAAACTCTTTAAGGTCCCAGATTATTCAGCACCCTCCCCTTTGTTTACTCCCTACCCAAAAACCCCACCCATCCCCAAAGGATTACGTTTTTTCCTTTGGGGTGCTTCTCGTTTTTCCCCCCTGTTGAGAGTTCAATGCAGAGGGGAATTTTTCCATCCTTGTCTGATCGCCTTGATCCCCTTTGCCTTCGTTTTTTTGTGTAAGCTGTCACAACCCTTGCAACCCTTCCATTTTTAGAATGGTCACCGAAAATTAGCAGCTTTCTTCATTTTTTTTTCCCCCCCTTTTGCCCCCATCCCTTCTCTCTTCGCCTACATTCACTCTTGTTTTCCCCTTCATTTACAAACCCTTTTAAATTTGTTCATGTGCATCTCATTTTTTCCCTACCCCTCGGGGAATTTCCCCAGTGTTCGGTCTGTTTTTTTTTTTTCCCCCCTTTGGGCCGAAAGCCCAACCCCTATGATGGTTTCCCCGCTCATTTTTTCCTTGACCACTTCCACTCTCATTTTCATGCCACATGTGTACACAGTGGCTTAAATCCCTTTTGACCCCGCATCGGGTTCGCAAACAAAGTTTTTAGACAGCATCGTGCGAGGGCATTTAAAAAAACTTTGGCCCAGCATTTTAAATGCTGAATTGGGATGCCATTCTTGCAGCACTTATTATTCGCATCTTTCCTGTGTAATTTATTTGTGGTTGTTCAGGCTCTCTTTTGTGTTCTAAAGGGGATAAAGAAATTTGAATTTAAACCCCCACCCCCTAGTTTTATATCCAACTTTTGGGTAGGGGTATCTTTTACCAACAAAAAGAATTGTTTTTTTTTTGGGTCCCTGGTCATGTTGGTTTTACAGGGGAAAGAAAAGGCAGACACGGGTGCGTGTTTGCAAATACATGACCTACCCAAAATTTTATTTAAGGTGTTCCCTTTCTGGACTATTTGCTGGGAAAGCTACCCACCTTCCACCCATTTGGAAAAAGTTGGTCAACTTTACTCAGTAACAAACTTCTTTTTATTTAAAAACCCAAACAAAGGTTTCTGGCCCTTTTTCTTGTCATAAATGAAGGTTGGGAGAAATACTTTCCCGCCCTTTGCATTGGCCACACTGTCTTTCTCATGGGTATCCATGGAGGGCGGCCCCGTTTCCTTTGTGAGCAGTGTCAAGTTCCTTTTCGATTAGCCCATTTTTTGGACTGTGGCCCCTTTTCAACGAACAAAGCAAATTTACCCCCAACGTCATCTCCGTCTAAAATACTCTCTTTTAAACCCTTTCCCTTTTTGCTGATGGACCCCCTTAATCCTGACTCTCCCCCATTGATTTTGACAATGGGCGGGTTTGCTCCCAAATCTGTGATTATACCTTTTTCATCCCCCCACCCTTTTTTTCCTCGTCTTTGGGGGTGCCCCTACCCTTTTACCATCCACTGCCCCCCTTTCTCCAAACCTTTTTCTCATCACCCTCTCCCTTTTGCCAACCCGATTTCCCTCGCTTCCTTCCTGCCCCTGCAGCACTGTATAAAACCCCTTTTGGTTTTTTTTTTCTTTTTATTTTAATAATAAATTTTGTATCAGAATAAGGGGAAAACACAAATTTGGAAAATTTTAAAAAACATTTAAAACTTTTCCCCCAAAAAAAAAAAAAAGAAAAAAAAATCAAAAATTTTTAAAAGCTTTCAAAAAAAATAAAAGAAAACCCTTAAACCCAAAATTACATGGGTTTTTTTTTTAAAGCCCGCAAAAGGATGACAAAATACCCCCTTTATAAAACCGCAGGGCCCCATTCAGAAAACCCCCTTATAAGCCCGAAAGGGGGATGAAGTACCCCTTCATAAGACTGCAGGCCCATGACAGTCCCTTTATAAGATGCAGGCCCATGGCATCCCCTTTATAAGATGGAGGCCTATGGCAGGGGGTCCCTTTTAAGGGCGCAGGCCCAAGGCAATTTCTTCCCCTTATAAGACTGCAGGCCTATGGCAGTGCCCCAAAACCCCTAAGCCCCTTTTTGGGGGCTATGACAGGCCCCTTTATAAGACTTCAGGGGGGATGACAGTGCCCCTTTTATAAGACCTTTCAGGGCCCCTAAAAACAGTGCTCCTTCAAAAAAGACTGCAGGGCCCAGGCACTGCCCCCTTTATAAGACTGGGAGGCCAAAGACCCCTGGCCCCCTTTTTAAAAATTTTTAAATTAAAAAAAAAAAAGGTTTAAAACCCCAAGGGGTTACAGTTGGAGGGGGAAAAGGAAATTTGGGGTTTTAGGTGGGGAAAAGGGAGAGGGAAAGAGTTGTAGGATGGAGAACAGGGGTTTAGGGATAGCAAAAGGGTAAGGGCAGCATAAATTGAGGTGAAAGGGCTGAGGGGAGTGTGGGAAAAGGGATCATCATCAGAGTTTTGTTGGGGGGGTTTAAAACATTTTTGTCAATTTAATTTTTTATTATTATTATTATAATCAAAGGGGGGGAAACGCTAAACCCGGCCGGGGTTATACAGCGCCTGGGGGGGGGGTGTGGGGAAAGGGATTCAGGCTTAATTCGGGGAATGGAGCACAGGGGCCCCAAATTCCCCAAAAACAAAAGCCCCCCCACCAACCCAAGGGAAACCCCCTTTTTGGGGGAAATAATGAGGGGAGTAGGCTTTTAAAAGGGGGGGTCCATCAGCAAGAAGGGGGAAAAGGGAAAAAGGGAAAAAGGTAGGAAGAGGAAATGACGAAAGGGGGTAAATTTTTGCGTGCCGTTGTTTGAGAGAGCAGTCTAACAGAATGTGGAAACCCAAAACTGGGAAAAACCCGAAAACTTTCCAGAGAGGAAAAGGGCGCCTTTCCCGGGGTAACCCCTGAGTAAAAACGGTGTGGCCCCTGCAAAGAGGGGGGGGAAAAATAGTCTCCCCAAACCCGACACTGATGACAAGACGAACCCGTTTTTAAACTCGGTTTTAAAAGACTGAAGTTTGTTACCAAGAAAATTAGAAACCCAAAGTTTTTGGGCCCTTTGGGGGGTGAAGGTGGGTAGCTAAATTTCAGAAAAAAAGTCCCAAAAAGGAAAACCCCCTTTTATAATTTTTTGGGAAAATCATGTACTGCTGACCCCGCAAGCAGTGTCCCCGCCCGTTTTATTGCCCCGTACTTTAAAATGACCAGGGACCCCAAAAAAACACAATTTCTTTAAAGATTGGTTTGAAGGGTGCGGGGTTTGCCAAAAATTGGATACGGAGGGAATAGGGGTTAGGTGTATCAAAAATTTTTTTTATAGCCTTTTAGAGCACAAAAGGGGTTTTTGGGGGACAACTACCCAAAAGATGACACAGGCATAGATTAAATACGGAAAAATGCTGCAAGAATTTGGAATTTCCATTTTACAATTAAAAAAGCTAGCCCCAAGAAAGTAAATGCCCCGAGATGACGCTGCTGGAAAAACGCCCGGAATTGATGCCTTTAGAAGGCTTTGAAACCCTCCGTTTTTACACTGTGAGGCAAGAGAATTAGAGTGGAAGTGGTCAAGAAAAAGAGAGTGGGAATACCAAGGCAGTTGGGCTTTCAAGAAAAAAAGGGGGTGAGAAAAAAACAGAAATTGAAAAACCCGGAACTTAAACCCGGGGGGGGAGGGAAAAGTGAGATCTACATGAACATGAAAGGTCCCTAATTTTAAAGGGGAAACAAAAGCGAATGTAGACAAGAGAGAAGGGATTTGGGGCAAACAGGGGCGGCGAACAAAAAAAGAATCTAAAATATTGGGAAACCCCCTATAAATGGAAGGATTGGGGAGATCATGAGAGCATACATTGTAAGAAGGCAAGGGCATCATGGCGATTGGACAAAGGGGGGAAAAAATTCAATTTTGTAAAAGAGGCTTCAACAGGGAAAAAAACGGAAAAAAACCAAGGCATAAAACGAAATCCTTGGTGATGGATGGGGTTAAGGGTGGGGAGAGTAGCGGGAGAGGCCGCTGAAAAGGGTTTTGGTCACCATAATCGATTTCGACAAAATGAGGGGGCTGAAGGGAGGTGAAGGAGATTTCGACGATCAGTCCCCCTGAAAAATGAGCAAGGGTTTTTTAAAAAGGGGTTTTGGGCTTTTGACAGGTTGCCCTTTAGAGAGGGAAAGTGAGGTTTCCAGGATAACGTACGGTCAAAAAAAAAAGGGCCCGAAAAATGGGTGGATCACTTCAGGGATACGGGAGCCCGAAGGTGCAAAGGATGATCGGAATGACAGAGCAAAAAGTGAAAGTAAATTTTTTTTGGTTTTGGGTACGGAAAATTTTAAAACCCCTGTGTGGGGCCCAATTGGGGAAAAGGGTCAACCACATGCTGGGGGAAACATAATGAAGGGGCGGGGAGCACCCGCACAGGGCCCAAAGGCAAAAATCCTTTAACTTTAAATGATGCCAAATATTGGATTTGGGAAAAAACAGAGGCCAGATCATTTACAGCAAGGAGAAAAAGTGTTGGGGGCCAGAACACATCCCTGGTGGAAACCCTTTTGCTTGGACCCAAAACCCCGGGGGAGCACATTATTAATGAACCGGAAAAGGGCTGTCAGTTAAAAAAAAATTTAAAGGAAAGGGAAAGGTAATTGCCCCCGGAGGCCCCAAGGAGTGGGCCCTTTTGGGAAAAAAATTATAACTCCAATTTGTGTCATTTTGCCTTCTAAGGTCCCAAAAAAAATGGTAAAAAACCGGAAAAGGTTATTTGCAAAAGGGGATTATAAAAATACGTATAAGTTTTAGTAAGGGGTTTTGGTAAAACGGCCCTTTGGAAAGCCCTATTGAACAAGTGGAGAGACTGTTGTGCGTCTCTAAATACCACATTAAACGTCGATTTACCAGAACGTTCCATCACTTTGCAAACTGCACTGGTAAGAGCAATGGGACGATAGTGGGAGGCATCATGTCCCGTAGTACCCGGTTTGCGGAAAGGAAGAACAATGGCAGATTTCCACAGCTGGGGAAGAACTCCTTGTGACCAAATAAGATTGAAGAGGTGTAAGAGGACTGCAAGGGCTGACTGATTTAAATGTTGTAACATCCGAATATGAATGTCGTCAGGCCCAGCTGCCGATGATCGGCAAGCTGAGTGTTGCCTCCAGTTCCTGAAGTGTAAAAGGCACATTATACTGTTCTTCTCTGAGAGAAGAAAAGTCCAAGGGTACTAACTCTCTGGCAGACTTTGAGGAAAGAAACGAGGGGCATATATGGAGCCCCCGAGAAATAAGGACCAGATGAGTGCCAGTATCACTGGCAATGTCAAGAGGGTTTGCTGTATCAACACCCATGACCCGTAGAACAGGAGCCGGGTCAGGAGAGTATTTACCACTCAATTTCCTCACTTTTTTCCAGACTGCACTCATAGAGGAAACAGAGGTGATGGTGGAAACATAATCTCGCCAGCAAGTGCATTTAGTGTCTCGGATGACACGGCGAGCGAACGCACGTTTCTGCTTAAAATCAAGAAGTATCTCAGCAGTTCTATTGTACTGGTACCTGCCCCATGCAGCACATTTCAAACGTACTGTACGAGCACAAGCAGGAGACCACCAAGGCACGCACTTCTGAGAATGCCTGCCTGAGGTTTGGGGCATAGAATGAGAAGCTGCGGTTAAAACTGACGTCGAGAAGAGGTGTAGGAGCTCATCAATGGAGGATGAAGAAGGAACCTCACTAAAAGCAGTGAGTTGTGAGTAAAGGTCCCAATTTGCCTGATCAAATTGCCAGTGAGGGCTATGGAGAGGTGGTGAATATGAAGGCGAAGTAAGAATAATTGGAAAATGATCGCTGTTATGTAAGTCCGGTAGAACAGACCAGGCGAAGTCTAGTGCAGTGGAGGAAGAGCAGACCGATAGATCAATGCAAGAAAGAGTATGAGTATGAGGATCAAAATGGGTGGGAGTACCCGTATTTAAAACATGGAGGGGGTGAGGCGAGAAAAGCCTCCAACTGAATGCCACGTGAGTCACAATGAGACCCATCCAGAGGAAATGGTGGGCATTAAAATCGCTAAGTAACAGAAGTGGTGGTAGTAAGGATGAAACAAGAAAGGCAAATTCTGGGATAGATAATGCCCGAGAAGGAGAGAGATACAAAGAACATATTGTAAACCACTTATTCAAATGGATACGGGCTGCAGTGTAATGCAGCGAGGTATGAACAGATAGTGGACGGTACGGAATATTGCATAGAAGAAGGGTACCCTTCCCCCTACCTAGGAACCAGCATGCCTGTGGGAAGAATCCTACAGGCAAAAAAGAGGAAGGGAATAAGGGAGGGACAGGGAGGAGGAGGAGGAGGAAAGGGAAAAGGGAGGGTAGGGAGGATGGGATAGGGAAGGGGGGATTGGGGGGTAATTAGTTTTGGTCTGAGGAAGGAGACCATTAGGTCTAATTCCTCAGACCAAGAGCCTCTTCACCTCGCCAAGGAGCCCCTCTTGAAGAGGTGCCCCTTCATAAGACTGCAGGCCTATGGCAGTTCTCCTTCATAAGTCTGCAGGCCTATGGCAGTGCTCCTTCATTCTTTTCTAATGTTCAAAACGTCTTATGACACACAACAATTACACAGACACTCACTCTCCCAGGTAGAGACAGTTCAGTATGAGAGTTAATATCAACACCTTCATGTCCCTGTAAAAACAGACTACTGCAAGACCATCAAGAACTGTGAAGGCCCAGGAAGCTCTGCTTTGCCGAGATAATTCTCTCTCAACCAGCATGGAGCTGCCTTCTCTTCCTACCCCTATAAATACCTCGACTCTTCTATTATTATACTGTATCTGCTAAAGAGGGTCTCAGCTAGAGGTTGAAATATACACATAAACATTCTACCCCTTTTATGTCCCGTGTTTTTCCCCACCACTGGTTACTCTCATTATATTTTGATGTACTATTATAAATGTAACTGATAAATCGCTTAATAAAAATGTCACTGAATATAGTGACGTATTTCTTACCTGTCTTGTAAGATGTTCTCTCTTTATGATTGCTATCATGTTGGCTTCACACCTGCGTCATTATATTGCTTCACACCTGCGTCATTATATTGCTTCACACCTGCGTCATTACTGCTTCATGCCTGCTTTCATGACAGCCTCTCATCTGACTTTATTACAGAATCATGCCTGCCTTTATTATTCCATCATGTATGCCTTCATTACTGTTTTATGCATGCCTTTATTTTTGCTTCACATATGCCATAAACACTTTCACATTTGTATTCATTATTGCTTCACACATGCCTTCATTATTGCATAACACAGTTTGGTAATGTTGTCAGGAAACAGGACAAGAGTTTCCTGACGCGAGTCTTAGTCATATGATGACCTGCAGCTGGAGCTAAACAACTGACCGAAGCTTTCTACTGGCTTACCGATCCACCCCTTTAAAATTTATGGTCATAGTTATAACCAGTCTTCTATTGCCTTACACCTGCTTTCATTATTTCAAACAAGCCATCACTATTGCTTAACACACATCATTATTGCTTACGTCATATCTTCAGTGGTGGTTCAACTTACCAACACAAACAGTAAATGCAGCAATCAAGAGAATGAAATAAAGTATACCTTTTCTTTAAAAAAGTATAATATTACCAAAAACCCCCTTTTTTATCATTTCAAAAGCCCCCCCCCCCATTATCATTTTTCATCTGACCCCCAAAATTTCCAACCAAAACCCTTTCACCCCCA
>NC_069464.1:28054179-28110700 GCF_026875155.1 Cherax quadricarinatus | reverse complement strand
AAAGTTCCCGACAGAAAAAACAATGAATCAATCAAAGTTTATTCTCTATAAGGATTACAATGCCGAGGTTTACAGATTTTGGTTATTGTGTGGTTTACATGTTATAAAATACTAATTACAGAGGGGGCCACTAGGACACCTAGCATGGCTAGGCATTTCGGGCAGACTTAGATTATTTCTTAACCCTAAATTATTCCAAATTGTGGAGTAATTTGACTAAATACTAAGTGACTAAATACTAGTTTGTGAGTTTAGCAATGTGAATGCTTTTGTTTTGGCACAATACATAGTTTCTATATTGAGTTTTTAACACTTACTTCCTCTCGATTTTTACACAGGAAGATGATAGCTGTATTCCAGAAGTAATAAATTATGAAGAACAGGACAACAATAAACTATGCACGATTAGGGTTACAAGTGACATGGTCATTAGGCAAATAGATAAATTAAAATCTAACAAATCCCCAGGTCCTAATGAACACTATGCAAGGGTTCTAAAGGAATGTAAAGAGGAGCTTAGCAAACCTTTGGCTAATCATTTCAACATATCACTACAAACTGGCATGGTGCCTGATAAGTGGAAAATAGCAAAAGTGATACCTATTTTCAAAGCAGGTGACAGGTCCTTAGCTTCGAACTATAGACCAATAAGACTAACCTCCATAGTGGGAAAATTTATAGAATCAATAACTGCCAAGGCAATTCGTAGCCACCTTGAAAAGCATAAATTGATCAACGAATCTCAGCACGGTTGTACAAAAGGGCGTTCTTGCCTTACGAATTTATTAACTTTTTTCACTAAGGTATTTGAGGAGATAGATCATGGTATTGAATATGATATTGTGTATATGGACTTCAGTAAGGTTTTCGATAGAGTTCCACACCAGAGGCTATTGAGGAAACTTAGGGCACACGGAATAGGAGGAGAATTTTTCGCTTGGATAAAGGCATGGTTGATAGATAAGCAGCAGAGAGTTTGCATCAATGGGGAGAAATCAGAGTGGGGGCACATCATAAGTGGTGTACCACAGGGGTCAGTGTTGGGCCCCTTGTTGTTCACAGTTTATATAAACGACATTGATGAGGGAATAGATAGCAACATAAGCAAGTTTGCTGATGACACCAAAATAAAGCTCTAATTAGGACACTAGAGCACTCCAGGAATATTTGAATAAAATGATGCGGTGGTCGGAGAAGTGGCAGATGCACTTTAATATAGACAAATGCAAATTTCTAAACATTGGACAGGAAAATAACCATGCCACAAGTAAACTAAATAATGTAGATCTTAATATTACTGTTTGCAAAAAGGATTTAGGAGTTTTGGTTAGCAGTAATTTAAAACCAAGACAACAGTGCATTAGTGTTCGCAATAAAGCTAACAGAATCCTTGTTTCATATCAAGAAGTATAAATAATAGAAGTCCTCAGGTTGTTCTTCAACTCTATATATCCTTGGTTAGGCCTCATTTAGATTATGCTGCACAGTTTTGGTCACCGTATTACAGAATGGATATAAATGCTCTGGAAAACGTACAAAGGAGGATGACAAAGATGATCCCATGTATCAGAAATCTTCCCTATGAGGATAGACTGGGCCCTGAATCTGCACTCTCTAGAAAGGCGTAGAATTAGGGGGGATATGATTGAGGTGTATAAATGGAAAACAGGAATAAATAAAGGGGAAGTAAATAGTGTTCTAAAAAAATACCTAGCAAAGACAGGACTCGCAGCAATTGTTTTAATTTGAAAAAATACAGATTCAGGAAGGATATAGGAAAGTACTGGTTTGGTAATAGAGTTGTGGATGAGTGGAACAAACTCCCGAGTACAGTTATAAAAGCTAAGACGTTGTGTAGTTTTCAAAATAGGTTGGATAAATACATGAGTGGGTGTGGGTGGGTGTGAGTTGGACCTGACTAGCTTGTGCTACTTGGTCAGATGCCGTGCTCCTTCCTTAAGTGAATGTGACTGACTTGACTAGGTTAAGGCATTGGCCAGTGGGAGAATTGGACCTGCCTCGCATGATTCAGTAGTTATTTTATGATGAAGGTCAGGAAATCTTTTTCGAAGTGACGCAGTATACCAACTTAAAATAGTTTATACGAGTTTGGTGCCATTATAAAAGTCCAAGGATAGTATTTAATTTCTGACATGAGTAAATTGATTTATCATAGCTTATTGTAAGGGCAGCAATGAGGGTGGACCGGGCAAATATTCTGTTAGTGGGTTGACTTACTGAAGGACTTGCCCAGTATGGGCCAACAGGCCTACAGCAGTGTTTCCTCCCTTTCTTTCTCACACACACACACACACACACACACATATTATATATATAAAATATATATATAATATATATATTATATAATATATATATATATATATATATAAAATATTTTAAAATATATATATATATATAATATATATATATAAAAATTATATATATAAATATATATTTCCCAAAAAGTCGGGCCGTCTCCCACCGAGGCAGGGTGACCCAAAAAAGAAAGAAAATCCCCAAAAAAGAAAATACTTTCATCATCATTCAACACTTTCAACCACACTCACACATTATCACTGCTTTTGCAGAGGTGCTCAGAAATACAACAGTTTAGAAGCATATACGTATAAAAAATACACAACTTTTCCCTCCAAACTGCCAATATCCCAAACCCCTCCTTTAAAGTGCAGGCAACATTGTAAATTCCCATTTCCAGGACTCAAGTCCGACTATATGAAAATAACCGGTTTCCCTGAATCCCTTCACTAAATATTACCCTGCTCACACTCCAACAGATCGTCAGGTCCCAAGTATCATTCATCTCCATTCACTCCTATCTAACACGCTCATGTACGCTTGCTGGAATCCAAGCCCCTCGCCCACAAAACCTCCTTTACCCCCTCTTTCAACCCTTTCGAGGACGACCCCTACCCCTCCTCCTTCCCCTATAGATTTATAATGCTTTCCTGTCATTCTACTTTCATCCATTCTCTGTAAATGACCAAACCACCTCAACAACCCCTCTTCTGCCCTCTAATACTTTTATTAACTCCACACCTTCTCCTAATTTCCACACTCCGAATTTTCTGCATAATATTTACACACACATTGCCCTTAGACAGGACATCTCCACTGCCTCCCAACCGTCTCCTCGCTGCTGCATTTACCACCCAAGCTTCACATCCATATAAGAGTGTTGGTACTACTATACTTTCATACATTCCCTTCTTTGCCTCCATAGATAACGTTTTTTGACTCCACATATACCTCAATGCACCACTCACCTTGTGGAAATTTATTTGGTCCCTAAAGTTCCACAGGACAGATCCAGCATGGCCGTAATGGGACGGCTGAGCTGGCTGGCCCTTAAACCCTCCCAAACAAACAGCATTCTCTCTATTTTGGCGTGGATTGTTGGTAGGCATTTATTTAATTTATAGATTTACCCTTCAGGGAAGGAGTAGGTAGTTTTACTGTTAGTACACTAATATTAGGTTTACTAAGGCAACTGTAGATAATAATAATGTAGACCTAAGACCTTAACATAGGTAGTAATAGGCCGATAATGTAGGCAAACACTAGGTTAAGTTAGCTAGGGAGAACTGGCAGCCCTAGTTTGAATGATGAGGTGCGGGTCTCAAGGACACAATAGCGTCCTTCTTAAGACAGACACCAACTGGACAAGACGTCCCGTGATCAGCAGACGGCGCCCCCCACGTGTCTTCACATTTGAGACCTGGGGAAATCTGGTAGAGGCACCTCGATGTACCGTAGATGACCTCCTCCATCAGGCCCATACAGTAAGACAAGACCTCCACTATTTCTCGTAGATTTCTGGCCAGTGTCTGGGGAGATTGTGAGTTGAGTTTTATCTGTGGGCCCAGTGTGCAACAGGCAGAGCATGCCCAGTAAGTACCAGTGTCTCAAGGCAGTCTGGAAGCTAGTGTCCGTGTCTGCATAGTTATACTAGAGGATACATACCCTCTTGGATATAGGAATTTCTGAGGTGCAGGCAGGACACTAATAACAATTGAATATTGCAGGAATTAAGGCTCCCAGTTGCACATGGTTTCTGAGGGAAAGTCCAGAGGGGCTAAGGCTAAGCTTAGGGAAGTTGAAGATCAGGATATATGCTGCAACACCAAGTAAGTTAGTCCTTTATACGTGCATGCAGGCGAGTTTCTTGCAACATCAATCATTTGTGAAAATCTGTCTTATAAGCCACTTGTGAGGCTGAGGTACCCACCTCAGAGCTCGGTGTCAACAGAGTTTGCCAGGGTAGGTGACTCACTTGGAGGCAGTCCACACAAATTCTCACACACCTTTTTTTCCCTCATCAATTCTATGATTAAGCTCATCCTTCATAAATCCATCCGCCGTCACGTCAACTCCCAAGTATCTCAAAACATTCAATTCTTCCATACTCTTCCTCTCCAATTTGATATCCAATTTTTCTTTATCTAAATCATTTGATACCCTCATCACCTTACTCTTTTCTATGTTCACTTTCAACTTTCTACCTTTACACACATTCTCAAACTCATCCACTAACCTTTGCAATTTTTCTTTAGAATCTCCCATAAGCACAGTATCATCAGCAAAATGTAACTGTGTCACTTCCCATTTTGTATTTAGTTCCCATAATTTAATCCCACCCCTCTCTCGAACACCCTAGCATTTACTTCTTTTACAACACCATCTATAAATATATTAAACAACCATGGTGACATTACACATCCCTGTCTAAGACCTACTTTTACCAGGAAGTAGTCTCCCTCTCTTCTACACACCCTAACCTGAGCCTCACTATCCTCTTAAAAGCTCTTTACAGCATTTAGTAACTTTATATATATATATATATATATATATATATATATATATAATATATATATATATATATATATATATATATATATATATATATATATATATATATTTATTTATTTATTTATTTATTTATTTATTTATTTATTTATTTCAACATGTCGGCAGTCTCCCACCGAGACAGGGTGACCCAAAAAGAAAGAAAATACTTTCATCATTCAACACTTTCACCTCACTCATACATAATCACTGTTTTTGCAGAGGCACCCAGATATAACAGTTTAGAGGCATATATAAAGATATGTAACATATCCCTCCAAACTGCCAATATCCCAAACTCCTCTTTTAAAGTGCAGGCAACACTGTACTTCCCATTTCCAAGACTCAAGTCCGGCTATATAAAAATGACCAGTTTCCCCGAATCCCTTCACAAAATATTACCCTGCTCACACTCCAACAGCTTGTCAGGTCCCAAAAACCATATGTCTCCATTCACTTCTATCTAACACACTCATGCATGCTTGCTGGAAGTCCAAGCCCCTCGCCCACAAAACCTTCTTTACGCCCTCCCTCCAACCTTTTCAAGGACGACCCCTACCCCACCTCCCCCTACAGATTTATACGCTCTCCATGTCATTCTACTGTGGTCCATTCTCTCTAAATAACCAAACCACCTCAACAAACCCTCTTCAGCCCTCTGACTAATACTTTTATTAACTCCACACCTTCTCCTAATTTCCACACTCCGAATTTTCTGTATATTTACACTACACATTGTCCTTAGACAGGATATCTCCACTACCTCTAACCATCTCCTCGTTGCTGCATTTACAACCCAAGATTCACACCCATATAAGAGAGTTGGTCCCACTATACTTTCACACATTCCCTTTGCCTCCATAGATATCGTGTTTTGTCTCCACATACACCTCAATGCACCACCCACCATTTTTCCTCCATCAGTTCTATGGTTAACCTCATCCTTCACAAACCCATCCGATGACAAGTCAACTCCCAAATACAGTGGACCCCCGCATAACGATTACCTCCGAATGCGACCAATTATGTAAGTGTATTTATGTAAGTGCGTTTGTACATGTATGTTTGGGGGTCTGAAATGGACTAATCTACTTCACAATATTCCTTATGGGAACAAATTCGGTCAGTACTGGCACCTGAACATACTTCTGGAGTGAAAAAATATCGTTAACCGGGGGTCCACTGTATCTGAAAACATTCACTTCTTCCATACTCCCTCTCTCCAATGTGATATCCATTTTTTGATACCCTCATCACCTTACGCTTATCTATGTTAACTTTCAACTTTTTAACTTTACACTCCTTTACCTTGGCACCATAGATAATAAATGCTCAAGTGTCATTTAACCCTTAAATTGTTCAAACAAATTTACATTCACATACGTAGTGCTCCAAAAGTAGATTTACATTTGTTTACATGTTTTCAAATATAACAAAAGAAAGTACATCAAAGTTTTATTTACACGTTTTCAAATGTAAAAAAAAAAAAAAAGAAGATCTATGTTTTTTTTACATACTTTCAAATGTTGAAAAAACGTAGATCTATGTTTGGACAGTTTAAGGGTTAAAACAGATGTAATTGAAACTGAAGTGATAGGCCTAAAGAGGTAGGCGCCAGAAGTAGCCAGAAACTTACCACACAGGTCAGCTGTTTTAATAATCTTTCTGGCCTGCTAGTGTACCTCGCATATAATCTTCCTGGCCTGCTAGTGTACCTCCATATAATCTTCCTGGCCTGCTAGTGTACCTCACTTATAATCTTCCTGGCCTGCTAGTGTACCTCACATATAATCTTCCTGGCCTGCTAGTGTACCTCACATGTAATCTTCCTGGCCTGCTAGTGTACCTCACATATAATCTTCCTGGCCTGCTAGTGTACCTCACATATAATCTTCCTGGCCTGCTAGTGTACCTCACATATAATCTTCCTGGTGGCCCGGTGGCCTGGTGGCTAAAGCTCCCGCTTCACACACGGAGGGCCCGGGTTCGATTCCCGGCGGGTGGAAACATTTCGACACGTTTCCTTACACCTGTTGTCCTGTTCACCTAGCAGTAAATAGGTACCTGGGCGTTAGTCGACTGGTGTGGGTCGCATCCTGGGGGACAAGATTAAGGACCCCAATGGAAATAAGTTAGACAGTCCTCGATGACGCACTGACTTTCTTGGGTTATCCTGGGTGGCTAACCCTCCGGGGTTAAAAATCCGAACGAAATCTTATCTATCTCTTATCTTATCCTGGCCTGCTAGTGTACCTCACATATAATCTTCCTGGCCTGCTAGTGTACCTCACATATAATCTTCCTGGCCTGCTAGTGTACCTCACATATAATCTTCCTGGCCTGCTAGTGTACCTCGCATATAATCTTCCTGGCCTGCTAGTGTACCTCCATATAATCTTCCTGGCCTGCTAGTGTACCTCACATATAATCTTCCTGGCCTGCTAGTGTACCTCACATATAATCTTCCTGGCCTGCTAAGTGTACCTCACATATAATCTTCCTGGCCTGCTAGTGTACCTCACATATAATCTTCCTGGCCTGCTAGTTTTACCTCACTTATAATCTTCCTGGCCTGCTAGTGTACCTCACATATAATCTTCCTGGCCTGCTAGTGTACCTCACATATAATCTTCCTGGCCCGCTAGTGTACCTCACATATAATCTTCCGGGCCTGCTAGTGTACCTCACATATAATCTTCCTGGCCTGCTAGTGTACCTCACATATAATCTTCCTGGCCTGCTAGTGTACCTCACATATAATCTTCCTGGCCTGCTAGTGTACCTCACATATAATCTAGTGATATCAGTTAATAGGAGAATACAGTGTTGTAGTAGCAACTAACCAGTAATATAATGGTACTTAGTGGAGTGGAGTGACTTTCATTAATTTCTTTCTCTTTCTTGAAATACCAGACGTATACTGTGAAATTCATATAACCTGTAGTTACCAGCAGTCGCAATATACACAAC
Organism: Cherax quadricarinatus; assembly: GCF_026875155.1. Lineage (NCBI taxonomy): Eukaryota > Metazoa > Arthropoda > Malacostraca > Decapoda > Parastacidae > Cherax > Cherax quadricarinatus. Next base: position 28,102,867 of record NC_069464.1, on the reverse strand, counting down.
GAAAGGCAAATATTATTCCAGAAAAAGCGTTTATCCTCCAATAATTTCACCAATGAACTATAGTGATAATATAGCATTTGTTGTGGTGGAGATGAAAAAAAAATAGAAAAGCTAGATACAGTGATCTATAATTCTTCAGGCTGTAAATAAAAGTCTCGACCGTCCATCATTGTAGGAGCTGCCGGCAATCACCGGTTCTTCAACACACAAGTTATACATTTTGTATCAATCTAATCATATATTACTCGGTTAAATAATCTCCAGTAGTTACTTCATGTGTTAACCCAAATCACCCACCAGATATGTTTTAAATAAGTGACCCACTGATCAGATCCAAATGGTCCGAACCCTTGGCCGGTTTCAAACGGATTCGTTGGACAATAAAGCAGATTGTAAACAGACAGGGTTTTAGGCGCCCTTATCAAACACAAACAATAAATATAAAACAGGAACGTACACCAGAAAGTTGCTCTAATATACAATTACAGTTAGAAATAGAAATACAAATAGCCAGATCTTCACTTTAACCCTTTCAGGGTCCAAGGCCCAAATCTGGAGTCACGCACCAGTGTCCAAGAATTTAAAAAAAAAAAAATTGTTATTTTTTCTTATGAAATCGTAGAGAATCTTTTTGTGAAGGTAATAAAACAAAAAGTACGAAATTTGGTGGAAAATTGACGAAATTATGCTCTCGCGAATTTTGATGTGTCAGCGATATTTACGAATCGGCGATTTTGCCGACTTTGACTCCCATTTTAGGCCAATTACATTATTCCAATCAACCAAATTCTTAGCTATTTCACTAGTATTACTTCTATTCTATCGATTGAGCACAAGAAATCGCCAAGTCAACTGTTTTAACTACAAAATAAAGTGATCGGAATTGTTAATTTGGCCAATTTAACACCAAAGTCAAAATATTCCAATTTCAAAATAGGGTCCAGAATGAACAATGTAGGCATTCCTGGCACTAAACTAACATTTCCTCTGTTCATTAGTTATGTTTTGAGGCTTTACAAATAAATTCCATTTTTATTTTTTATTCACATAATGAATTTTTATTCACACCAAAAATAGAAGATTTACTGTTATGCAATACTGTAATAATTGTATAAATATCATCACCATATTTGTGAATGTATATTAGACCCACCAGCTGGCGTGTATTAGACGTGTGAGGTCGTTTGTTTACTCTTGAATATCGGCAAAAATTTAACATTTCTGCTACTTTGAGCTCAGTTTCAAGCCATTTCCAGTGCTAAAACCAATCAAAATCATCTCTATTTCTGTAATATGTCTTCCATTCTATCAAATGAGACCAAGAAATCGCAAATACAACTATAAAAAACATACGAAAAAACACTGCAAAGTTGCTGTTTTAATCGAAAAATCATGATTTAATTTTTTTTCTCTCATTATACACAGTGTGCTGCAGGATCTGTTTATGTGGTGCACACATACCACATAGATGTATTCTCTCATATCTAGGCCCAAATGTACCACTCACAGTTTATCAGAGTGAGCTGAGCTCATGGCGTAGATCTACGGTTTGGACCCTGAACGTAAAGCCGTAGATCTACGGGACGGACCCTGAAAGGGTTAAGGAGGTTATTTGTAGAATATTCAAGGGATTACTAGTAGAACTATATTAAATCAACTATTCAAATCACATTATGAAGCTCTGTGTAGTCTGCAGTCAATCAAACAAACGGGCTTCCACATAAATAAATTGCCATTTTTGTGAAAATTGGTGTCACGCCCCTTGTGCAGATATCCAAGAACTAGTTACAAGAAGTATTAAATCAGGGAAGTGTTTTTGGGTATGCCCAAATGAGATAAATCTGTGGACTAAAATCACAAGGATATTAAAAGAGGAAAACATCAAAGCTGCTTTCATAGAAAACCTGGAAGCATTCTACAACAGATAGGAACATAAAAAGTCCGGGCTGAATGGTACTGCCCTTGATACTGGCCATGTAGTCAGAAACTGTAAGGCTGGAGGTGCTGTCCTGTTAGTCAGTAAATGTGGGGCTGATAGTGCTGTCCTGGAAGACAGTAATGGTGAAGCTGGAGGTGCTGTCCTGGGAGACAGTAATGGTGAGGATGGAGGTGCTGTCCTGGGAGACAGTAATGGTGAAGCTGGAGGTGCTGCCCTGGTAGACAGTAATGGTGAAGCTGGAGGTGCTGCCCTGGTAGACAGTAATGGTGAAGCTGGAGGTGCTGCCCTGGTAGACAGTAATGGTGAAGCTGGAGGTGCTGTCCTGGGAGACAGTAATGGTGAGGATGGAGGTGCTGTCCTGGGAGACAGTAATGGTGAAGCTGGAGGTGCTCCCCTGGTAGACAGTAATGGTGAAGCTGGAGGTGCTGCCCTGGTAGACAGTAATGGTGAGGATGGAGGTGCTGTCCTGGGAGACAGTAATGGTGAAGCTGGAGGTGTGGAGAAATTTTCTCCAGGAGGGGGGTATCAGCCCCCTTCAGCCCCTTCAGCCCCTTTCAGCCCTGAGGGGCCCAGCCCTCTCAGAAGGGGCAAATATCTTGTTTACTGCTACAGCGAGTAATTGATCCCAGATGCAGTACCAGTATATGACCTGTGGTCAAGCGACCGTCGCTCCTTGCAGTCCAGTGTTGCAGAGTGTATTTTAATAAGAGACAGTACATCTCTTACCTTAGCAGGGCAATTAAGGAAAATCCTGCTCCCACTTATTACCATGGTAAAGATAGTGTACATTGTTGTCTAGCTTAAGACAGCAAGAAACAAACATTCTGCTTTGCTTCATCGAGGAAGTGGCAAGGAAGCAAAAAGTACTAGGTCAGCTTTTCCTTTGTGCTGGGGGCAGTGACGGCTTTGGGTGCTGGGGCGCCCTTCAGATTCCAACCAGTTTTTAAAAAAGTATTTAAGTGGAGTGGAGTGACTTTCTTTTATTTTTTTTTTTTTCTTGAAATACCAACTTTTACTGTGAATTTCATATAACCTGTATTTCCCAAAGCGGTTGAAATATACAAAAAAGAGAAAAATTTTATTCCCTACAAAAAAAGTGCCCCTTCCCCCCAAAATTTAAACCACCCCAACTATAGTGAAAATTTTGCATTTTTTGGTGGAGAGGGAAAAAAAAAAAAATAGAGAAGCTAATAAAAGCTATTGATAAAAAAGGGTGGAGGTCACCTTTTCGCCCATTGTGGGAGTGCCACAGTCACCGGCTTTTCAACACGCAAGTTATACTTTTTTTAAAATAAAAATCACAATTACTCGGGTAATAATTTCCAGTAATCCTTCATGTGTTAGCTCAAATCCCCGACCAGTATTTTTTTTAAATAAGGGGACCCACTGACCAGATCAATAGACGGGTTTTCCAAACCCCTTGACTGGTCCAAAACCCTTGACTCCCCCCGAACCCTTGACGGTCCAACCCTTGACGGGTTTCCAAACCCCTTGACGGCCCCGAACCCTTGACGGGTCCGAACCCTTGACGGGCCCCGAACCCTTGACTGGCCCAAACCCCTGGACGGTTTTTCAAATTTTTTTCATTGTGCACTACCCCAAGGTTATTAATAGAATTTTCAAGGGGGTTTGCTATAAAATTTTGCAGTAAATCAACCATTCAAATCTTTATGAAGCTGTGGGAAAGTCTGTGGCAGTAAAAAAAAAACGGGCTTCCACATGCAAAAAATTTTCTTTTTTTTGTGGAAATTGGGTCACCCCCCTTGTGCAAAATTTTCCAAGAACAAGCACAAGCGGGATTAAAACGGGAAGTTTTTTTGGGGTTTTAAAAAATTTGAGTTTAAATCTGGGACTAAAACCCAAAAGGGGAATTAAAAGGGGAAAAACATAAAAAGAAAGCTTCATAGAAAAACCGGAAGCTTTCTACAACAGAGGGGAACATAAAAAGTCTGGGCAATGGTACCCCCTTTGATACGGGCCATGAAAGTCAAAACTGTAAGGCTGGAGTTTATGTCCTGGTATCAGAAAATGGGGGGCTGATATTTCTGTCCGGGGGAGACGGGAATGGGGGAAGCTGGAGGTGCTGTCCGGGGAGACAGTAATGGGAACTGGAGTGCTGCCCCTGGAAAGAAAATGGTGAAGCTGGAGACCCGGGTCCTGGGCCCGTAATGGAGAAGCTGGAGATGCTGCCCCGGGAGACAGTAATGGTGAAGCGGGAAAGATTTTGTCCAGGAATGGGGAAATTATACCCAGAAGGAATACATATAAATGACCTCATAGGGGACGGGAACCATGTGGGGAAAAAAGGGTAGTCAAAGATAAATAAAACCAATATTGCAAACTAGAAAAAAAACGGGAAATTTAGCAAACAAGGGGATTTCCCTAGCAATAGTGAGGATAAAATTACCAAAAAAAACCGGTGGGAGTTTCCATTGTTGGTGCTGGGGAGGTTAAAAGGTAAACCCAGGGAAACATGCAACCAACAGGGAATACAGTCACAAAAACCCCAAAGGGCAAAGGGAAAACCCCAAGCCTGTCCCCATACAGCCTCGGAAATTTTCTGGCATTAAATTTTTGGAAAAAACAAGGGGAAAACTGCAACTATGACCACCCTAAAAATGCCATCCCCCATATGACAAAAGGGAAAAAATGCAAACTCCCTTCCTGTAAGTTTTTTTCCCCCCTAAAATGTGTACCTCCTCAGTACGGGAAAAGACTGTGCATAATTTAAAATTTGCCAGGCATCCCAAACAAAAAGGGGACAAAAAGTTTACAAAACATCCAGGCCATAAAAAAAACCGGGTACCCAAAAGCCACTCAAGAGGGAGAGGTTTTTTTAGTGCCAGGAAGGAAAAAACCGGGCAAAAAAGGCAGAAATCGTACCCCAAATCCAGTCTTTTTCCTGGGGGGGGGAAAACCACAGTCGATGGCCTCCACCCCAAAACCCACAAAATTACAGTTACTAATCCCGGGAAAAAAAATCCCCCCCCAGTACCAACAATACCACCATTTTCCGATAACTTTCTTTTTTGCAAATTAAAAGGGCCCAAAAGCCAGCAAAAAAACCAACAAAATACCTTTCATCCGTGGACGCTTCAGAGGAAAAAAGGGGGAAAATGTTCGGGGCTTTCCCCTAGACCCACAAAAAGGGAAATCCCCTTGGGAAACAACGAAATTTTGGACCCCAAAGGTTAAAAACCTATACAGATGTGACAGAGTGAAACGGCCCAAAGGGGGGGGTTGGCCTGTAAATTGCAGAGCCCACTTTTTTTGCCAGAACGGCTAAATCCCTTTCAAATGATGTAGTGGAATTTTTTAAGCAGAAAAGGTCGAAACCAAAAACCCTAGTCATTGGGGTAGTCTACAAGCCCCCGGGGATGCAACACCCCCCCAGAAATTTCCCCGGGAACAGCTTTTAAAAAATTTTGCCCCACGTCGAAAACCCTTCAGCTCCTGAAACCCAAAAATCTTGCTCCGGGGTTTTTCAACTTAAGGCAAAAAAAATGGGGGAATTTTTAGCAAAAAATTTTGTTGCAGAAATAAACCGGGAAAGGCAGCTTTTGATAAAACCACACTCACAACAGTTTTTAAAAATCTCTGCACAAAATTAAATTTAAACCCCAAAATAAAGAGCCTACAAAGACTGGAGAATAAATTTTAACCCCCATCTTCACAAAAAATTGATGATCTGTTTAAGAAATGTCACCATATCAAAAACAAAATACTCAGATCACAACATAATTGAGGTTCAGTCATGTAATTTCGCGGGCCCCCCCAAACCACATAATGAAAATTAGTCCAAAGGGGAGCATTTACCAAATTCAACTTCAATAACAAAAACAAAAGTGGGGCCAAATAAACCAAGTCCTAACCGATGTAAGCTGGGGAAAAAAACAAGCAACACCGACCCCAACTTTTGCCCAGAAAAAATTAAATCGGGCACTCATGGGATCACCAAACTTTTTCCTCTAAGAAAAAGGAGGAGTAATGTAAAACAGAAAAACAGGCGCTCCCTTTTCAGGTGACGGAAAAGAATAACAAGCGGCTAAAAAGGTCAATATATCTGAAAAGCTTTGGGGGACACTGGGCAGAGAAATGCAACATCGACTTAAGCTAAAAGAATTTCCTTTTGGAGCCCAAAAATCGCGGGGGGAATAAAAACCAAAAAAAAATGAAATCGTTAAAAGAAACCCAAAAATTTTCCCTTCCCCCTAAGCCAAATCAAAACGAGAACAAAATCCCCGTATTTTTGGGCCCCCACTTTAAAAAAGATGGGTCCTACACGATACAGCAAGGAAATGAGTGACTACTCAAGTCCCTATGAACTCAGTTTTTTGCAACCCCCTAACCAGAAAAGAAAAGTCCAAATCAAAATGAATTTTTTTTTGAGAGAGGGCCCCAAAATTTTATTAAAAAAAAGCCTATCCGATTTAAACCTGACGCCAAAAAGACTTTTGAACAGGCGATAAATGACATGGGCCCCGCACTCTGCCCCAGGGCCAGACTCAAAGGAAACCCGTGTTCATCAAGAACTGCAAGAACCCCCATCACGAGCCTTTTCCATCCAAAGGGGAGGGGGCATGGACCCCCGGGGTTTGTCCCCCCGTTCTAAAAAAAACAACATAGCCCCACTTCCCCCAAAGGGGGGAGTAAAAGCAACAGCAAAGAACTACAGACCCCAAAAGCACTAACATCCCTATCATAAAAATCTTTGAAAGGGGCCTAAGAAAACAAGAAACACCACCCATCTAAAACCCCTCAGTTACACAACCCGGGGAACATGGGGTTTTGAACAGGGCGCTCCTGTCCCGTCCCCAACTATTGGATCACTACACAAGGCCTAAATGCACTAAAGACAAAAAGAATGCAGATGTAATATAACAGACTTTGCAAAAGCCCTTTAACAAGTGCCAAGGGGTAAAAAGCGCACAAAATGCGTGCTAAAGGGGTTTAAAAGGAAAATCGGCGATGGATCAAAATTTTTCCCCACTAACAAACACAGGGGAGTGTCGTCAACAGAGTAAAGTCCGAGGCAGCAAAGGGGGAAAAGCTCTGGGTTTCCCCAAGGCACCGTAAATCGCTCCCTTTTTGTTTTCCCCATTCCCAATTTCCCACATAACAAGGAAGTCCCCCACAGCACCCGGGCTTCCTTTTCAGATGACCCCGAATCTGCATGACAGTGGGGCTTTCCCTTGCAAAACACTTTCAAAGCCCAGGGGGACATCAACCAAAACTTTTAGGGGGGGCTGCAGAAAACAATTTTGAAATTCAACGATGAAAATTTTTTAAATTTCTCAGATATGGGAAAAATGAGGGAAATTTTAAAACTTTCATCAGAGTACAAAACAAATTTTTGGCCACAAAATAAGCGAAACACCAACTCAAAGACCCCGGGAGTGATCCTGTCGGAGGTTCCCCACCTTCAAGGACCAAAACATTGTATCAATCGCACTGCTAGAAAAATGACAATGGATAATGAGAACCCTTAAAACTAGGGGGGCCAAAACCCCTGATGACACTCTTCAGGTCACTTTTTTTCATCTAGGGGTGGAAAAAATTGTGGCCCCCCTAACAGCACCCTTTTAAGGCAGGTGAAATTGGCCGACCTAGAAAAATTTTCAGAGAACTTTCACGGGGCCCTTTAAAGGAGATTTAAAAAAACCTAATTTCTGGGAGCGCTTTAGGTTTCCAAAAAAAATATTCCCCCGGAATGCAGGGGGCAGAGATACATGATTATATACACCTGGAAAACCTAGAGGGAACCCCAGTACCCAACTTTTCACCAAGAAAATCACTCCAAAATACTCGAAAGCCAAAAAAACTTGGCAGACATGCCCCCATTTTTCCCCCAAAAGAAAAACAGGGGTGTCACTAGCAAAGTTAAGAACCATACAATAAGGGCAGGGGCCCGGAAAGTTTTAACGCCTCCCAGCACACATAAGGGGGATTACCAACGACCCCCCGGCATCTTCAAAACGGCACTGGACCCAAACACCTAAAGTCAGTTCCCCGATCCCCCGCCGGGGTGTGGGTCGTCGTTGGGGTTTTCGTGCAGCCAAACCCGCAACAGCCTGGTTGATCAGGCTTGATCCACCAGAAGGGCCCCGGTAAAAGACCGGGCCGTGGGGGGGGTTTTACCCCCCAAATCTCTCCAGGTAAACTCCAGGGATGCCTAGAACAGATTAACTCGGTGGCACTCGATGTATGCTCAAGGGTTATTCCTTTAAGAAAAAGGGGGAGTAGATGTAAAATAGAAAGAGACAGGTGCTCCCTTTACAGGCGATGGAAAAGAATAACAAAAGGGGCTAAAAGAGGCCAAAATATTCTGAAATGCGTAGGGAGACATGGTCAGAGAAATAGCAAAACATCGAACTTAAGCTAAAGGTTTTCTTATAGGAGTCAGGAATTGCGAGAAGAACTAAAAGCCATAAATGAAATCGAAAAAAAAACAAAGCATTTCTTTTCTTATGCCAAAATCAAAGTCGAGAACAACATCCAGTATTGGGTCCCTACTTAAACAAGATGGGTCATACACAGATGACAGCAAGGAAATGAGTGAGCTACTCAAGTCCCAATATGACTCAGTTTTTAGCAAGCCGCTAACCAGACTGAGAGTCGAAGATCAAAATGAATTTTTTATGAGAGAGCCACAGAATTTGGTTAACACAAGCCTATCTGATATTATCCTGACACCAAATGACTTCGAACAGGCAATAAGTGACATGCCCATGCACTCTGCCCCAGGGCCAGACTCATGGAACTCCGTGTTCATCAAGAGCTGCAAGAAGGCCCTATCACGAGCTTTTAACATCCTATGGAGAGGGAGCATGGACACGGGGGGTGTCCCAAAGTTACTAAAAACAACAGACATAGCCCCACTCCACAAAGGGGGCAGTAAAGCAATAGCAAAGAACTACACACCGATAGCACTAACATCCCATATCATAAAAGTCTTTGAAAAGGTCCTAAGATGCAAGATCGCCACCCATCTAGATACCCATCAATTACACAACCCAGGGCAACATGGGTTTAGAGCAGGTCACTCCTGTCTATAATTTCCTCACAAACAGAACACAGAGAGTAGTAGTCAACAGAGTAAAGTCTGAGGTGGCTACGGTGAAAAGCTCTGTTCCACAGAGCACAGTACTCGCTCCCATCTTGTTTCTCATCCTCATATCTGACATAGACAAGGATGTCAGCCACAGCACCATGTCTTCCTTTGCAGATGACACCCGAATCTGCATGACAGTGTCTTCCATTGCAGACACTGCAAGGCTCCAGGCGGACATCAACCAAATCTTTCAGTGGGCTGCAGAGAACAATATGAAGTTCAACGATGAGAAATTTCAATTACTCTGATATGGTAAACATGAGGAAATTAAAACTGCATCAGAGTACAAAACAAGTTCCTTCCACAAAATAGAGCGAAAAACCAATGTCAAAGACCTGGGAATGATCATGTTGGAGGATCTCACCTTCAACGACCATAACATTTTATCAATTGCATTTGCTAGAAAAATGACACAATGGATAATGAGAACCTTCAAAACTAGGGATACCAGGCCCATGATGACACTCTTCAGGTCGTTTGTTCTATCTAGGCTGGAATATTGCTGCACACTAACAGCACGTTTCAAGGCAGGTGAAATTGCTGACCTAGAAAATGTACAGAGAACCTTCATGGCACGAATAATGGAGTTAAAACACCTCAATTACTTGGAGCGCTTGAAGTTCCTGAACCTGTATTCCCTGGAACGCAGGAGGGAGAGATACATGATTATAAACACCTGGAAAATCCTAGAGGGACTAGTACCGAACTTGCACACGAAAACCACTCACATTAATGATCTTCCAAACGTATCCCAACACCTGAAACCCATTCTCTTTGCTGACGACACGACTTACGTCATCTCCCACCCTAATCTTGCCACCCTCAACACCATTGTCAACGAGGAGCTGCTCAAAATTCTGACTTGGATGACAGCCAATAAACTTACACTTAACACTGACAAAACCTAATACATTATGTTTGGTAGCAGAGCAGGTGTTGCACAACTTAACTTTAAGATCAACAACACTCTAATGCCAGACATAATGAGGGCAAATTCCTAGGTCTATACCTCAACAACAACCTAAATTTCAGTACCCATATCCAACACATAACAAAAAAAGTATCCAAAACGGTGGGGATCCTCTCCAAGATACGATACTACGTGCCGCAAACTGCCCTTCTCACACTACCATTCACTCATTTATCCATACCTCACCTATGCTATTTGTGCTTGGGGATCAACTGCAGCAACACACCTAAAGCCAATAATAACCCAACAAAAAGCCGCAGTAAGAATAATCGCTAAATCCCATCCCTGGCAACACACCCCCTCCCACTCTTCATAGATCTAAACTTACTCTCTGTTCAGAACATCCACACTTACTACTGTGCAATCTACATCTACAGGACCTTAAATTCCAATATTAACCTTGACCTAAAACCTCTTTCTTGATAGTTGTGACAGGACCCACAGGCATAACACCAGACACAAACATCTCTATGACAATTCCCGAGTCTGACTAAACCTTTACAAAAATTCAATGTGTGTTAAAGGGCCTATAATCTGGAACACCCTACCTGAAAACTCTAAAACTGCAGACACATTCATCACTTTCAAAACTACAGTTAGAAAACATCTTATCTCCCTGATACACCCCGACAACTAACTACATGATAACCACCTGGTGTTACACTCACTCACCCATTAACTATAAACACAGAAATACGAATCTTAATCATAAAATAATGAATCCTAACTAGTCATAAGTTTGCCTATGATACTCCAATATAGACACTATGTATTGTGCCAAAACAAAAGCATTCACATTGCTAAACTCACAAACTATAATGTAGTCACTTAGCCTTAATGCCATAATCTGTAATAATATAAAGTTTACAATTAATCTAAGTCTGCCCAAAATGCCTAGCCATGCTAGGTGTCCTACTGGCCCCCTCTGTAATTAGTATTTTAAAACATGTAAACCACGCAATATCCAAAATCTGTAAACCCCGCATTGTAATCTTTATAGAGAATAAACTTGATTGAGTGATTGATTGATTGATTGATTGATGGAGCTAATAATTGGTCTCACTGGATTACTTGGTTTGTGTGTTTTCATTAATCCATACATTTAGGGTAAATTTACTTCCACTAATCCATCTTTACCTTACATATTTGGATTAATAAAAACACACAAACCAGGTAATCCAGTCAGACCAATTATTAGCTCTATAGGAACAGTTTCATATAAATTATGCAAATGGCTTGTCGACATTTTGAGCCCTATTGTTGGAAAATTTCTAACTTTAATGTTAACAACAACATAGATTTAGTTGATAAATTAAGCACCTTGACCAACTTAAATGATTTTAACATGGTTAGTTTTGATGTTACTTCCTTGTTTACAAAAGTTCCTGTTGATGATTTATTAAGTTTCTTATCTGAAGAACTCGTTAATTATGATTTACCATTGCCAGTTCCTACTATCATTAAACTTATTAAACTTTCCATTGTTGATGCAAAATTTGTATTTAATTTTAAGTTTTCCACTCAGAAGTTTGGTATGGCAATGGGAAATCCTCTTTCACCTGTTCTTAGTAACCTATACATGGAATTTTTTGAAACAAGGTTGCTTAACACAATCCTCCCTAATAGAGCTAAATGGTTCAGATATGTTGATGATATTTTGTGTCTTATGCCCAAAAATGTAGATATACACCATTTCCTTGGTAAATTAAATAGCTTAGTCCATTCTATAAACTTTACTGTTGAGTTTGAAGAAAATAACTCATTGCCTTTTCTAGATGTTTTTAATTATTAAGGGTAATAATGAATTCAAATTTAAAATTTACAGAAAACCTACAAATAACTGTTCCTATGTCCACTATTATTCTTCACATCAAGATAGAGTCAAACTGTCTGTTTTCTCATCAATGTTTTTGAGAACTTTACGTATTTGTAGTCCAGAGTTCATAGATGAGGAAATATCTAAAATTTATGAAATAGCTAATGATCTGAAATACCCAAGAAACGTAATTGATAAATCTTTTAAAATTGCTAGAAATACTTTTTACAATCCAAAAAGGGAAAATCAGCCTTATTCAACTAAAAATCCATTGGTTTTCCATTACCATGAAAACTTGGTTGATATGCCTTCTCTTCTTAAGACTTTTAATATTAAAGTTGTATTTAAAAATCTTGATACAGTAAAAAAAAATTTGGATAAAGAATTCCCTCAAAATGCTGATGGATGTGTCTATAAGATTCCTTGTAAAAATTGCGATAAAGTTTATTACGGACAAACTGGTAAAAATCTCGAACTAAGATTAAAACAACATAAATATAGCATTAGAACTGGACAAGATTCCAATGCTCTATTTATTCATGTAAGAGATTTTAACCATCCAATTAATTTTCAAAAAGTTGAGAAAGTAGTATGAAGCAAGTCCATGGTCGACAAGAATATATTTGAATCTTGTTTCATAAAAAGCAGTTTTGAAAATAATATGAATATTTCCTTTGGTTTATATAAATTAGATCCATTTATAATTAATAAAATTTGGGAAAAATTTAATAATACATTGGACAAATAATAAATCTTAATTCTTGGGTAGAGTACTAGGGTTGGGCAAATATTTTGTTAGTGGGATGTCGTGAAGGACCTGCCTAGTTGGGGCAACAGGCCTGCTGCAGTGTTCCTCCTTTCTTAAAAGTCGGGTGTCGTAGCACATCAGGAGTTGCTTTGTTGTGGGATGTGTGGTCTTGACCCTTTATGTGCCTTCCTTTGATGTATTGTTTTTATAGTTCCTTGATAAAGTGAAAGACACGAAAGTGCTTGGAATTTCACTATTCTTTCACAGTGGGGTTGTTTTTATTATATATATATATATATATATATATATATATATATATATATATATATATATATAATATATATATATATATATATATATATATATATATATATATATATATATATATGCAATAAGATCACAGTAAACAGGTGATTTCAAAATATGCAAAACAACCACTCTGAAAGAATAGAGAAATTCCAAGCGCTTTCGTGACTACTCACATTATCAAGGAACTATGAAAGTGAAGCATCCAAGGAAGCTATATGAGGGGTCGGCAAGCACCTCACTATCAGATCCCACAACGGTTAAACACGTATGTATATGTATATATATATATATATATATATATATATATATATATATATATATATATATATATATATATATATATATATATAATATATAATATATATATATATAGTTCCTTGATAATGTGAGTAGTCACGAAAGCGCTTGGAATTTCTCTATTCTTTCAGAGTGGTTGTTTTGCATATTTTGAAATCACCTGTTTACTGTGATCTTATTGCATATATATAAAATATATATATATATATATATATATATATATATATATGTCGTGCCGAATATGTAAAACTGGTCAATTAGCAAGAACTCATTTAAAATTAAGTCCTTTCTAAAATTTTCTCTTATACGTTTAAAGATATATTTTTTCATTAATGTTAATGTAAAAAATTTTAATTTTGCACCAAAAGAATCTTAGAAAACTTACCTAACCTTATTATAACAAGAACAATTTATTTTAGCCTAACCCAACTAAATATATTTTAGATTTGTTTACAGAAATTTAATACTAAACAAACACAGTGAAACATATTTTTTTCGTTAGGTTCAGAATGATTTTGGCGAAATTATTGCATACACAAATTTTCACTTGTCCTACATGGCAAGATGAACGTTGCTATTTAAGCCAAGATCGCAAATTCTGCCTATTCGGCACGACATATATATATATATGTCGTGCCGAATATGTAAAACTGGTCAATTAGCAAGAACTCATTTAAAATTAAGTTCTTTCAAAATTTTCTCTTATACGTTTAAAGATATATATTTTTCATTAATGTTAATGTAATTTTTTTTAATTTTGCACCAAAAGAATCTTAGAAAACTTACCTAACCTTATTATAACAAGAACAATTTATTTTAGCCTAACCCAACTAAATATATTTTAGATACATTTACAATAATTTAATACTAAACAAACTCAATTAAATATACCGTTTTCGTTAGGTTCAGAATGCTTTTGGCGAAATTATTGCATACACAAATTTTCACTTGTCCTATATGGCAAGATGAGCGTTGCTATTTAAGCCAAGATCGCAAGTTCTGCCTATTCGGCACGACATATATATATTATAATAATAAATATATATATAATATATATATATATATATATATATATATATATATATATATATATATATGCAAAACAACCACTCTGAAAGAATAGAGAAATTCCAAGCGCTTTCGTGACTACTCACATGATATATATATATATATATATATATATATATATATATATATATATATTATATATATATATATATATATATGCAGCCACTTTCATGTTCCAGCGCCTCAGCGTCGCCATCCAGAGGGGAAATGCTTGCTGCATACTTGGCTCACGTCCAGCCTCGGAGGAGCTGGAGGAAATTCATCATCTTTGATACTTTGTGCCATTGTATTCACGTTTATGTTTTTTTCTGTAAATGTATTTTGTTTATTAATATATATATATATATATATATATATATATATATATATATATTATCTTCTTTCAACACACCGGCCGTATCCCACCGAGGCAGGGTGGCCCAAAAGGAAAAACGAAAGTTTCTCCTTTTACATTTAGTAATATATACAGGAGAAGAGGTTACTAGCCCCTTGCTCCCGGCATTTTAGTCGCCTCTTACAACACGCATGGCTTACGGAGGAAGAATTCTGTTCCACTTCCCCATGGAGATAAGAGGAAATAAACAAGAATAAGAACTAGAAAGAAAATAGAAGAAAACCCAGAGGGGTGTGTATATATGTGCTTGTACATGTATGTGTAGTGTGACCTAAGTGTAAGTAGAAGTAGCAAGACGTACCTGAAATCTTGCATGTTCATGAGACAGAAAAAAGGACACCAGCAATCCTACCATCATGTAAAACAATTACAGGCTTTCGTTTTACACTCACTTGGCAGGACGGTAGTACCTCCCTGGGCGGTTGCTGTCTACCAACCTACTACCTATATATATATATATATATATATATATATATATATATATATATATATATATATATATATATATATATATATATATATATATACATAGACCATTTGAAAAAACACTCTGTCGCTTTGTTCCAGGCATGATTGTGGGTATAATAGTGTGCGTGTTCATCGTGACTGGCATTATCTGCATTATCTACCCTCGACTTCGAAGTCTCAACACTCAGAAATCTATAAAGCAGCCGCAAGAACAAAAAGATTAGAATGTCACCGAATGTACAATTTCCCTTAATCCACAAATTATGGATCAGAACCTCTTCAAGGGGGGCTCCTTGTCGTGGTGAAGAGGCTCTTGGTCTGAGGAATTAGACCTGTTCGTCTCCTTCCCCAGACTCTGGTGGCCTGGTGGCTAACACTCTCGCTTCACACGGTGAGGGCCTGGGTTCGATTCCCAGCCAGAGTAGAAACATTGGGCGTGTTTCTTTCCACCTGTTGTCTATGTTCCCCATCAGTAAAATGGGTACCTAGGTGTTAGTTGACTGGTGTGGGTCGCATCCTGGGACACTGACCTAATTTGCCCGAAATGCTGAGCATAACAAGGGGATTTCTATGCAGTAGTATGTCATTGTTGTCAGCTAGGCCTGTATACCATGTGTACATGTACTTGTAGTAAATAAAGATATTATTATTATTATTATTATTATTATAACCTAATTACCCCCAATCCCCCCTTACCTATCCCATCCTCCCCTTTTTCCTTTCCTCCTCCTCCTCCCCACCCCTCCTTTTTGCCCTTCCTCTTTTTGGCCTTTGGGATTTTTTCCCACAGGCGCACTAGTTCCAAGGTAGGGGAAAGGGTACCGGGGTCCATCCCATTCCATTGAGGTTCTTGGTGGTGGCGTAGTTTGCCGTGGAATCTGGATCACCTGGGGATGTCCTGATCCCTCTCCGGTATCCCAGAGGGTGGCTTTGGGTGTCTTTCGGGCGACAGATGTATCTCTGGAAGCCACCTTTCAGATTCCGGGGGTGGTGGCCGAAGGAGGTATGCTTTGTGGTGGATATCCAGCCACCCTCTCTTTTGTCCACCGAGGTAGCTCGGCAGATGTGAGGTTGCTATCCAGGATTGCTGGTTTACCGGCATGAAGGGTAGGATATAGCACGGGTTCCATGCTGCATCTGTGTCACTTGTGGTGCTGAGGTCCTCTTTGGCATGGAGGGAGATTTCTGTCCCTTTCATTCCTCCTAGTAACTATCCCTCCCTGGTCCCCCCTTTTTTATTCTTTTTTTTATTTTTATTTTCTATTCTTCTTTTTTTTTTTTTTCCTCAAAAACAAAAAGAAAGAAGTAGCCTAACCATGGAGTTCCCAATCCATGACCCTGCTACCCCCGGACCCCTTCTTGTTACCGCACCCCGTTCTGGCCTCACCTCATCTTTTGGCCACTCTTTGGACACTCCTAAGGCCCCTGTACCTCTTGCTGGTGCTGTTTTGTCACCTGCTTCAGGTACCGGGGTTTTGACTGACTCCTTCAATTTGTCTGACCTCCACTCTCCTTTGACTATGCTTCCAGCCTCTCCCTCTATGGTGCGGCAATTTTCAAATCGCCAGCCTGTCCCACGTCCGACCAACTCTGGTCCCACTTCAAACGCCAACGACAATCTCCTGATGATGTTACTTCGATACTTTCCCATTCTACTCAGAAAAGACAGACACATCATGCACTCCCTCTCCACACTCAGTTTTGGACCACACAATGGACTAAATTCTTTACTTTAAAACCGACTACTTCTACTGCCTATCTTTCCGACCATAATATTGGCAAAGCGCTCCTATGCCATGTTGGTAGAGATATTTCATTTCATGCTCTCAAGAATGGTATGCGCATCATCACTGTCCAGAATGCTACCCAAGCTCATGATTTTTCTCTCCTTTCGCATATTGATACTACTCCTATCACTATTGAAAAACATCATTGTCTCAATTCTTGTAGTGGTACTGTCATTCTGCCTCATACCATAGTCCAACAGAATTTCCAGACATGTGGCAATGACATTCTTGAACAGCTGGTACTCCAGGACCTCCCAATCCTCAAAGTAGACACTTATGTCCTTCCTGCTCGCGGGCAGAGACGATACCCTTGCAACGTGGCTCAATTAACTTTCAACAGCCGTGAACCCCCGTCCTCTGTTTATGTTGCAGGACATTGGTTACAAGTTCGAAAGGTGATCCCTACACCGCAACAGTGTAGAAATTGCTAGCATTTTGGTCACCCAGCGAAATATTGCAGATCTATAGCTGAATGCCCAGTCTGTGCCAATGACCATTCTAATACGTCTTGCAGTCGACCTCCCTCTTGCCTTAATTGTCATGAGGCTCACGCTTCATACTCTCGCAGTTGCCAGGTCTACTTAAATGAGCGTGAAATCCGTTGCCTCAAAGAAACAGAAGGTCTCCCTTATGCTATGGCAGTTTCTCATCTCTAACTCCAAGGGAGACTACCCCGTGTTTCTTATTCTCGTGTTTCAAAATGTCCCCACACTTCTGGGGTCCTATCTTCTGCAGCCTCCTCTGTTGTTACCCCTCTCATATTCACTTCTGTATATAATTTTTTGCTGTCTTGGGCTCAGACGTCCCTACTTCAACACCTCAGTCTGTTCTGACATCTTCAAGTTCTCACTCACAAGCCCTGGTATCGACAAGATCTCGTACGACACCTAATACCAATCGCCCCTCTACTTCTCAGAAGTCCAAAAAATCCCCTTTGCTCAAATCTTCCTTGCCCCCTCCTTCCCTTCTTCCACCCTCACATTTTACCTTTCCAGTCTCTGTACCTGGTTCTTTCCCTCTCTCTGGCTCTATTACAAGTGTGGAGGTTCAACCCCATCCTCGTTCTGTGCCTCCCTTCCCTGTCCCTTCCCAAGTATCTCCCTCTTCTGCTGCCTCCCAGATTTCTGCCTCTTCTGTCCCCTCCCACACTTCTTCTCCAGTCCCCAACACACTTTCGTCCCCCCCTACTTTAGTACAGTCCATTACTGTCCCAATCTTTACTCACCCTCCTCCTTCTATCTCCAATATTGTCTCCCATACAATGTCTTTGAATCAGAAACACTTGATGCTATTTCAGAATATACTGCAGAGACTAAACCTTCAATGGACACTGATCCACCTCCTGTTCCTTCTCTTCGCTCTGCTCCATCTCCAAAACTCATTTCTTTGCAACACTCCATTCCTTCGCTGCTTGAATGTCTTCCACCGCATGTAGACTTTTCAAACCCCTCTAGTCCATAGGTGCCCTTCCCTATGGATTATAGGTATCTTCCTCGTTGCCAATCAAGGCCCATTTACAGAGGAATATCCGCGGCCTCAGGGATAATCGGGGTGAGCTTCAGATGTTGCTTTCCAGGTTTTTTCCCTGTTGGTGTTTGCTTACAAGAACCAAAATTACACTCAGCTGTTTTCCAACCTATTACCTGGAGTTTACCTGGAGAGAGTTTCGGGGGTCAACGCCCCCGCGGCCCGGTCTGTGACCAGGCCTCCTGGTGGATCAGCGCCTGATCAACCAGGCTGTTGCTGCTGGCTGCACGCAAACCAACGTACGAGCCACAGCCCGGCTGATCAGGAACTGTCTTTAGGTGCTTGTCCAGTGCCAGCTTGAAGACTGCCAGGGGTCTGTTGGTAATCCCCCTTATGTGTGCTGGGAGGCAGTTGAACAGTCTCGGGCCCCTGACACTTATTGTATGGTCTCTTAACGTGCTAGTGACACCCCTGCTTTTCATTGGGGGGATGGTGCATCGTCTGCCAAGTCTTTTGCTTTCGTAGTGAGTGATTTTCGTGTGCAAGTTTGGTACTAGTCCCTCTAGGATTTTCCAGGTGTATATAATCATGTATCTCTCCCTCCTGCGTTCCAGGGAATACAGGTTTAGAAACCTCAAGCGCTCCCAGTAATTGAGGTGTTTTATCTCCGTTATGCGCGCCGTGAAAGTTCTCTGTACATTTTCTAGGTCGGCAATTTCACCTGCCTTGAAAGGTGCTGTTAGAGTGCAGCAATATTCCAGCCTAGATAGAACAAGTGACCTGAAGAGTGTCATCATGGGCTTGGCCTCCCTAGTTTTGAAGGTTCTCATTATCCATCCTGTCATTTTTCTAGCAGATGCGATTGATACAATGTTATGGTCCCTTGAAGGTGAGATCCTGCGACATAATCACTCCTAGGTCTTTGACGTTGGTGTTTCGCTCTATTTTGTGGCCAGAATTTGTTTTGTACTCTGATGAAGATTTAATTTCCTCATGTTTACCATATCTGAGTAATTGAAATTTCTCATCGTTGAACTTCATATTGTTTTCTGCAGCCCACTGAAAGATTTGGTTGATGTCCGCCTGGAGCCTTGCAGTGTCTGCAATGGAAGACACTGTCATGCAGATTCGGGTGTCATCTGCAAAGGAAGACACGGTGCTGTGGCTGACATCCTTGTCTATGTCGGATATGAGGATGAGGAACAAGATGGGAGCTAGTACTGTGCCTTGTGGGACAGAGCTTGTCACCGTAGCTGCCTCGGACTTTACTCTGTTGACGACTACTCTCTGTGTTCTGTTAGTGAGGAAATTATAGATCCATCGACCGACTTTTCCTGTTATTCCTTTAGCGCGCATTTTGTGCGCTATTACGCCATGGTCACACTTGTCGAAGGCTTTTGCAAAGTCTGTATATATTACATCTGCATTCTTTTTGTCTTCTAGTGCATTTAGGACCTTGTCGTAGTGATCCAATAGTTGAGACAGACAGGAGCGACCTGTTCTAAACCCATGTTGCCCTGGGTTGTGTAACTGATGGGTTTCTAGATGGGTGGTGATCTTGCTTCTTAGGACCCTTTCAAAGATTTTTATGATATGGGATGTTAGTGCTATTGGTCTGTAGTTCTTTGCTGTTGCTTTACTGCCCCCTTTGTGGAGTGGGGCTATGTCTGTTGTTTTTAGTAACTGAGGGACGACCCCCGTGTCCATGCTCCCTCTCCATAGGATGGAAAAGGCTCGTGATAGGGGCTTCTTGCAGTTCTTGATGAACACAGAGTTCCATGAGTCTGGCCCTGGGGCAGAGTGCATGGGCATGTCATTTATCGCCTGTTCGAAGTCATTTGGCGTCAGGATAACATCGGATAGGCTATAATTTATTGTACTCTTCAGATCCTTTCTCAGATGGGACCTTTAATGAAAGTGCCCTTCTTCTGCGCAATGATATTCCGTACTGTCAAATATTTATCCATACCTCACTGCATTACACTGCAGCCCATATCCACTTGAATAAGTGGTTTACAATATGTTCTTTATATCTCTCTCCTTCTCAAGCATTTTCTATCCCAGATTTTGCCTTTCTTGTTTCATCCTTACTACCACCACTTCTGTTACATGGCGATTTTAATGCCCACCATTTCCTCTGGATGGGTCTCATTGTGACTCACGTGGCATTCAGTTGGAGGCTTTTCTCGCCTCTCACCCCCTCCATGTTTTAAATATGGGTACTCCCACCCATTTTGATCCTTGTACTCATATTCTCTCTTGCATCGATCTATTGGTCTGCTCTTCCTCCACTGCACTAGACTTTGCCTGGTCTGTTCTACTGGACTTATATGACAGTGATCATTTTCCAATTACTCTTACTTTGCCTTCATATTCACCACCTTTCCGTAGCCCTCACTGGCAATTTGATCAGGCAAATTGGGACCTTTACTCACTACTCACTGCTTTTAGTGAGGTTCCTTCTTCATCCTCCATTGATGAGCTCCTACACCTCTTCTCGACAACAGTTTTAACTGTAGCTTCTCATTCTATACCCCAAACCTCAGGCAGGCATTCTCAGAAGTGCATGCCTTGGTGGTCTCCTGCTTGTGCTCATGCAGTACGTTTGAAACGAACTGCATGGGGCAGGTACCGGTGCAATAGAACCGATGAGAGACTTCTTGATTTTAAGCAGAAGCGTGCGGTCACTCGCCGTGCCATCTGTGATGCTAAACGCACTTGATGGTGAGATTATGTTTCCACCATCACCTCTGCTTCCTCTATGAGTGCAGCCTGGAAAAAAGTGAGGAAACTGAGTGGTAAATACTCTCCTGACCCGGCTCCTGTTTTATGGGTCACCGGTGTTTCTATCAAACCCTCTTGACGTTGCCATTGAAATTGGCACTCATCTGGTCCATATTTCTCGGGGGCTCCATCTATGCCCCTCGTTTCTTTCCTCAAAGTCTGCCAGAGAGTTAGTACCCTTGAACTTTTCTTCTCTCAGAGAAGAACACAATAATGTACCTTTTACACTTTGGGAACTGGAGGCAACACTCTCAGCTTGCCGATCATCGGCAGCTGGGACTGATTCCTATTTTGATGGTACAACATTTAAATCAGTCAGCCCTTGCAGTCCTCTGACACCTCTTCAATCTTATTTGGTCACAAGGAGTTCTTCCCCAGCTGTGGAAATCTGCCATTGTTCTCCCTTTCCACAACCCAGGTACTACGGGACATGATGCCTCCCACTATCGTCCCATTGCTCTTACCAGTGCAGTTTGCAAAGTGATGGAGCATCTGGTAAATTGACATTTAATGTGGTATTCAGAGACACACAACAGTCTCTCCACTTGTCAATATGGCTTTCGTAAGGGCCGATCTACCATAGACCCCTTACTATGCTTGGATACATTTGTTCGTAATGCATTTGCGAATAATTACTCAGTTATTGCCATATTTTTTGACCTTGAGAAGGCATATGACACAACTTCAAGGTATAATATTTTGGCCAAAGCCCACTCCTTAGGCCTCCGAGGCAATCTACCATCCTTCCTTAAAAACTTTTTAACTGACAGACATTTCCATGTTCGAGTCAATAATGTGCTCTCCCTGGGCTTCGTCCAAGCTGAAGGTGTCCACCAAGGATGTGTTCTGAGAGCAACACTTTTTCTCCTTGCTATAAATGATCTGGCCTCTGTTCTTCCACCCAATATTTGGTCATCACTCTATGTTGATGACTTTGCTATTGCTTGTGCAGGCACTGACTGTCACCTCATTACAGTTTCTCTCCAGCATGCAGTCGACCGTGTTTTCCAATTGGGCCACCATGCATAGGTTTAAATTTTCCAGTGCCAAAACTCATCAAATTACTTTCACTAGATGCTCTGTCATCTCCGATCATCCTTTGCACCTCTATGGCTCCTGTATCTCTGAACGTGATACAGTCAGGTTTCTAGGTCTTCTCTTTGACCATACGTTATCCTGGAGACCTCACATTACCTCTCTGAAGGCAACCGGTCACAGCCGGCTGAACCTTCTTAAAACCCTTGCTCATCTTTCCTGGGGAGCTGATTGTCCAACTCTGCTTCGCCTACATTCAGCTCTCATTTTATCAAAACTCGATTATGGTGACCAGATCTATTCAGCAGCCTCTCCTGCTACTCTCTCTAGCCTTAACCCCATCCATCACCAAGGATTACGTTTATGCCTTGGTGCTTCTCGCTTTTCCCCTGTTGAGAGCTTCAATGCAGAAGTGAATGTTCCATCCTTGTCTGATCGCCATGATGCCCATTGCCTTCGCTACTGTGTAAGCTGTCACAATCTCTGCAATCCTTCCATTTATAGAATGGTCACCGATATTAGCAGACATTCTTCATTTGTTTGCCGCCCCTGTTTGCTCCATCCCTTCTCTCTTCACCTACATTCACTCTTGTCTTCCCTTCAGTTACGACCTTTATATGTTCATGTAGCACCTCACTTTTCCCTACCCCTCTGGGAAGTTCCAGCTGTTTGAGTCTGTTCTTTCTCACTCCCTTGCTCGAAAGCCCAACTGCCTATGATGGCTTCCCGCTCACTTTTTCTTGACCACTTCCACTCTCATTCTCATGCCATCACTGTGTACACAGATGGCTCTAAGTCTTCTGACAGCATCGGATTCGCAGCAATGTTTCCAGACAGCGTCGTGCGAGGGCATTTACTATCTTTGGCTAGCATTTTTACTGCTGAATTGTATGCCATTCTTGCAGCACTTATTCATATCGCATCTATGCCTGTGTCATCATTTGTGGTTGTCTCAGACTCTCTTAGTGTTCTACAGGCTATACAGAAATTTGATACACCTCACCCCCTAGTTCTCTATATCCAACTTTGGCTATGGCGTATCTCTACCAAGCATAAAGATACTGTTTTTTGTTGGGTCCCTGGTCATGTTGATGTACAGGGCAATGAACAGGCAGACACTGCTGCGTGATCAGCAGTACATGACCTACCAATTTCATATAGAGGTGTTCCATTTCTGGACTATTTTGCTGTAATAGCTACCCACTTTCACACCCATTGGCAACAATGTTGGTCAACTTTACTCAGTAACAAACTTCATTCTATTAAACCAAGCATAGGTTACTGGCCATCTTCTTGTCATCAGTGACGAGGTTGGGAGACTACTCTCTCCCGCCTTCACATTGGCCACACTCGTCTTACTCATGGGTATCTCATGGAGAGGTGCCCTGTTCCTCTCTGTGAGCAGTGTCAAGTTCCCGTATCAATTAGCCACATTCTGTTGGACTGTGCTCTCTATCAACGAACACGCAGAATTTACCTCCAACGTCATCTCCGCTCTACTACTCTCTCTTTACCTTCCCTTCTTGCTGATGGACCCTCCTTTAATCCTGACTCTCTCATTGACTTCTTGACAATGACTGATTTGCTCCACAAACTCTGATGATGATACCTTTCGCACTCCCCTCAGCCCTTTCTACCTCAGTCTCTTGCTGCCCTCTACCCTTTCACCATCCACTGCCCCGCTGTTCTCCATAACCTATTACTCATCCATCTCCCTTTTGCCACCTGATACCCTCGCTTCCTTCCTGCCCTGCAGCACTGTATAACCCTTGTGGTTTAGCGTTTCTTTTTATTATAATAATAATTTTGTATCAGAATAAGGAAGACACAAATTAGGATAATTAAATGTGCAAAAAACTTTTTAAAAGCTTTCAAGACCCAAAAATAAAATGAATACTCTTAGAACAAAATACATGTATTCTTAAATATTGTCTGTTCAATTAATGATGAGCAGAAGTATCCCTTCATAAGACTGCAGACTTATGGCAGTACCCCTTCATAAGACTGCAGGCCTATGACAGTACCCCTTCATAAGACTGCAGGCTTATGACAGTACCCCTTCATAAGACTGCATGCCTATGACAGTGCCCCTTGATAAGCCTGCAGGCTTATGACAGTACCCCTTCATAAGACTGCAGGCCTATGACAGTACCCCTTCATAAGACTGCAGGCCTATGACAGTACCCCTTCATAAGACTGCAGGCTTATGACAGTACCCCTTCATAAGACTGCATGCCTATGACAGTGCCCCTTGATAAGCCTGCAGGCTTATGACAGTACCCCTTCATAAGACTGCAGGCTTATGACAGTACCCCTTCATAAGACTGCAGGCCTATGACAGTACCCCTTCATAAGACTGCAGGCTTATGACAGTACCCCTTCATAAGACTGCATGCCTATGACAGTGCCCCTTGATAAGCCTGCAGGCTTATGACAGTACCCCTTCATAAGACTGCAGGCTTATGACAGTACCCCTTCATAAGACTGCAGGCCTATGACAGTGCCCCTTCATAAGACTGCAGGCTTATGACAGTACCCCTTCATAAGACTGCAGGCCTATGACAGTACCCCTTCATAAGACTGCAGGCCTATGACAGTACCCCTTCATAAGACTGCAGGCCTATGACAGTACCCCTTCATAAGACTGCAGGCCTATGACAGTACCCCTTCATAAGACTGCAGGCCTATGACAGTGCTCCTTCATAAGACTGCAGGCCTATGACAGTACCCCTTCATAAGACTGCAGGCCTATGACAGTACCCCTTCATAAGACTGCAGGCCTATGACAGTACCCCTTCATAAGACTGCAGGCCTATGACAGTACCCCTTCATAAGACTGCAGGCCTATGACAGTACCCCTTCATAAGACTGCAGGCCTATGACAGTGCTCCTTCATAAGACTGCAGGCCTATGACAGTACCCCTTCATAAGACTGCAGGCCTATGACAGTACCCCTTCATAAGACTGCAGGCCTATGACAGTACCCCTTCATAAGACTGCAGGCCTATGACAGTGCTCCTTCATAAGACTGCAGGCCTATGACAGTGCTCCTTCGTAAGACTGCAGGCCTATGGCAATGCTCCTTCATAAGACTGCAGGCCTATGACAGTGCCCCTTCATAAGACTTCAGGGCTATGACAGTGCCCTTTCATAAGACTGCAGGCCTATGACAGTGCTCCTTCATAAGACTGCAGGCCTATGGCAATGCTCCTTCATAAGACTGCAGGCCTATGACAGTGCTCCTTCGTAAGACTGCAGGCCTATGGCAATGCTCCTTCATAAGACTGCAGGCCTATGACAGTGCCCCTTCATAAGACTTCAGGGCTATGACAGTGCCCTTTCATAAGACTGCAGGCCTATGACAGTGCCCCTTCATAAGACTGCAGGCCTATGACACTGCCCCTTCATAAGACTGCAGGCCTATGACACTGCCCCTTTATAATTATTATAATAAAAAAGAAGCACTAAACCACAAGGGTTATACAGTGCTGCAGGGCAGGAAGGAAGCGAGGGTATCAGGTGGCAAAAGGGAGATGGATGAGTAGTAGGTTATGGAGAACAGCGGGGCAGTGGATAGCAAAATGGTAGAGGGCAGCATAAGATTGAGGTAGAAAGGGCTGAGGGGAGTGTGAAAGGTATCATCATCAGAGTTTGTGGAGTAAATCAGTCATTGTCAAGAAGTCAATGAGATTATTATTATTATTATTATAATCAAAGGGGAAGCGCTAAACCCGGCGGATTATACAGCGCCTAGGGGGGGGATGTGGAAGGCATTCAGGCTTAATTCGGGGAACTGGAGCACAGATCCAATTCCCTAAATCAAGAGCCCCTCACCAACATCAAGGAACCTTCCTTGAGGGGAAGTCAATGAGAGAGTCAGGCTTAAAGGAGGGTCCATCAGCAAGAAGGGAAGGTAAAGAAAGAGTAGGAGAGAGGAGATGACGACGGAGGTAAATTCTGCATGCTCGTTGATAGAGAGAGCAGTCTAACAGAATGTGGCTAACCGATACTGGAACCTGACACTTCTCACAGAGAGGAACAGGGCGCCTTTCCATGGGATACCCATGAGTAAGACGAGTGTGGCCAATGCAAAGACGGGAGAGAGTAGTCTCCCAACCTCGACACTGATGACAAGACGACCAGTTACCTATACTCGGTTTAATAGACTGAAGTTTGTTACCAAGCAGATTAGACCAACGTTGTTGCCAATGGGTGTGAAGGTGGGTAGCTATTACAGCAAAATAGTCCATAAATGGAACACCTCTATATAAATCTGGTAGGTCATGTACTGCTGACCACGCAGCAGTGTCTGCCTGTTCATTGCCCTGTACGTCAAAATGACCAGGGACCCAACAAAACACAATATCTTTATGATTGGTAGAGATGCGGCGTAGCCAAAGTTGGATACGGAGAACTAGGGGGTGAGGTGTATCAAATTTTTGTATAGCCTGTAGAGCACTAAGGGAGTATGAGACAACTACAAATGATGACACAGGCATAGATGAAATACGGATAAGTGCTGCAAGAATGGCATACAATTCAGCAATAAAAATGCTAGCCGAAGATAGTAAATGCCCTCGCATGACGCTGTCCGGAAACACTGCTGCGAATCCGATGCCATCAGAAGGCTTAGAGCCATCTGTGTACACTGTGATGGCATGAGAATGAGAGTGGAAGTGGTCAAGAAAAAGAGAGTGGGAAGCTACCATAGGCAGTTGGGCTTTCATGCAAGGGAGTGAGAAAGAACAGATTCGAACAACTGGAGATGCTACATGAGTGAGATGCTACATGAACATAGAAAGGTCGTAATTGAAGGGAAGACAAGAGCGAATGTAGACGAAGAGAGAAGGGATGGAGCAAACAGGGACGGCGAACAAATAAAGAATGTCTACTAATATTGGTGACCATTCTATAAATGGAAGGATTGCGGAGATCATGAGAGCATACATAGTAACGAAGGCAATGGGCATCATGGCGATTGGACAAGGATGGAACATTCACTTCTGTATAGAGGCTCTCAACAGGGCAAGAGCGAAAAGCACCAAGGCATAAACGAAATCCTTGGTGATGGATGGGGTTAAGGCTGGAGAGAGTAGCGGGAGAGGCCGCTGAATAGATCTGGTCACCATAATCGAGTTTCGACAAAATGAGGGCTGAATGTAGGTGAAGGAGATTTCGACGATCAGCTCCCCATGAAAGATGAGCAAGGGTTTTAAGAAGGTTCAGCCGGCTGTGACAGGTTGCCTTCAGAGAGGTAATGTGAGGTTTCCAGGATAACATACGGTCAAAGAGAAGGCCTAGAAACCTGACTGTACCATGTTCAGGGATACGGGAGCCAGAGAGGTGCAAAGGATGATCGGAGATGACAGAGCATCTAGTGAAAGTAATTTGATGAGTTTTGGTACTGGAAAATTTAAACCCATGTGTGGTAGCCCAATTGGAAACAGGGTCAACCACATGCTGGAGAGAAACTGTAATGAGGTGACAGTCAGCACCTGCACAGGCAATGGCAAAGTCATCAACATAGAGTGATGACCAAATATTGGATGGAAGAACAGAGGCCAGATCATTTACAGCAAGGAGAAAAAGTGTTGTGCTCAGAACACATCCCTGGTGGACACCTTCAGCTTGGACAAAGCCCAGGGAGAGCACATTATTAACCTGAACACGGAAATGTCTGTCAGTTAAAAAGTTCTTAAGGAAGGATGGTAGATTGCCTCGGAGGCCTAAGGAGTGGGCTTTGGCCAAAATATTATAACTCCAAGTAGTGGCATATGCCTTCTCAAGGTCAAAAAATATGGTAATAACCGAGTGGTTATTTGCAAAGGCATTATGAACATATGTATCCAAGTGTAGTAAGGGGTCTATGGTAGAACGGCCCTTAGGAAAGCCATATTGACAAGTGGAGAGACTGTTGTGCATCTCTAAATACCACATTAAACGTCGATTTACCAGACGTTCCATCACTTTGCAAACTGCACTGGTAAGAGCAATGGGACGATAGTGGGAGGCATCATGTCCCGTAGTACCCGGTTTGCGGAAAGGAAGAACAATGGCAGATTTCCACAGCTGGGGAAGAACTCCTTGTGACCAAATAAGATTGAAGAGGTGTAAGAGGACTGCAAGGGCTGACTGATTTAAATGTTGTAACATCCGAATATGAATGTCGTCAGGCCCAGCTGCCGATGATCGGCAAGCTGAGTGTTGCCTCCAGTTCCTGAAGTGTAAAAGGCACATTATACTGGCCCTATATTACTCTTATTTACCCCTATCTCACCTATGGAATTTGTGCATGGGGCTCAACAACAATTAACCATCTCAGACCACTAATTACCCAACAAAAGGCTGTATTCAGAATGATAACAAATTCCCACTACAGGCAGCACACTCCACCAATATTCAAAACACTAAACTTATTCACCATACAAAACATCCATACTTATTACTGCACCTATTACATACATAGAACACTTAACTCTGATATTAACCCTCCCCTCAAACATCTCCTTGCCAACCTCAACAGAACACATGACCATAACACAAGGCACAGATCACTCTTTGATGTTCCTCGTGTCCATCTCACACTATGCAAAAACTCAATGCACATAAAAGGCCCTAAAATCTGGAATTCATTACCTGTAAATATAAAAGAAACACTACCTGTTTATAAATTCAAGTCTCTTCTCAAAGATCACTTACCCAAAACCAAATAAATACTGAATAACTGAACCTTATAAATTGTATACCTTAAATGTTTCTCACAATTATATCACATAAATGTTAAACCTAAGACCCAATCTAACACTGTTATTATTTAAATACACTACCTAACGGAATACTCCATTCTACTGAATGTACAGCAATGTAAGCAACCATATGACCTGTCTTTGTAATACTCATTTGTGCTTTATTGTTATCTGTTTACAATAATGTTTTATCACTGATTACATCATTGCTTAGTTAATCTTACGTTAATTTTAAGCCTGCCCATAATGCTATGCATACAAGTGGCTTTGGCATGCTGCTCTTACCTGTATTTTTTTGTACCTCTGTATGTATGTTCAAATAAATAAATAAATAAATAAATAAATAGAAAGGGATGTAAGCCACAGCATTTTGTCTTCCTTTGCAGATGACACCATGATGGTGGCACTTCTTTTTATTATTTTGAAAAAAAAAAAAAGAAGGAAAGAGAGGAACAAAAGAGAGGGACAGTTACTAGAAGGCATGGAAGGGCCAAAAGTTCCTCCTTTTATCCAAGAGGACCTCGAGATCGCTAGCAACGCAGATGCAGCATGGAACCCGTGTCATACGCTACCCTTCACAC
This sequence comes from Cherax quadricarinatus, assembly GCF_026875155.1. NCBI lineage: Eukaryota > Metazoa > Arthropoda > Malacostraca > Decapoda > Parastacidae > Cherax > Cherax quadricarinatus. Next base: position 28,073,347 of record NC_069464.1, on the reverse strand, counting down.
CAGTAAACCAGCGCTCCGGGATAGCAACCTCACATCCACTGAGCCACCTAAGCAGACAAAAGAGAGGGCAGTTGGACACCCACCACAAAGCATACCTCCTTTGGCTGCCACCTCCCAGAACTGACAGGCAGCCTCCGGAGACACACTCATCACCTGCAGGACACCCTACTGTACCTCTCAGAAATCCAGGAAGAGAGCAGGGCACTTCCAGATGATCCAGATTCCACAGCAAACTACACTACTCCCAAGGGACCCCATGGAATGGGATGAACCCCAGCACTCTTCCCCCTACCTAGAAACCATAATGACAGAGGGGAGGACCCCAAATACTACAAACGGGATGGGAAAAAAGGGAGGGTTGGAAGGGGGGGAAGGGAAAAGGGGGAATGGGGAGAGGGGGATTGGGGGGTAATTAGGTTATGTCTGAGGAAGGAGACCAAAAGGTCTAATTCCTCAGACCAAGAGCCTCTTACCGTGCCAAGGAGCCCCCCTTGAAGAGGCATAAAATGGAAACCTGTAATTGTTTAACCTAATGGTAGGATTGCTGATGTCTTTTTTTCTGACTCAAACATGCATGATTTCAGGTATGCCTTGCTACTTCTACTTACACCTAGGTCATACTGTATGTGCATGTACATACCCCTCTGGGTTTTTTTCTATTTTTTTTTTCTAGTTCTTGTTTATTTCCTCTTATCTCCATGGGGAAGTGGAACAGAATTTTTCCTCCGTAAGTCATGCATGTCGTAAGAGGTGACTAAAATGCCGGGAGGAAGAGGCTAGTAACTCTTTTTCCTGTATACATTACTGAAGTTAAAAAGAGAAACTTTTTTCTTTTTGGGCCAACCTGCTTCGGTGGGATACGGCCAGTAGGTTGAAAGTAGTTCTGATAGTTAAATAGACACTTTTTAGCACTCAATCAACAGAACAGAAAATATACTAGCAAAATATCAAGGAATATGGTCAAACTGAGCAATGGAATGGGGTTAAAAGAGAACTCAAAGTGAACAATGTACCGCTGCATAAATTGTTCCCAGACTGCCAACTTTGCACTTGTGTAATTCCATGAGTTTTCCATCAAATTTTGCCTTTTTTGAAAAATTACCTCCATAATAATAATAATAATCTAAACCTGCCAGTGCACCTGACCTATAACTTAGTGATACCATCCATCTAGTGACATCATACAGAAACCTCTACAATGTTGCTGTAGCTAAAAACCAGTAACAAATCAGTCCTTATTGTGATAGAGTGATGTATACAGTTTGTGGTAATACACTAAACCTGTAGTTAGCAGGACTCATGAAATCGTAATGACATGATTGCAAACAAACCATACCACGGGCAGAGATAGAACCCGCGATCTGGAGTTTTGAGACTCTCTGATTGCGGGTTCTATCCCCGCCCGTGGTATGGTCTGTAGTTAGCAGCAGTCACAATATACACAACAAACATCAAATATTCCTCCAGTAATCTTCATCTTCAGAAGCCATGGCTTCTCCAACATGCAAGTCATACTTTTTGCATCAAACTGAATACGTATTACTGTTAAACATTTTTTTCCGGTAGTCCTTTTCATGAGCTAGTCCAAAATCACCGACTGGATACGTCCAAAATAAGTGATCCACTAATCCAGATTCACCCGAATTCGTCCTAGGAATAAGTGAACCAACAACTGGATTCATACAGATTTATTGAAAACAAGGTATCCTCTGACCGGATTCAAAAGCTGACGGGTTTTTATACGCCCTTGTGGTATTTGTATGTGTATGTGTATAGGGGTGTATGTATATGTATATACATCTATATATTTATGTATGTACATATAAAATCTTTTATATAAAAGCCTATCCTCGCCAGCCAAATCGGAAGAACTGTTAAAGACAACTAAATACTTTGATAAATTATAGATTAGCTAGCTAGGAATGTTGCCAAGAGTTGTAAGATGACCACCACCATGAAGATCTGTGTAGTCTGCAGAAAGGGTAAAGGACAAAAACAGGCCTGGATTGCTTGCAATCTCTGTGGTCAATGGTCCCATGGTATATGCTGGGATTTTAAACCAGTGACCACACTTGACATTAATGCAGAGAGATGTTTTTGGGTGTGCCCAAACGAGATACACCTGTATGAGGAAATTACATCTATATTAAAAGACAAGAACACTAATTAAAGATCATTCTTGAAAGACATATCAGCACGGAATAACAACTGGAAAAATAAAATGGGTGGTTTGGATGGGGCTGTCTTGGACGACAGTGCTCCTGATGGTGCTAGTGTTGTCCCAGAGGACAGTGAACCAAAAGGAGACATTAGCCCTGGTGATGAAACAAGTAAAGATAATGCTATTCAGTTCACGGAGGTACAAAATAGAGATACTGCTGGAGATGGAACAAAAGGGGGTGATGCCTCAGGGAGTGTCGACACATCACCAGCAAAACCTGGAAGAAGCACTGATGTCCATACAGGGGCGATAGATAGGGAGGAAACAGAAAAAAATGCATCAGCAGTGAACACAGCTACAATGAATCTTAGCAAACGGTATCTGCAGGCACGGTATATCTGGTAAAACAGGTGGGATACGCACCTTTGACCATCCCAAAAAATGCCACACCCACATGGCAACAGGAGAGTGCAACTACCCTTCTTGCAATTTATTTCACCCAGAAATGTGTCACTCATCAATCCATGAAAGACAATGCTACAATTATACTGCCAGGCACATCATCTAAGGGGGACAAGAAGACACAGACCAGCCAGTCTATGGGAAACAAATGGGAGAGAGCCACAACCCCTCCAGGAACAGAGCTTTTTTTAGGGCCAAAAGGAAAAAAAAAAACTGGCAAGAAATGACAACAATCCTACACCAACTGAAAACACTTCTGGAGCAGAGGCACAGACATTGGCCTCCACTCAAGAACAACTGATATTAGAGCCAGCAAATAAAACCCCCCTAAATTCCACCAATATAACACCATTTGTCTCTGCAAACATAGAGTCTTAAAGCCGTCAAAAACAACAAAATTCCTTACATCAAGGGACTGCTCACGGAGTCAAGTGCAATGTTTCCAGCATTCACAGAGACCCACATAAAGGATCATTATGACAACAAAATATGGATCCCAGGTTATAGCCTATTCTGATGTGACAGACTAAACAGGCAACAAGGGGGGGTGGGATGGCCTGAACACCACAGAGTCACTCATTTACTCAGAAATATTAAACACCTCAAATGATGTAGTTGAAGTTTGGGCAGTAAACACTGAAAACCAAAATCTTGTCATTGTGGTGGTATACAAGCCTCCAGATGCAACTTCCCAGCAATTCCAGGAGCAGCTGTTGAAAATTGACCACTGTCTGGCATATCTCCCAACTCCTGCCCCAAACATCTTACTACTAGGAGATTTCAACCTGAGACACCTAAAATGGAGGAGTATAGGAAACATTGTATTAGCAGAGATCACCCCAGGAGGCAGCTCAGACGAAAATTTACACACACATGAACTATTAAATTTCTGCACCAAATTCACCTTAAACCAGCAAATACTAGAGCCTACAAGACTTGACCTCGTCTTCACTAACAATGACCATCTGATATGTAATATAACCGTATCGAAGACAATACATTCAGATCACAACCTAATAAAGGTACAGGCATATAGGCAGAGGGCTCCTGACCAGCAAAATGTGATCAGTCATGAAGGTCTCTTCAGAAAATTTAATTTCAATAACAAAAACATAAATGGGATTAAGTCAACCATGCCCTAAATGAAACAAACAGGGAAGATATCCTAAACAACACGGATCTGAACATTTGCCTAGAAAAAATGAACTCTTTGATTCTTGAGATCTGCTCAAGACACATTCCATTAAGAAAAAGAAAGAGAAGATGTAAACTAGAGAGAGACGTTCCCTATACAGACGAAGGCGAAGAATTACAGAGCTGTTGAGGGGGGCATTATATCTGAAATACATAGGGATGCACTGGTCAATGAAATTACAAATATCAAACTTAAGCTGATGGAATCTTACAGGAGATAAGAATCTCAGGAAGAACTAAAAGCCATAAAGGAAATTGAAAAAATCCCAAAATACTTCTTCTCTTATACCAAATCCAAGAAAAAAACATCCAGTATTGGGCCCCTGCTTAGGTGGGATGGGACATACACAGATGACAGCCAAAAAATGAGTGAAATACTAAAGTCCCAATATGACTCAATGTTCAGCGAGCCGCTGCCCAGACCAAAATTTGGTCATCTCAAAAATCTCAGATATTATCCTAACTCCACAAGACTTTGAAAAGGCAATAAATGACATGCCCATGCACTCTGCCCCAGGCCCAGACTCATGGAACTCGTGTTCATCAAGAATTGCAAGAAGTCCCTATCATGTGCCTTCAGCATTCTATGGAGAGGGAGCATGGACACAGAGGTCATCTCACACACAAAAAACAACAGACATAGCCCCACTCCACAAAGGTGGCAGTAAAGGAATTGCAAAGAACTACAGACCAATAGCACTAACATCCCGTACCATAAAAATCTTTGAGGGGGTTCTAAGAAGCAAGATTGCCAACCACCTAGATACCCATCAGTTACACAACCCAGGGCAACACGGGTTTAGAGCAGGTCGCTCCTGCTTGTCCCAGCTGCTGGACCACTATGACAAGGTCCTGGATGCTGCTGAGGATAAACAAAATACAGATGTAGTATACACAGACTTTGCAAAAGCTTTCGACATGTGTGACCACAGTGTAATAACGCACAAAATGCGTGATAAAGGAATAACAGGAAAAGTTGGTAGATGGATCTATAACTTCCTGAAAAATAGAACACAAAAAGTAATAGTAAACAGAGTAAAGTCCCAGACAGCCATGGTGAAAAGCTCTGTTCCACAAGGCACAGTACTCGCTCCCATTCTATTCATCCTCATTTCTGACATAGAGATGTAAGCCATTGCTTCATGTCTTCCTTTGCGGATGACACCTGGATTGCCATGGCAGTGACCTCCACTAGGAGACACTGCAAGATTCCAAGCGGACATCAACCAAATATTCAAATGAGCCACTCAAAATAACACGAAGTTCAACGAGGAGAAATTTCAACTACTCAGATATGGAAAACTTGAGGAAATTAAAAATGTAACAGGGTATACGACAAATTCTAACCATACAAAAGAGCAAAAAAGAAATGTGAAAGACCTGGGAGTGATAATATCAGAATATTTCACCTTCAAAGACCACAACAATGTATCTACCTCATTGGCTAGGAAAATGATAGGATGGATAATGAGAACCTTCAAAACTAGGGATGCCAAGCCCATGATGACACTCTTCAAACTGAGTGTTCATTCTATGCTGGAATACTGCTGTACGCTAACAGCCCCCTTCAAGGCTGGTGACATTGCAGACCTGGAGAGCGTACAAAGAACTTTCACAGCACACAAGTATGATAAGGCACCTAAATTACTGGGAATGGTTAAGGTCCTTGATCTGTATTCTCTGGAATGCAGGCGAGAGAGATACATAATATACACTTGGAAGGTCCTGGAGGGATTGGTACCAAACCTGCACACGAAAATCACTCCCTATGAAAGCAAAAAACTTGACAGGAGATGCAACATTCCCCCAATGAAAAGCAGGGGAACCACGAGTACATTGAGAGACAACACAGTAAGTGTCCGGGGCCCAAGACTGCTCAACTGCCTCCCAGCCTACATAAGGGGGATTACCAACAGACCCCTGTTTGTCTTTAAGAAGGCACTGGACAGGCACCTAAAGCCAGTACCTGACCAACCGGGCTGTGGTTCGTACGTCAGCTTACGTGCGGCCAGCAGTAACAGCCTGGTTGATTAGACCCTGATCCACCATGAGGCCTGGTCTCAGACCAAGCCACGGGGGCATTGACCCCTGAAACCCTCTCTAGGTAAACTCCAGACTGCCAACTTTGCACTTGCATAATTCAATGAGTTTTCCATCAAATTTTGCATTTTTGAGTAATTATCTCCTTAAAAAAAGTTCTCAACTTGTGAAGATTTTTTTAAATCGTGACACTGTTGGCACTTTTAACTTGGGGAATCATGACAATGAAAGGGTTAAATAAAATTCTGACAAGCATCACATTTGCTTTAATGACTGTTACTGGTTAGAACAATTATATTTTAATATTTATCTTCACCATCACACAGATACATAAAGTCAGTGCCCGATCATCTGAGCTGTGGTTCATACACTAGATTGTGTGCAGCCAGCAGTAACAACCTGGTTGATTAGGCCCTGATCCACTGGGAAGCCTGATCAAGACTAGGCAGTGGGGGTACTGATCCTCAGAATGACCTCCAGGTAGTCACCGAGTATAGGAATACCGGGAGAAGACTAATTCTGGAAGACTACCAGTTTAAATATTTCCTGAGTACTTATAACATTCATAAAATATTCATGGTGATTTATGAAATATAATCTAAACTCACATGCTATGACTAGAATTCAGTAGTTTGCAAGGTCTAGAATTAGTCTGCCTAAAAGGCTCATAATAAAAGGGCTTTTTTTTTTCAAATATACAAGATAACATATTTACATAACTGGAACTACACTGCAAATTCATCATTAGTAACTTCCATGTACACATATTCTGGTGAAATAATTATAATTTTTAAATAATGTTCAACAAATAGTATAAGACCACTGATAGAAGTCAAAGAGAAAATTGGGCAAGTTTTGTCAACCTGACTGTGACATCAGGCTATGAGCAGCAATAGTCTGGCTGATCAGGCAGTCACTAGAATGGCATTCATAAAGAGTCATAGGAATGTTTATATGTACTACTACTATTGCCAATATATACATACTACTACTGTCATGACAATTATTTTACCAATGCTGCTACTACTATCACAATATTTGTTACCACAGCTATTAATTCTGCTGGTGTTTTTTTTTTTTTTGCTAGTCTTATTAGAAGTGAAGCCTTTGTATGAAAAATAAATAATAAGTTTTGTTCTGATAATGGAAAAAGTATTCAATACACTGATTATGTAGTTTCTTTGTTGTATAATTGTCTTATATCATAAGTTTGCATAATTTACCTAAAGTTTGTTTTATAGACTGTGTAAAGAGATATACAGTGGTACCTCGAGTTTCGTACAGCTCCCAACTCGAACAATTGTGTAAGTGTATTATTGTAAGTGTGTTTTTGGGAGTCTGAAACTTACTAATCTAATTTACATTATTCCTTACGGGAAAAAATTCGTTCGGTAACGGCACTCAAACAGCCTTCTGGAACGAATTATGGCTGAAACTCGGGGTACCACTGTAGTTACTCACTTCTATGCGCTCTCATATGTTTTACTGCAGATGCTTTTCGTGAAAAGTTTCTTTGACACACTGAACACTGGTATGGTTTCTCTCCTGTATGAGCTCTCATGTGTTGTATCAGAGATGAATTACTTGATAAGTCTCTCTGACAAACTAAACACCTGTAAGGTCTCTCTCCAGTATGAACTCTCATGTGTTCTATCAGAGTTATTTTTCTTGAAAAATCTTTCGAGCACTCTGAACACTGATACGGTTTCTCTCCCGTATGAGCTCTCATGTGTTGTATTAAAGACGATTTACTTGAGAAGTTTTTTAAACATACTGAACACTTGTATGGCTTTACTCCTGTATGAACTTTCATATGTTTAACTAAATTAGATTTTTGAGAAAAGTGTCTTGTACATTCTGGGCACTTGTGTGGCCTTTCTCCTGTATGGACGCTCATATGTCTTGTTAGTGCTGAATTTTCTTTAAAGTCTTTTAAGCACTCTGGGCATTCAAAGGGCTTTTTTTCTGCATGAACTCTCATATGCTGTGATAAAGTTCTTTTTTTGGCAAAGCTCTGAAGACACACTGAACACTGAAATGGTTTCTCTCCTGTATGAGTTGTTTTGTGTTGTAACAATGAGGATTTTCTTGAAAAATCTTTTAAACATTCTGAGCACTGAAATGGTTTTTCTCCAGTATGTGTTCTCGTATGTTGTATTAAATATGATGTCCTAGAGAAAACCTTTAGGCATAGTGAACACTTATAGGGTTTCTCTCCTGTGTGAACTCTCTTATGTTTTACCATATCTGAGCTATCTTTAAAGTATTTTAGACATATTGAACACTGATAGGGTTTTTCTCCTGTGTGAACTCTTCTATGTTTTACAAGATTAGCTTTATGAGCAAATTCCCTAAGACACTCCGAACACTGGTAAGGTTTCTCTCCTGTATGAACTCTCATGTGTTTAATCAGAATTGAAGTTTGTGAAAAGCTTCTTAAACACTCTGAGCACTGATATGGTTTCTCTCCTGTATGAATTCTTTTATGATTTACTAAATATGATTTTTGATTAAATTCTTTATGACACACTGAACACTGATAAAGCTTCTTTCCTGTATGAACTCTGGTATGACATATCAAAGCTGATCTTACTTTGAAACATTTCTGACACACTGAGCATGTGTACGGCTGCTCTTCAGCACGAGCCTGCATGTCTTACAAAGGTAAATTTTGTAAATTGTCTACTCGATGAACTTCAACGTGATTTCACCAGAATATTCACACCTTTGGATCACTTACAATTATAACCTGAATGAACATTCCTCTACAGTTCATGGGAAAATTCTTCATTCTTAATTTTTTATGAGATATATTAGAACATCCTCTTCTGAAAAAGTGACCTTAATACAGACATTACTTTCCCCAAAGAGATTTAAAATGTAAAATATAATAAAAAGGAACTATTTATTTAAGGCTATAGTTCAGTAAAAACTAAGACAATTATCTGAGTGCTCACAATTATTACCTATATGGATTTACATTATTTTCAAATCACAAATCCTGAAGTAGGTTTCAGGTCTACTTACCGTCTAAATGTTTAAAAAAAAAATTTAAAAACGATACACACCCAATAATGAAATTTTTGTCTATATATGTATACTAAATATACAAAGAATATTAAATTATTATATTGTACTGTATACAGAAGATGTCATGTGAAATGAGCACACACAATTCATGCAAAATAAAATTATAAATGATAATGAATTTTGTTTAATGTCCAAAGTACAATATTTTCAATTTACCTTTATTGAAGGTTATATGCTTATATTAAACTTTTATGATGCCAAAAAAATAGATGTAATAAATAAATCTCAACAATATACTTTTTCAAAGATACTGTTTTAATATAGATAATAACTTTATACAATATGAACTGAGTATCAATTTAAAATTAGTGTTAGAAGACAGTTCAAGATTCTAAAGACAGCCTGCTAGCGGTTAATATAAAAACAAGTGTCCTGAAAATTGGTGCTTGGCCGAAAACACATTCAGGTTTTTCCAAAATGAACCATAATTGAATATTTAAAACTGACATTACACACACACACACACACACACCACACACACACACACCACACACACACACACACACACACACACACACACACCACACACACACACACACACACACACACACACACTGCCTTTCTCATCATACAATTATCAAATAAATTATTTGCCAAATGTGTATACGAAATTCACATTTCCTTTTGATATCAGGATACAATGCTTCAACTGATGAGTTGATTATCTGCAAGAGTAAATAATGATCAATTAGCACATACTCGAAAAAAAATAATATAAGTTAAACTTATGCTGAAAAGCCAATCTAATTTTCAGGTGCACAAGACAGTTGATTCTTCAATACAGTAGGACCCCACTTATATGGCAGGTTAGGTTCCAGGCTACTGCTGAAATGCAGACATCACCAGAAAGCAGAATGCCATTTTTTCCACTTTTAAATGCATATAAATGCCAGATGACAAGTTTACACTAAGGTATATTATGTTAGCAATAGAACTAGGCATTAAAAACAATGAAAGTAAAATACAAACACAGTACACCCATTACTTACTTTAAAATATTTGTAGTCTTAATGTAGGGTGAGAGGCGAGTTTAATTTGTAGGAAGTCAGGTTTGGGAGGTACGGTAGCCAGCCAGGTCAGCCCTCCCCACCCACACATAATATACTACATTTAATTAAAGCTCCCAGAGCAATACAATACATATACAGTATAGTGGACCTTCGGTTATCGGCTGTAATCCGTTCCAGAAGGTTGGCTGATAACTGAAATGGCCGAAAACCAAATTAATATTTCCCATAAGAATTAATGAAAATACAATTAATCTGTTCCAGACAAAAATATTCACAAAAACATAATTTTTTTTAACAATTATTTAAGTTTTACATACCTTTACTGAAGGGTAACGCTGGCTTCTGGAAGATAGGGAAGAGGAAAGAGGGAGGAGTTAGTGTTTGGAAGGGGAATCCCCCTCCATGAAGACTTTAGGTAGCAAAGCCTTCTCTGGGGTTACTTCCCTTCTTTGTCTTTTAATGCTACCAGGACCAGCTTGAGAGTCAATGGACCCCTGCCTCACAACAAATCTGTCCATAGAGGTCTGTTTCTGGCATCTCTCTAAGATTTCCCTGAAGTGGGACAGGGTTTTGTCACTGAACATGTTGCAGATATGGTTTGTTTCAGCTTGGTCAGGGTGGTGTTTTTCTACAAAAGCTTGCACCCTAGTCCACAATGCACACACCTCTTTAATCTGTCATTAACTGCTACAGTACATTCATTACTAACCTTAAAATATTTGTAGTCTTAATGTAGGGCAAGAGGTGAGTAGTATTTATTTGTAGGAAGTCAGTGTAGGTAGCAGTAGATGTAGGTACAGCACACGTATGTAGCCCCCACCGGGCTACACTACACAGCTATATTACACTACACAGCCATATTATTACCATGTTCACTAAGTTTAATCGTTTCTAACAACTACCTTTAGATGCCATCATAAACAAAGGAAGAAGTAATGAATAATTCATGCCAAGAATTGTAAACAAATGCATATGAAGGGCGGTTACTGCACCAGTCGCCAGACTCACAGTTTTCTCTAACGCTGCATCAGAAAAAACGTAATGTTTACTCTCCATCCCACTCTCCACTCGATAACATATAAACAATGCATGTATATAAGCTATGTTTATATGCTACATGATATGTAACATGTTTCTTATATAATTTTGAAGAAAATATCATAGATGGATTAATGAAAATGTCTATATTAACATAAAATATGACTTTTAATGTACCAGTGATTATTATTAAATATACATCGCATATAAACATTGCATGTTTTCATATACTATGTAACATGTTTCTTTGGGACCATGGTTGCTTATTTTGCAGTTGTACTCGATCAATAACCATAAAAAACAATGGATTATAGCAAAATGTTTGGATGAATGAGCAGAAACTTCCTCACTCGCCCAGAGACAAAGTCAAACTGACTCGCAAAGCAGCCCCAACCGGCGGATGGATGCCTCCCAAATGACCGATAACCGAATTAACGGCCGATAACTGGGCACCGAAAAACCAGCCGATAACCGAGTTGGCTGATAACTGAACTGGCCGATAACCGGGGGTCCACTGTACATTCATTAATTACCTTAATATATTTGTAGTCTTAATGTAGGGTGAGAGGTGAGCTTTATTTTAAGAAGTCAGGTTTGGGAAGTATGGGTAGTCTGTAGGAGCAGCCCTCCCTATCCCACCCACACATAATGTAAACAAACCAGGTGAACACGTCCGGTTTTCATTCATACACGTTTGTATTATACCATAATACAAACACTTAACATTGTGTACAAGTTGTGTGCACGTTGATACAGTAGAATAAATAAAGAGAAACACTCCCATTCTCATGTAACACCATTTTTAGAAGAAATGACGCCCTGAGTGAAGGCATACGAAAGGAACAATTTTCTAGTTACCCCCAGTAATATTATAGTGTACACAATTTCCCTGATTCTTCTCTTTTTTTTAGTAAATGTATACAGGAGAAGGGGTTACTAGCCCATTGCTCCCGGCATTTTAGTCGCCTCATACGACACGCATGGCTTACGGAGGAAAGATTCTTTTCCACTTCCCCATGGACAATAGAAGAAATAAAAAAGAACAAGAGCTATTTAGAATAAGGAGAAAAACCTAGATGTATGTATATATATATATATGCATGTGCGTGTCTGTGAAGTGTGACCAAAGTGTAAGTAGGAGTAGCAAGATATCCCTGTTATCTAGCGTGTTTATGAGACAGAAAAAGAAAACCAGCAATCCTACCATCATGCAAAACAGTTACAGGTTTTTGTTTCACAGTCATCTGGCAGGACGGTAGTACAGTGCCTGCACTCTGAAGGAGGGGTGTTAATGTTGCAGTTTAAAAACTGTAGCGTAAAGCACCCTTCTGGCAAGACAGTGATGGAGTGAATGATGGTGAAAGTTTTTCTTTTTCGGGCCACCCTGCCTTGGTGGGAATCGGCCAGTGTGATAATAAAAAAAAAAAAATAAATTTCCCTGATGTTGGACAAGTCACCTGGCTACCACAAGTCCTACAAGTTGCCTGGCTATCACAAGTCCTACAAGTTGCCTGGCTACCACAAGTCCTACAAGTTGCCTGGCTACCACAAGTCCTACAAGTTGCCTGGCTACCACAAGTCCTAAAAGTTGCCTGGCTACCACAAGTCCTACAAGTTGCCTGGCTACCACAAGTCCTACAAGTCACCTGACTGCCACATCTCATATTTATGTTAATTTATTCTACTGTGGGGTGTATTTAGATGGATTAAGCAAAATGCCTATATTAACCCTTACAGGGTCCAAAGGCCAAATTTCAAAGTGCGCACCAGTGTCCAAGAATTTTCAAAAAATAATTTTATTTTTTCTTATGAAATGGTAGAGAATCTTTTTCTGAAGGTAATAAAACAAAAAATACTAAATTTGATGGAAAATTGATGAAATTATGCTCGTGCGAATTTTTATGTGTCTGCGATATTTACGCATCGGCAATTTTGCCGACTTTGACTCCCATTTTAGGCCAATTACTTTATTCCAGTCGACCAAATAGAATTATTTCTATTCTATCGACTGAGCACAAGAAATCGCCAACTCAACTGTTTCAGCTACAAAATAAAGTGATTGGAAATTGGGAATTTGGCCAATTTAGTGCAAAGTTCAAAATATTCCAATTTCAAAATAGGGTCCAGAATAAACAAGGCAGGCATTCCTGGCACTAAACTAACATTTCCTCTGTTCATTAGTTACATTTTCAGGCTTTATAAATAAATTCCATTTTCATTTTTAATTCACATAATGAATTTTTATTCAAACCAAAACATGGAAGATTTACTGTCATGAAATATTGTAATAATTAAATAAATAATATCAGCACATTTGTGAATGTATATTAGACCCACCAGCTGGGGTGTCTTAGACGTGTGAGGTCATTTGTTTACTCTCGAACATCGGCAAAAATTTAACATTTCCGCTACTTTGAGCTCAGTTTCAAGCCATTTTCAGTAATAAAACCAATCAAAACCATCTCTATTTCTGTAATATATATTGCATTCTATCAAATAAGACCAGGAAATAGCAAATACATATTAACTATAAAAAACATACGAAAAAACACTGCAAAGTTGCTGTTTTAATAAAAAATTACGGTCTAAGTTTTTTCTCTCATTATGCACTGTGTGCTGCAGAATTTGTTTTATGTGGTGCACACTTACCACATAAATGTATTCTCTCATATCTAGGCCCAAATTTACCGCTCACAGCTTATCAGAACTGAGCTGAGCTCATGACGTAGATCTACGGTTTGGACCCTCAACGAAAAGCCGTAGATCTACGGCACAGACCCTCAAGGGGTTAACATTTTATTTGATATTTAATGCTCCTCAGAGTGATTATTATTGTGTGTTATTATTATTATTATTATTATTATTATTATTATTATTATTATTATTATTATTAATATGACATCTTCAAGACTAATAAGACACTCTTAGTGATTTTAATGTGTACCTGCATGCCAGCACAGTGTGTACCTGCATGTCAGCACAATGTGTAAGTTTACTTAGGTACAGGTATACGTACATAAGTATCAGTTATAATAATAATGTAAGTATGTAGTTCGCCTGGGCTACATACCTACACCTACCTACATACCTACACAATATTTAATGTGCCCCAGAGCCATATTATTACCGTCGACATACCATGTTCACCGAGTTTAATTGTTTCTAACAACTAACTTTAGATGCCATCATAAACAAAGGGAGAAATAATGAATAATTCATGCCGAGAATTGTAAACAAAAGTGTTATGTATTAAGGGGGGTGACGTAATGTTTTCCCTCCGCCCGGCTACCACACCTCCACAGTATATAAACATAAAATGTTTATATACTATGTAACGTGTTTCTTATATAATTTTGTAGAAAATGTCATAGATGGATTAATGAAAATGTCTATATTAACGTAAAATAAGACATTTAATGTGCCCAAGAGTGATTATTATTAGTATTACGTAATGTTTTCCCTCCACCCGGCAACCACACCTCCATAGCATATAAACAGCATGTTTATGTGATATGTAATGTGTTTCTTACATAATTTTGAAGAAATTATCGTAGATGGATTAATGAAAATGTCTATATTGACGTAAAATTAGACATTTAATGTGCCCAAGAGTGATTATTATAGCATAATAGAGAGATGTGCTCATGGAGAATGTAAACAAACCGGGTGGCACGCATCGTATTTGAAAGACCACTTGCTGTATAGAAAGTTTTGGTCATAATTTGAGGTCGCTGTATTAGCGGAATTCCATAAGGCGAAACGCCGAAAAGTGGGGCCCTACTGTACATTTAACAAAACAAGCTGACACAGTACATATAGAAGACAACTCCATTTGTATGGCTCTTAGGATTCTGACCCCTGTATTGTAAGCAAAAATTGCCAGTGAGTGGAAAAAAAAGTTTTTTTTTTTTCATTATCAAATGCATCTAAAATGTCTGATAACGTGTTTACAGTATTACATATTAAGTGCTCAATACAGCTAGGCATAAAAAAAGATAAAAAGTAAAATAAATAGACAGTACATATAATACTTACCTTATAATATGGTGCCGCTTGCCCTTCCCTTATGCAACTGTTGTACAAAAACAGTGGAGAAGCGGTAAAAGCACTGCACATAATAAACAATGGTACAAAAACAGTGGAGAAGTGGTAAAAGCACTGCACATAATAAACAATGGTACAAAAACAGTGGAGAAGTGGTAAAAAGCACTGCACATAATAAACAATGGTACAAAAACAGTGGAGAAGTGGTAAAAGCACTGCACATAATAAACAATGGTACAAAAACAGTGGAGAAGCAGTAAAAGCACTGCACATAATAAACAATGGTACAAAAACAGTGGAGAAGTGGTAAAAGCACTGCACATAATAAACAATGGTACAAAAACAGTGGAGAAGTGGTAAAAGCACTGCACATAATAAACAATGGTACAAAAACAGTGGAGAAGCGGTAAAAGCACTGCACATAATAAACAATGGTACAATTGACAGCCAATGAAAACATGGAACACTGAAAAGAAGGAGCACTAAATGTGGGGCCCTCCTGTACTTCAGTTAATTTAATAAAGTATTATTTACAGACACTCAGCAATTCATTCACAACGTTGTTTACAGTAGCACTCTGTCAAAATGAACTTTGATTATTAACAAAACACAGTAAACCCTCCATGTAATGGACTAATTGGGGAGAGCAGGTGGCCAGTATTGGCAGTTGAGGAGGACAATAATGGACAATTCTGCGGTCAATAGACTTTGTTCATTGTTTCCAAATGTAGAAACCCATCAGGTTTTGTTCTTCATTTCTGAAGCCCATTAAATGGAGGGTTAACTGTACCTAATACAGGTACAAAACTGGTTTACCAGCAAAGGATCATTTGGCACCTCTTTTAGTCTAGACAAAATTACAAGACTACTTTTTTGCCAGATTAGTTTACTGCGCAGTCACAAGTGGCACTGTATGAAGTGTGTGGTCACTTATATTGTTTACAATGCAGTTGCAAGTGATGATCTCTTGATTATGTGCAGTTCTTAGCATATTCTGCTAACAAACCATACCACGAGCGGGATTTGAACCCGCGGTCAGAGAGTCTCAAAACTCCAGACTGTCGCGTTAGGTCTGGAGTTTTGAGACTCTCTGACTGCGGGTTCAAATACCGCCTGTGGTATGGTTTGTTTGCAATCGTGTCATTACGATTTCGTGAGTTCTGCTAACAGTTAAGTTAACCTTGAGTTATAGCTAGGGTTAACAGCTATACAAGTAACTTGTCAATAGCTATGGCTATTGGCAAGTTATACGAGTTGTAAGGTGAAGTAATTAACCCTTTGAGGGTCGACAGGCCCTCTCCGAAACTCGTTCTCAGGGTCGGCCAAATTTAAAAAAAAAAAAAAATTATTTTCTCTTATGAAAAGATAGAGAATCTTTTCCCGATCATAAAGACACCAAAAGTTTGAAATTTGATAGAAAACTTACGGAATTATGCTCTCGCAAAGTTAGCGGTCTCGGCGATGTTTACGCATCGGCGATTTTGCCCACTTTGAGCCCCATTTTCGGCCAATTTCACTGTACTAGTCGACAAAAAACATGAATATTTCGATAGAACTCCATTTTTTCTATCGAATGGGTGCAAGAAACCACTCATTTATGAAATTCTACTATCCAGTACAGTGGTCAGAATTTAGCAATTTTGCCAATTTCACACAAATTTCAAAAGATGCCAATTTCCGAATAGGGTCCAGAATAAACAAGAAAGACATTCCTGGCACTAAAATGACATTTCCTCTAGTCATTAGTCATGTCTCAAGGCCCCTCTTATATTCTTTTGCTTTCCACTTTGAATTTTTATTTTCACAAAAAATATAAGATTTACTGTTATGCAGACTACTGCATTAGTGTAAAAAATGGTATAAATATTATTGGTGCACTTGTGAAAGAATATTAGACTCACCAGTTGACGTGTATTGCACGCTTGGCACGATTTGTTTACTTTTGAAGTTTGGTAAAAATCGAACATTTCTGCTACTTTGAGCTCAATTTCAAGGCACCTTTCTTTGTAAAACCAGTCAAAATCATCTCAATTTCTGTAATATGTCTTCCATTCTATAAAATGAGACCAAGAAAACTAGAATACAACAATAAATACCATACGAAAATACACTGCAAAGTCGCTGATTTATTCAAAAAAAATGGTCAAAGTTTTTTTTTTCTCATTATGCACTGTGTGCTGCAGGATTTTTTTTAGACTGTGCACACTGACCACATAGACCCATTCTTTCATATGAAGGCCTACCAGCTTTCTCCCACTAGATTTGAGGCCGCTAGAATTTATGAGTACTAGTACGTCAAAAATCCCTACGCGTAAGACGTACTAGTACGACGAAAACCCTCAAAGGGTTAAAGCGTTATAACAATGTTCCTTTGTGACAGAACAAAAGCTAATAAATTTTTATTTGATTCATGAATAATTACACAGGAAAGATCAAAATACATAAAACAACTTCGCTTAGATGAAATATTTAAAAAGACAGCCAAGAAGAATGTGTGTTACAGCAGGAGACCTTCATCTGAAAATACAGCAGCTTCAACTTCAGTCACCCCAGATGTCCTCCCTGTACCATCACAGATCCATTATGAAAGTCAACTATGGGACAGACAGTAATCCTGGCAACCCTTACCCTCCGTACCAATGTGATTAGCTCTGCAGTTCCAGTCAAATTCTAAAATTTACCACAACAGTCATCCTAAGTCCACTGTGCTTAGGACAACCACAACAGTCGTCCTAAGTACAGTGGACCTTCGGTTTTCGTGTTTAATCTGTTCCGGAGCGATCGGTAAAAACGGAAATTGGCAAAAACTGAAACCATTTTCCCCATAAGAAATAATGTAAATCCATTTAATCCATTCCAGACACCCAGAAGTATTAACAAAAGAATTTTTTTTACCTTAAAGATAGATTAACATATACATGTACAAAAGAATGAACATTCAACATGATACTTACCTTTATTGAAGACTGTTGTTGGTGGATGGAAGACATGGAGGAGGGGAGAGGGAAGAGAGGTTATTCTTTGGAAGGAAAATCCTCCTCCATAAGGACTCTAGGTACCAAGTCCTTATATGGGGTCACTTCCCTTCTTTGTTTTTTAATGCCACAAATCTTTCCATCCTACTCCACATTGCACAAATCTCCATTACTACCACCCTCTACCACCATCAAAACCACTACCACCCTCTACCACCATCACAACCAATACCACCCTCAGCCACCATCACAACCACTACCACCCTCTACCACCATCACAACCACTACCACCCACTACCACCATCACAACCACTACCACCCTCTACCACCATCACAACCACTACCACCCTTTACCACCATCACCACCACCCTCTCCCACCATCACAACCACTACACCCTCTACCACCATCACAACCACTACCACCCTCTACCACCATCACAACCAATACCACCCTCAGCCACCATCACAACCACTACCACCCTTTACCACCATCACCACCACCCTCTCCCACCATCACAACCACTACCACCCCCTACCACCATCACTACCACCCTTTACCACCATCACAGCCACTACCACTCTCTACTACCATCACAACCACTACCACCCTCTACCACCATCACAACCACTACCACCCTCTACCACCATCACTACCACCCTCTACCACCACCACCACTCTCGTATTTTTCTACAAACTTTTTCTTGAATTCTATCGTGTTTCTCACATTCTTCACCATAGGCTGGCACTAGAAGCTTTCTTAGGACCCATGGCAGCTTATTTAGCAGTCACACACAATAAATAAGCACCAAAAGCAATGGATTATGATGAAATGTTTTGTATGAGGGGAGTTAGCATGGGCTGTTACCGAGCACCATGGCTTGTTGTAGTGTTTTAGAATCTCAGGTTCAAGTGTTGAAGAAGGAGATTCTACTTCTTCAGGAGGAAAATAGGAAGCTGAAGCTTCGCATAGATGAGTTTGTGAGTGAGTGTGAGAAGGATTTAGCTGGTAAGGAAGGAATGGTCACCAGCAGTGATAGTGGGAACTGCTTTAAGTGGCAAGTGGTTCACAGTTCAGGAAGAAGGAAGATGAGGAGAGTTAATAGAGAAGATGTGAAGGTAGGAAATCGATTCTCTGTTCTCCAAGATGAGGTA
>NC_069464.1:28009573-28053679 GCF_026875155.1 Cherax quadricarinatus | reverse complement strand
AGTTCTGATATAGAAGGCCTAGGACTTCACTCAACACACACGTCCTCTCCCCTCAACCACTCAGGCCTAACTGGGCTCTCAGAACCTGCACCAAACACCACACTGGAGACTGACTTGACTCTCAGAACCTGCACCAAACACCACACTGGAGACTGACTTGGCTCTCAGAACCTGCACCAAACACCACACTGGAGACGATGCACCATCCCCCCAATGAAAAGCAGGGGTGTCACTAGCACGTTAAGAGACCATACAATAAGTGTCAGGGGCCCGAGACTGTTCAACTGCCTCCCAGCACACATAAGGGGGATTACCAACAGACCCCTGGCAGTCTTCAAGCTGGCACTGGACAAGCACCTAAAGTCAGTTCCTGATCAGCCGGGCTGTGGCTCGTACGTTGGTTTGCGTGCAGCCAGCAGCAACAGCCTGGTTGATCAGGCGCTGATCCACCAGGAGGCCTGGTCACAGACCGGGCCGCGGGGGCGTTGACCCCCGAAACTCTCTCCAGGTAAACTCCAGGAGACTGTCTTGACTCTCAGAACCTGCACCAAACACCACACTGGAGACTGACTTGGCTCTCAGAACCTGCACCAAACACCACACTGGAGACTGACTTGACTCTCAGAACCTGCACCAAACACCACACTGGAGACTGACTTGACTCTCAGAACCTGCACCAAACACCACACTGGAGACTGACTTGGCCCTCAGAACCTGTACCAAACACCACACTGGAGACTGACTTGACTCTCAGAACCTGCACCAAACACCACACTGGAGACTGACTTGACTCTCAGAACCTGCACCAAACACCACACTGGAGACTGACTTGGCTCTCAGAACCTGCACCAAACACCACACTGGAGACTGACTTGACTCTCAGAACCTGCACCAAACACCACACTGGAGACTGACTTGACTCTCAGAACCTGCACCAAACACCACACTGGAGACTGACTTGGCTCTCAGAACCTGCACCAAACACCACACTGGAGACTGACTTGGCTCTCAGAACCTGCACCAAACACCACACTGGAGACTGACTTGGCTCTCAGAACCTGCACCAAACACCACACTGGAGACTGACTTGGCTCTCAGAACCTGCACCAAACACCACACTGGAGACTGACTTGGCTCTCAGAACCTGCACCAAACACCACACTGGAGACTGACTTGGCTTCCTGCGCAGATTTTCTGCGCAACAACAGATCCTGGATTTGTCTATTGTGAGCATTACTTGACTGACAGTGTCTGACACTTGGTACCGGAGTGTCAGCAGTGTTGCTGATGATGAACACGAGTGTCAGCGGCGTTGCTGATGATGAACTTGAGTGTCTGCAGTGTTGCTGATGATGAACACGAGTGTCAGCAGTGTTGCTGATGATGAACACGAGTGTCAGCAGTGTTGCTGATGATGAACACGAGTGTCAGCAGTGTTGCTGATGATGAACACGAGTGTCAGCAGTGTTGTTGATGAACACGAGTGTCAGCAGTATTGTTGATGAACACGAGTGTCAGCAGTGTTGCTGATGATGAACACGAGTGTCAGCGGTGTTGCTGATGATAAACACGAGTGTCAGCAGTATTGCTGATGATGAACACGAGTGTCAGCGGTGTTGCTGATGATGACGAGTGTCAGCGGCGTTGCTGATGAACACGAGTGTCAGCAGTGTTGCTGATGATGAACACGAGTGTCAGCAGTGTTGCTGATGATGAACACGAGTGTCAGCAGTGTTGTTGATGAACACGAGTGTCAGCAGTATTGTTGATGAACACGAGTGTCAGCAGTGTTGCTGATGATGAACACGAGTGTCAGCGGTGTTGCTGATGATAAACACGAGTGTCAGCAGTATTGCTGATGATGAACACGAGTGTCAGCGGTGTTGCTGATGATGACGAGTGTCAGCGGCGTTGCTGATGAACACGAGTGTCAGCAGTGTTGCTGATGATGAACACGAGTGTCAGCAGTGTTGCTGATGATGAACACGAGTGTCAGCAGTGTTGCTGATGATGAACACGAGTGTCAGCAGTATTGCTGATGATGAACACGAGTGTCAGCGGTGTTGCTGATGATGAACACGAGTGTCAGCGGTGTTGCTGATGATGAACACGAGTGTCAGCTGTGTTGCTGATGATGAACACGAGTGTCAGCTGTGTTGCTGATGATGAACACGAGTGTCAGCGGTGTTGCTGATGATGAACACGAGTGTCAGCAGTGTTGCTGATGATTAACACGAGTGTCAGCAGTGTTGCTGATGATGAACACGAGTGTCAGCAGTGTTGATGAACACGAGTGTCAGCGGTGTTGCTGATGATGAACACGAGTGTCAGCAGTGTTGATGAACACGAGTGTCAGCGGTGTTGCTGATGATGAACACGAGTGTCAGCAGTATTGCTGATGGTGAACTCTAGTGTCAGCACTGTTGCTGATGATGAACATGAGTGTCAGCACTGTTACTGATGATGAACACGAGTGCCAGCAGTGTTGCTGATGACGAACATGAGTGTCAGCAGTGTTGCTGATGATGAACACGAGTGCCAGCAGTGTTGCTGATGATGAACACGAGTGTCAGCAGTGTTGCTGATGATGAACACGAGTGTCAGCAGTGTTGCTGATGATGAACTCTATAGTGTCAGCAGTGTTGCTGATGAACACGAGTGTCAGCAGTGTTGCTGATGATAAACATGAGTGTCAGCAGTGTTGCTGATGATGAACACGAGTGTCAGCAGTGTTGCGATGATGAACAGGAGTGTCAGCAGTGTTGCTGATGATGAATACGATAGTCAGCGGTGTTAATGATAATGAATACGAGTGTCAGCAGTGTTACTGATGAACACGAGTGTCAGCAGTGTTGCTGATGATGAACACGAGTGTCAGCAGTGTTGCTGATGATGAACACTAGTGTCAGCAGTGTTACTGATGATGAACACGAGTGTCAGCAGTGTTGCTTATGATGTACAGGAGTGTCAGCAGTGTTACTGATAATGAACACGAGTGTCAGCAGTGTTACTGATGATGAACAGGAGTGTCAGCGGTGGTGCTGATGATGAACACGGGTGTCAGCAGTGTTGCTGATGATGAATACGAGTGTCAGCAGTGTCTCTGATGAAGAACACGAGTGTCAGCAGTGTTGCTGATGATGAACACGAGTGTCAGCAGTGTTGCTGATGATGAACACGAGTGTCTGCAGTGTTGTTGATGAACACTAGTGTCAGCAGTGTTTCTGATGATTAACAAGTGTCACACTTGGTACAAGAGTGTCAGCAGTGTTGCTGATGATGAACACGTGTCACACTTGGTACAAGAGTGTCAGCAGTGTTGCTGATGATGAACACGTGTCACACTTGGTACAAGAGTGTCAGCAGTGTTGCTGATGATGAACAAGTGCCACACTTGGGTAAGTTTTTTTTTAGCTTTTATTTTCTGATTCCACCTTTTATTGCGGGGTGAGTCTAGGGGCGGTCATCGGATGGTCCTTTTAAGGCCCGTGTTGGGTCCCTCATCCCCCGTTGTTTATTCCTTTGTTCGTGTTCATTATGATTTAACCTTAAACTGTCCACCGTAATCTACTTTAACTATGTAGCGTCTGAATTTAGATCAAATTTTTATTTTTATTTTAACCCCTTAAAACGTCCAAAGGTGATCCCGTTTACATGTTGCTTCTGCCCCTTGTTTTCTCCATTTGAAAATACAGGGCCCCTTCAAAAGATATTAACCCGTTCCTAAAAGCTTCTTTGTAAATTATTTTTCCCCCTAAGAAATAGTGGAAACAAATAATCGTGCAGGACCCACAAAGTATAAAATTTTTTTTTTTTCCCAAATGAATTTTAAAATTTTAATACACAAAACGACATTACCTTTATTGAAGTTTGGGTGATGTTTGATGGGTGGGAGGGGGAGAGTGGAAGTTGTTTTTTTTTTAGGGGGAACCCCTCCTTAGGACTTGAGGTTTACGGAGTTTACCTGGAGGGGTTTCGGGGGTCAACGCCCCCGGGGCCCCGGTTGAGCCCGGCTCCTGGTGGATCAGAGCCTGATAACCAGGTGTTGCTGTGGCTGCACGAAACCAACTACGGCCACACCCCCGGCTGACCCGGAACGATTTAGGTGTTGCCCCGTGCCACTTGAAGATGCCGGGGGTCTTTTTGGTAACCCCCCTTAGGTTGCGGGGAGGCGTTGAACGTTTGGGCCCTGGACATTATTTTTGGGTTCTTAAGTGCTGGACACCCCTGTTTTCTTGGGGGGGGGTGATCGTCTCCCCAAGTCTTTTGCTTTGTAGTGGGGGATTTTTCGTGTGCAATTTTCGGTACTAGCCCCTCTAGGATTTTCCAAGGTGTTATAATCTGATCTCTCCCTCTGGTTTTCCAGGGAATACGGGTTTTGGGAAACCCTCAAGCGCTCCCAAATTGGGAGTGTTTTATCTCCTTTAGCGCCCGTGAAAGTTTCTGTACATTTTCTAGGTCGGCAATTTCCGCCTTGAAAAAGGTGTTTTAGTGTGCAGCAATTTCCAGTGATAGAACAAGTGCCTAAAAGGTGTCTCTGGGCTTGGCCCCCCTAGTTTTGAAGGTTTCATTATCCCCTGTCATTTTTTAGAATGCGTTGATACAATGTTTGTCCTTAAAGGGAATCTCCGACTGACCCCCGGTCTTTACGTTGGTTTTTTGCTCTTTTTTGTGGCCCAGAATTTGTTTTGTACTTGAAAAGATTTAATTTCCTCATGTTTACCATATCTGAGAAATTTGAATTTTCATTTGAATTTTTATTGTTTTTGCAGCCCACTAAAAGTTTGGTTGATGTCTGGGGAGTTTTGCAGTGTCTGCAAGGGAAGCACGTATGCGATTGGGTTCATTGAAAAGGAAGACAGGGTTTGTGGCTGACATCCTTGTCTATGTGGATATAAGGTGGGGAACAAGATGGGAGCAAGTACTGGCCTTGGGGAAAACCGAGCTTTTCCCCCGTAGCTGCCTCGGATTTCTCTGTTGACGACTCTCTCTGTGTTCTGTTGTGAGGAAATTATAGACCCATCGAGACTTTTCTGTTTTCTTTAGCACGTTTTTGTTCGCTTTAGGGCCATGGTCCACTTGTCGAAGGTTTTGAAAAAGTTGTATTATTACATCTGCATTTTTTGTTTTAGTGCTTTAGGCCCTTGTCGTAGGGGCCCAATAGTTGAGAAGACGGAGGCTTTCTAACCATGTTCCCCCTGGGTTTGTAATGAGGGTTTCTAGATGCGTGGTGATTTTGCTTTTTAGGACCCTTTCAAAGATTTTTTGAATGGGTTGTTGTGCTAGGGTCGTAGTTTTTTGCGTTGCTTTACTCCCCTTTGTGGAGTGGGGTATGTTGTTGTTTTTAGAAAACTGTGGGACGACCCCCGTGCCCCGCTCCCTCCCCATGGATGGAAAGGCTCGTGATGGGGTTTTGCAGTTTTGATGAACACAGAGTTCCATGAGTTGGCCTGGGGCAGAGTGCTGGCATGTCTTTTTTCGCTGTTCAAAAGTCTTTGGCGTCAGGTAACATGGTAGGTTTTGTTAATCAAATTTTGTGGCTCTTAAAAAATTTTCTTTTTTGTCTTCGACTTCTTTGGTTAGGGCTTGCAAAAAAAGAGTCATATTGGGACTTGAGAGCTAATTTTTCCCTTGTTGTCATCTGTGAGGACCTCTTGTTTAAGTTGGGGGCCCAATAGGGTTGTTCCGATTTTTTTTTTGGCTAGGAGAAGAAATACTTTGGGTTTCTTTCGATTTATTTATGGCTTTTAGTTTTTCCCCGCGTTTCCCTGCCCCAAAAGGATTTTTTGCTTAAGTTCGTGCTTGCTATTTCTTGCCCGTGTTCCCCTACGCATTTCGATATATTGACCTCTTTTACCCGCTTTTTATTTTTTTTCCGTGCTGAAAAGGGGGCGCTGTCTCTTTCTTTTTAAAATTACTCCTCCTTTTTCTTAGAGGAAAAAACCCTTTGTGATACATGGTGCTCCGGTTAATTGTTCTAGGCAAAATTTGGGGTCTGTGTTGTTGTTATCTTCCGCTTTTTCGGTTGGGTTGGGTTTTTCTTGGTCCCACTTTTTTTTTTGTTATTGGTTGAATTTGGGAGCTCCTCGTGATTCTATTAGGCGGTTGGGGCGCGCATACTGACTGAACCCAATTAGTTGTGATCTGGAATTTGTTTTTTTGGGGGGGTTTTTTGATCTTTGGGGTAAAATGGGTTATGTATTTCAGTTTGTGGGCTTATTATTTGCTGGTTTAAAATTAAATTTTTGTGCAGAGTTTTAAAAGCTGCGTGGTGTGAGTTTTCATCAGAGCTGCCTCCTGGTGTTTTACTGCAAAATTTATTTGCTTTTTCCCTCCATTTTAGGTGCCTTAATTTTTGAAAACCCCCAGGAGCAGATGTTGGGTGCAGGAGCTGGGGGTTTTCCAGACAGTGGTTTAGAGGTAGCAAGCCCCCTTTTTTGGGGGGTTTTTCCCCTTTTTTTTAATGCCATAGGCCCAGCTTCAGAGTCAGGATTCTGTCGACAACAATCTGTCCATAGAGGCGTACCTCCCATTCTTTATGACTTTCCTGAAGGGGTTTCACAAATTGCCGGGTGAAATAGTCCCCAGCACGCTTGCAATAGCTGTGTGGGGTGATTTTCATCAAAAAAGGTTTGCCTTCAAGCCACTCTCACCTTTCCTTAACCCTTTTGGGGGGTTTTCGTGTACTAGAGTCTTACGCGGGGGGGTTTTTGACGTATGTAGATAAATTTCGGCCTCAAATCAGGGGGAGAAAGCTGGTGGGCCTTCATATAAAAGAATGGGTCTATGTGGTCAGTGTGCCATTTAAAAAAAATCCGAGACACAGTGCAAAATGGAAAAAAAAAAATTTTTTCCATTTTTTGGAATAATCAGCGACTTTGCAGTGTATTTTCGTTGGTTTTATTGTTGTATTCTAGTTTTTTTGGGTTCCTTTTTAAAGTGGAAGCATATTACAGAAATTGGTGATTTTGGTGGTTTTACAATGAAAGGTCCCTTTTGAAATTGAGCTCAAAGTAGCAAAAATGTTCGATTTTTACCAACTTAAAAAGTAAAAAAATCGTCCCAAAGCGTGATTCACGTCAACTGGTGAGTCTTATTTTTCAAAGTGCACCAAATTTTTTCCCTTTTTTTCCTAAGCGAGTTGCAAACAGTAAATTTATTTTTTTTTGTAGAAAAAAATTCAAAATGGAAAGGAAAAAGAATATAAGAGGGGTTTTGAGGCGTGACTAATGACTAGGGAAATGTCATTTTAGTCCCGGGAAATGTCTTTTTTTTTTCTGGCCCTTTTTGGGAAAATTTGGATCTTTGAAATTTGTGTGAAATTGGCAAAATTGCAAATTCTGACCCTGTAGGTAGTTAAATTTTAAAAAATGGGGGGTTTTTTTCCCCCATTCGATGAAAAAAAATGGGTTCTGCGTTATTCATTTTTTTTTTTTCGACTGTCGGAAAATTTGGAAAAAATGGGGCTCAAAGGGGGCAAAATCGCCGTGCGTAAACATGCCGAGACCGCTAACTTGCGGGCATTTTCCCGTAATTTTTCTATAAAAATTTCAAATTTTGGGTGCTTTTGATCGGGAAAAGTTTCCCTTTATTTTTTTTATAAGGAAAAATTTTTTTTTTTTTTTTAAAAATTTGGGCCCGCCCCTGAGAACGAGTTTGGGGGGGCCTGTCGACCCTAAAAGGGTTAATCTTTGAGTAGGAAATTTCTTCATTTCTCTCTCCTTCCTCCAAAGGGGTTTCCCTCATCCCGGGCCTTTGTGGTTTTTAAGTTGATCTTGCAGCTCATCAGTGGTTGTTCTTTATTGTTCCTCCCCAACTCTTCCCCCAAACCTCCCCACTAACCTCCAACCCAAGGACTTCCCAATGCCACAATGGAGTCTAAATGGATGGTTCTCAGGGTTGCTAAAACCTTCAAAAATCCCTTTTGTCTGCACATTTCTGGGCCACAGTTTCTTCCAAGCAGAGTTAAAATCCCCTTAGAAAATTCCCCAAGCCCCTTTCGTAAAATTTACACAATGAGGATATAAAGTGATCTTTCCAAAAATCTTTGAGTCAATCGAGCTGTGGTCCTCAAAGCACTTTTGAAACATAGCTTTGTGTGAGTTTTTTGGGAAATTTGAAAGACCTGTGGTCCAGGGCCCCGCAGGAGGGAGTGGTATTAGGGGGTAAAAAATTCACCTTTAAAGTCATGTCCCAGAAAGTCGCTCGCCAAGTCTGTAGGAGACCCGGAGCATTGTCTAATACAGGAGGCCCTTTAAAACCAATTTTTTTTCCCGAGGCAATTTTTCCAGTGGGGCAAATGAAAGGGGTAACCTATGAAAAAGCCCTGTGGCCATGCCTTATGTTGCCCCCCACATCACACACCAAAAATTGCCCTTTAGGACATTTTTTTTTCCCGAAACTCTGGGGGTTTTGAGTGATACACTAATAAAGGGTTACTTTGCAATCACCTGATTTGCCAATCAAGAGGTAAGCTGTTTTCTAGGCTTTTGTCCTGGGGGTGCCCTTTTCCTCCCGGTAATGTGGTCCTGTTGGATTTTCTTCCCAAAAAAGGTCTGTTTCGTCACAATTTAAAAAATTGTTCGGTTTTAGTTCTTTACTGTTATGTAAAACCTTGAATCCCTTCTATTTTCAGCCGCTTTTTTGGGCAAAAATGGCGCCCCCCAGCCTTATCATCTTGTCGATTTTAAGAAACGAAGGATTTTTAAACTTCAAAAACCCTTTTCTGCCCTTAAATTCATCACATCACCATAGTTGCAGGCATTTTTCTAATTAAATCCTCATGCAACTTCCCAGCCTTTTAATTGACCCTTTAGGTGCTTTCTGTTTTTGTTTATCCACCAAAAACATTTACTGGAGTTTTCCTGGAGGGTTTTGGGGGGCAAAGCCCCTGCGGCCCCGGTCGGCCCAAAGGCCTCCCGGTGGATCAGAGCCCGATAACCCGGGGTGTTTCGCGGCTGCCGCAAACCCAAAGTACGAGCCACAGCCGGGGTCGGAAACCCATTTAGGTGTTTGTCCGTGCCGTTGAAGACTGCCAGGGGTTGTTGGAATCCCCCTTATGATGCTGGGGGGGAGTTGAACAGTCTCGGGCCCCTGCATTTTTGTATGGTCTCTTAAGTGCTGTGACACCCTGCTTTTTTTGGGGGAGTTGCATCGCTGCCAAAATCTTTTTCTTTGTGTGAGTGATTTTTGTGGCAAGTTCGGTATAGTCCCCCTAGGATTTTTTAGGTGTAATAATCATGTATCTCTCCGCTGCGTCCCAGGGAAAACAGGTTTTGGAACCTCAAACGCTCCCCGTAATTGGGTGTTTTATCTCCTGCACCATCTTGCTCTGGGGGATTTCAACTTAAGGCACTAAAAGGGGAAATAGCAAATAATTGTTGCGTAATAAAACCGGAGGCAGCTCTATGAAACTCACATACAGGCTTTTAATCTCTGCACAAAATTCAAATTTTAAAAAAGAAATAATAGAGCCCCTAGGAAGGGAATCATAGCTTCTTTTACTAACAATGATGATCTGTAAGAAATGTCACCATTCAAAAACAAATACGTAGGGGCCCCCCTTTATGGCGTTTCATTTACGGGTTCCCCTAATACGGTCTTTTAAAATTTGACCCAAAAACCCCTATACGGCTCCCCCCCCTGACTTTCTAATATGGTACCGTGCCCCCCATGTTTTTTTACATTTTTCCGTGGCTCAGTAAACACTAAGTCCTCCCTTTGTCTGGAAAATCCAAAAAATTTAAATGTTTTTAAAAAATTATTTAATTTTATTATATTGAAATTATCTTATGTATACCTGTATTAAAAAAAACTTCATACTGTGCTGGGTGCAGGTACACTTAAAAACGGTGTCTTATGTCTCCAGCCCTGTTGTATGATAAAAATCATCGGGTCATTTAAAAGTCGTTTTCGTTAAATATTCATTTTCATTAATCATCTATGTATTTTTTTTCAAAATTATATAATAAACACAATGATAACATATAAATAAAATAAAAACACCCCCCAAATGGGAAAAAATAAAAATAAATGTGAGATTGGTAGAGACAACTTGCAAAGTGACGCCTATTAGAAATGTAATAATAATAAAACATACTCACCCAGTCTCATTAAAGGGTTTTTTTCGTTAATAACCATTTTCATTAAACCATTCATGATTTTTTTTAAAATTATATAATAAAAACCCATACATAAAAAAAAAGATCATAAATCACCCCCCAAAAAAAAATAAAACTAAATATAAGATGTGGTTACCCGATAAATTGTACAAGTTATGCCAAGAATAAATTTTTTCTAACAAAACAAATTCTGGCCCCAAATAGAGCGAAACACCAACGTCAAAGAACCCGGGAGTGATCATGGCGGGGATCTACCTTAAGGACCCTAAATTGTATCAATCGATCTGTGAAAAATGAAGGAGGATAATGAGAACTTCAAAATAGGGGGCCCAAGCCTGATGACACTCTTCAGGTCACTTGTTCTATTTGGCTGGAATATTTCGCTCTAACAGCACCTTTTTAAGGGGGTGTGAAATTCCCCCACTAGAAAATGACAGAGAACTTTACGGCGGCATAAAGGAATAAAACACTCAATTATTGGGGCGTTGAGGTTCAAACCTGTATTCCCTGGAATGCAGGGGGGAGAGATAAGTTATATACACCTGGAAAATCCCAGAGGGATAGTACCGAATTGACACGAAAAACACTCATACGAAAACAAAGATTGGCAGAGATGCCCCCCCCCCAATGAAAAGCAGGGGTGTCACTAGCACGTTTAGGGGCATACAATAAGTGTCAGGGGGGCCCCGACTGTTTCCCGCCCACCAAAATAAGGGGGTTCCAACGAACCCCGGAGTCTTCAAGCTGGGAGGAAAGACCCCAAAGTATTTTCCGATCAGCCGGGCTGTGGCTCATACGTTGGTTTGCGTGCAGCCAGCAGAACAGCCCGGTTTATCAGGCTTGATTCCACAGGAGGCCTGGTCCAGACCGGGCCCCAGGGGCGTTGACCCCGGAATCTCTCCCGGTAACTCGGTAATTAACTAAGGAAAAAAAGTGTTACTGGGGGTAAGTAGAAAAAAATTTTTCCCTTTTTATGTATGTAAGTTTATCAGGTATAACAAAACGTTTTATGATTATCATACATAACAACATATGTGAGAGACTAGGTAACCAAAAAAGTCAGAGTGAAATTTTTCCCTTGCCCTTTACTCGGCTTCTTTTTTTATCAAAAAGGGGTTACATGAGAATGGGGGTGTTCTTCTTTATTAATTTACCGTATCAATTAGAGAAACCTTAACAAAAGTAAAATTTTACACAAACCCGAGTGAACTTTGTTTTTTTACAAACTTTCGTTGCCTGGGTTTTTTTACATAAATCTGGCCTGTCCCCTCTATGTACTCATTCTCTCTTTATTTATTTGTTTTATTCATTTAATTTCTCCTGACCCCACATTTAAAATATAATATTTTAAGGTAGTAATGAGTGAACTGTTTTACATTTTTTTGCTTGGGGGGGGTTTAAAAATCTAGAAAAGTATGTGTGGGTGGGGTGGCTGGTAAGGGAGCCCCGGCTGATTACCATACATGCCCCAATTGATTTTTTAAATAAATACTATTGTCTCACCTAGGTAAGTAATGAGTGCACTAGTGTGTATTTTACTTTTTTATTGGTTTTTATGCTGGTTTAGTAAAATTAATATAGTTGTGTACACTTTTTTCTAGGTTTGTATGCATTTATAAGTGGAAAAAAAAAAGGGTGTTTCCCCTTTACGGAGGTGCCCGGGAAACCCAACCTGCCGTATAAGTGGGGCCCCTTTTTTCTAGAAAAACTAATTGGGTTTTAGGCATGATGCTTGGAGCCAAGTCTGCATAAGAGATTTTTCACGAGGGGCTTCCCCAAATTCACTTCAAAACAAAAACATAAAATGGGACCAAGAAACCCAATCCTAAAAAGTATAAAACTTGGAGATTTACTAAGCAACCAGACCCAATTTGCCTAGAACAGATTTAATTGGTGGCACTCGATGTATGCACAAGGTTATTCTCTTAAAAAAAAAAAAAGGGGGGAGTAGATGTAAAAAAAAAGAGACGGGCCCTTTACAGGCGATGGAAAAGAAAAACAGAGGGCTAAAAAAGGGCAATATATCTGAATGCATGGGAGACACTGGTCAGAGAAAAAGCAAGCATCGAACTTAGCTAAGGAATCTTATAGGGTCAGGAAACGTGGGAAAAAACTAAAAGCCATAAATGAAAAAGAAAGAAACCCAAAAAATATTTCTTCTCCCATGCCAAATAAAAATTGAGAACAAAAGTTTCCCGTATTGGGGCCCCTACTTAAACAAGGGGTCCTTCAAGATGCAGAAGGAAATGAGTGAGCTTCAAAGTCCCCAAAAGATCAGTTTTTAGCAAGCTGCTAACCAGACTGAGAGTTGAAGATCAAAATGAATTTTTTATGAGAGAGCCACAGAATTTGGTTAACACAAGCCTATCCGATGTTATCCTGACGCCAAATGACTTCGAACAGGCGATAAATGACATGCCCATGCACTCTGCCCCAGGGCCAGACTCATGGAACTCCGTGTTCATCAAGAACTGCAAGCAGCCCCTATCACGAGCCTTTTCCATCCTATGGAGAGGGATCATGGACACGGGGGTCGTCCCACAGTTACTAAAAACAACAGACATAGCCCCACTCCACAAAGGGGGCAGTAAAGCAACAGCAAAGAACTACAGACCGATAGCACTAACATCCCATATCATAAAAATTTTTGAAAGGGTCCTAAGAAGGAAGATCACCACCCATCTAGAAACCCATCAGTTACACAACCCAGGGCAACATGGATTTAGAACAGGTCGCTCCTGTCTGTCTCAACTATTGGATCACTATGACAAGGTCCTAGATGCACTAGAAGACAAAAAGAATGGAGATGTAATATATACAGACTTTGCAAAAGCCTTCGACAAGTGTGACCATGGCGTAATAGCGCACAAAATGCGTGCTAAAGGAATAACAGGAGAAGTCGGTCGATGGATCTATAATTTCCTCACTAACAGAACACAGAGAGTAGTCGTCAACAGAGTAAAGTCCGAGGCAGCTACGGTGAAAAGCTCTGTTCCTCAAGGCACAGTACTCGCTCCCATCTTGTTCCTCATCCTCATATCTGACATAGACAAGGATGTCAGCCAGAGCACCGTGTCTTCCTTTGCAGGTGACACCCGAATCTGCATGACAGTGTCTTCCATTGCAGACACTGCAAGGCTCCAGGCGGACATCAACCAAATCTTTCAGTGGGCTGCAGAAAACAATATGAAGTTCAACGATGAGAAATTTCAATTACTCACGTATGGTAAACACGAGGAAATTAAATCTTCATCAGAGTACAAAACAAATTCTGGCCACAAAATAGAGCGAAACACCAACGTCAAAGACCTGGGAGTGAAAATTCCAAAATTGCTAATTTCTGACCGCTTTATTGGATAGTTGAAATTGATAAATGGGTGGTTTCTTGTACTCATTTGATAGAAAAAATGGAGTTCTAGTGAATAGTTATGATTTTTGTCGACTAGTACACTGGAATTGGTCGAAAATAGGCTCAAAGTGGGCGAAATCGCCGATGCGTAAATATTGTCAAGACCGCTAACTTCGTGAGAGCATAATTCCATAAGTTTTGCATTATGTGTCATTATGATCAGGAAAAGATTCTCTATCTTTTCATAAAAAATATTTTTTTTTTCCTGAAAATTTTTCGACCCTGAGAAGAAGTTTAGGAGAGGGACTCTCGACCCTAAATGGAACAGTTGACTGGGTGATTATTTGTGCTCAATCGATAAAATAGAAGTAATGCTAGTGAAATAGCTGAGGATTTGGTTGACTTGAATAATGTAATTGGCCAAAAATGGGAGCCAAAGTCAGCAAAATAACCAATATCTAACTTACCACTGCTCTCTAAAATCTTTGAAAAATTAATTCATAGACGGATCTATTCCTACCTCGTTTCACACAACATATTAAACCCTTGTCAGTTTGGATTCAGGAATAATAAAAGCACAAATGATGCTATCATACACGTGCTAGAACTAATATATACCGCACTTGAAAAGAAAGAAGTCCCGCTGGGCATTTTTATTGATTTACATAAAGCTTTCGATACAGTCGACCATGAACTGCTGTACTCCAAATTAATGCACTATGGTATCAGAGGCCACTCCATCAACTACCTAAAATCATACCTTAGTAACAGAACTCAATACAGTGGACCCCCGGTTAACGATATTTTTTCATTCCAGAAGTATGTTCAGGTGCCAGTACTGACCGAATTTGTTCCCATAAGAAATATTGTGAAGTAGATTAGTCCATTTCAGACCCCCAAACATACACATACAAACGCACTTACATAAATACACTTACATAATTGGTCACATTCGGAGGTAATCGTTATGCGGGGGGTCCACTGTATGTGTATGCAAATGATGCAGATTCTTCCACCCAACCAATCACAGTAGGAGTCCCACAAGGAAGCATCCTTGGACCACTCTTTCTCATCTACATCAATGATCTACCAAATGCATCACAGCTACTCAAACCCATATTATTTGCAGATGACACTACATATGTCTTTTCTCTCCCAAATACAGTTATATGAGCAAACACAATCAATGCTGAATTACAGAAAATATCTGCCTGGATGATGACTAAAAAACTTACCCTGAACACTGATAAAACCTATTTCATTCAGTTTGGAAACAAAGCTGCAAATGATCCAATTAACATAACGCTAAATGGATCATCAGTCACAAGACTCACAGAGGGAAAATTCCTAGGTATCCACCTTGACAGTAGCCTTTAGTTCCGGACACACATACAACTAATCACCAAGAAAATCTCCAGGACTTTAGGCATACTATCAAAGATAAGGTACTATGTTCCACAATCAGCTCTCCTGGCACTGTACCATTCACTCATATACCCTTATCTTACATGTGGAATTTGTGCATTGGGATCAACAACCAATCACCTAAAACCCCTAATAACCCAACAAAAGGCAGCAGTAATAATGATAACAAATTCCTCCCACTCACGCCAGCAGAACTCCGACCAATTTTCAAAGTCGGAATCTGCTCACCAATAATAACATCCATACTATTCATGCCTACGACATACACAGAACAGTACATCAAATATAAATCCCTCCACTCAACTTCTCACCAACCATAAACAGGACACATAACAACAACACAAAGACACAGAATCTCTTTTTGATACTACCTTGTGTCCATATCACACATGAGTAAAATTCCTATGCAACATAGAAGGGCCCCAAAATATGGAATTCATAACAGAGAAGACTCAAATCAGTAACCCAGTACCTGATCATCAATTTAAGACGTTTCTCATAAGCCACTTAACACCAGACTAAAATTGCAAATACTCAGTTAATAGGGAAACCAGGAACAGTGAAGTGAGGCAGG
This sequence comes from Cherax quadricarinatus, assembly GCF_026875155.1. Lineage (NCBI taxonomy): Eukaryota > Metazoa > Arthropoda > Malacostraca > Decapoda > Parastacidae > Cherax > Cherax quadricarinatus. Next base: position 28,038,210 of record NC_069464.1, on the reverse strand, counting down.
AAGAGGAGTGTGTAATAAGGAGGTAACTGAAAGGGTGTGTGAAGTTAAGGGAAAAGTGAGCAGTGAAGAGGGTTTTTGAAGAAGAAAATTTACTAAGTAATTCCAGTGGTTATGGCTAAAGCAGTACTAGGTGTACTAGGTTACTGGAGTATGTCAAATGAGAAATAAATATTATTGTATAGTGGAGTAAAAGACAAGAGTGAAAATGGCAGGCATTAGAGGGGGGTACAGTGCTGGCCATAATTATATTTAGTCTTCTTCTTCATTTCCATGACAGAAAGAAATCAGCCATTGGGGGCTGGAAAAGGTATGAGTCTAAACAGCTCCCTGGACCGTAAAATGCCAACAGTTTGCCATCCTACCAGAAAAGTAAATGTCACTATTGCCAAGCGTGGTATGCAACACCGCATACCCAAACCAAAAAACGTGTGCACACAGCTCTTATTGTAGCGCTCTTAAGTGGCGATATCCGATATATATCTCCAGGACCACCTCCAACTATTTGTGCAGAAGGCAAAACAGAATAAATGACGTCTATAGATAGGAATGATAACGTTAACTCCATATGTAATGCAACATAGGTCAATGTGATACAATAGCAGCCATTATTATCTCAAACACTACAAAACTAGGTGCATACACTGTACTAAAGATACGCATGATAAACATAAAATGCTACACCGTCTTAATGTAAAATGTTAAGAGAGGTGCATATGGATGTATGTACAATTATATAACGGTGCCAATATTTACTTGTATGTACAAATGCAACTTTGGGCATCGTTTAGCGCCTTTAGCAATGATGACATTGATTTAACCTAATTTTAATACATATACCCCATTGCCATATATTGATGATTATAATTGTTTTATGAAAACAGCCCTTCACTTAATTCATGTCAACGCAAGATCACTTCTTCCTAAAGTTGGCAGAGATTAGTATTCTAGCTATCAAAATTAGGGTGGCAGTTATAACCATCTCTTAATCCTGGTGGAAAATACTGTAATCTGATGACGAGTCAAATAGAAAGGCTACAATATAATATGCTTAGAAAGGCACAGAAAGGGTGGTGGAGTATGTGCCTACACAATAGAAATGACTTAGCCTAACAAACCCAAGACCAGATCTAAATAACAATAAACTGGATATTCTATGGTTTGAATTGCTGCTGTCCCAAGACCAAGCCTCATCTTAGTAGGAACTAGTTACCTGCTCCCTACTCCCAGGAACCAGTTTATCTATAGAACACTTTTCCAAGTCTTGTCCGGGAATTGAAAAACAATTGCGAGACAATAATACTGGGAGACTTCAATATCTGTTTTTCAGCAGCAAAATAACGCTATGCAAAAGGTTAGAGCAAACTTCTAGTTATTAAATAGTTTTTACTCTCAACAAATTTAATACACCACCCGGATCACACAGTTCTCAGCCACCCAAATAGACCACAGTACTTTGTAACCGCTCTGCGAGGAATCATTAGTCAGTCAGGGGACGTCATTACCAAACAGGCCAATATGATCATTTCATCATTTACTGCACTAGGAAAATCACTAGGGATAGGAATATCCCTACACAGGACAATAAAAAGAAGAGTCCAAGCCAGAAACTACAGTAAAGAAACACTGGTAAATAGGCCTACACAATTGTAGCTGACCAGTGCTAACAAGTTGCACGACGTGAATGCATGCCTGGGAAAAATTCAAAACAATGTTCAGTACCGATCCTTGATAATATTGCACCAGTTAAAGAGGTAGGATTTAAACGAAGAACTGAACCCTGAATGAACTAACTGAGATATTAGATAATATGGAAAATTCAGAGACCAGCTTCTAAAAGATTTAAAGCAAACAGACATGTATATTCGCAGCAACTACATGAATTACCATAGGGTGAGGAACAGAGTGCAGAGACTTATAAAACGAGCAAAGCAAAGCACTATTGCTCAATAAATTGAAGATATAGCATAAAACCCCAGAAAGCTCTGGCAACAACTAAAACAGTTGGGTATAGCCATAAGCCAGTAATAGGTCTAACATAGTACTTCACTATGGATATACGAAGGTCTATGCCATGAAACATTATAAGTTGGCAATTGGCTTTTAATTCCTTCTACACATCTGTTGCAACAACACTAGTAAGTAAATCACCACTGCATCAAATACCTTCAACACAGACTCTGAATAAGTTTTTCAAACATACTATACCAATAAAGGGGTAACCCAAACATTTTGTCAACTAGTAACTGTATCTCATGACTTTTCAAAAAGAAACTAAGAGGTTAAAACCCAACTAAGAGCACTGGCCCCTGATAATTCTTGTCTAAGTTCCTAAAAGATGGTGCTTCTGAACGTCAATCCCTATGTGCCTTCACATAATAAATCTATCAATCACGACAATATCCGTACTGGAGGGGTTTTCAAGAAGGCCAGAAAAGTTTACTCCTATCTTTCAAAAAAAAATAGTAGTCTGATGTAAGCAAACTATAGGCGTGTTAGTATATCATATAATATCCAGAATATTCTAAGATGCTGTGTACTCTCAAGAGTATTAATGTACCTAAATGACAACAACAATCTCCATAGCTATCAATCGGCTTAGAAGAGCTACTCAACCGACACCATCCCTAATTTAATCTGATGGTTTACCTGAGAACTGAAAAATGTCAAAGGGGAACCTCAAGGTATGGTAACCTTAGACCTGCAAAAGGCCTTTCGATACTGTCAACCACAATATATTATGTAAGACACTTCAAGCTATCGTAAGGTTCTTTAACTGTTTAAAGTCCAACCTTAGCAACGGAGACAAATTGACAAAAACAACAAAATGTGAATCAAGCCCCTGAGCCGATAGCATGTTGGAGTCCCCAAGGTCGTATTCTGGGTCCCTTATTATTCTTAATGTTATGTCAGTGACATGCCTTCACTGTCAAGTGCCAAACTCCTACTGTATTCAGATGACAGGTGTTGCTCTGGTTTAGTGTCAGTACAGACCCACAAGATATACTAATGTTATTAACACTGAAACTGGAGTCCGCAGCAAAATGGTTTTTATTAGACAACAAACTATCATTACACCTCGGGAAAACTGAAGCCATTCTCTTGTTGGCAAGAAACATATACTAAGAAGATAAATAATTTTAATGCCCAGGTAATGGGAGCCCATCACTTTGGTTTCCATCAGTAAAATATCTGGGAATCCCAATTGACCATGCATATCATGAGCATTGTATAGGAACAGTGTAGTAAAGAAAGTGAATGCCAGACTGAAATTCCTGTATAACAAGCACATTGTCTACCTACTGAGGCTCACAGGACCCTTTGTCTAGCCCTTATACAATGCCATATGGATTACGCTTGCTCTTCATAGTACTCTGCATTGACAAAAAAACTGAAAGATAGACTGCAAATCACCCAGAACAAAATTATAAGATTCATCCTGGGGCTGGGACCAAAGAGCATATAGCGCCAGTATCGAACTACAGCAGTTGGATATGCTGAATGTTGAAGGCAGAGTAAAACAACTGAAGCTAAATCATGTTTATAAAATTGGTAGGTTGGTAGACAGCAACCACCCAGGGAAGTACTACCGTCCTGCCAGATGACTGTGAAACAGAAACCTGTAACTGTTTTACATGATGGTAGGATTGCTGGTTTCCTTTTTCTGTCTCATAAACACGCTAAGATAACAGGGATATCTTGCTACTCCTACTTACACTTTGGTCACACTTCACAGACACGCACATGCATATATATATATACATACATCTAGGTTTTTCTCCTTTTTCTAAATAGCTCTTGTTCTTTTTTATTTCTTCTGTTGTCCATGGGGAAGTGGAAAAGAATCTTTCCTCCGTAAGCCATGCGTGTCGTATGAGGCGACTAAAATGCCGGGAGCAATGGGCTGGTAACCCCTTCTCCTGTATACATTTACTAAAAAAGAGAAGAAGAAAAACTTTATAAAACTGGGTTGCTTAAATGTGCGTGGATGTAGTGCGGATGACAAGAAACAGATGATTGCTGATGTTATGAATGAAAAGAAGTTGGATGTCCTGGCCCTAAGCGAAACAAAGCTGAAGGGGGTAGGAGAGTTTCAGTGGGGGGAAATAAATGGATTAAATCTGGAGTATCTGAGAGAGTTAGAGCAAAGGAAGGGGTAGCAGTAATGTTAAATGTCAGTTATGGAAGGAGAAAAGAGTAATATGAATGTGTAAATTCAAGAATTATGTGGATTAAAGTAAAGGTTGGATGCGAGAAGTGGGTCATAATAAGCGTGTATGCACCTGGAGAAGAGAGAAATGCAGAGGAGAGAGAGAGATTTTGGGAGATGTTAAGTGAATGTATAGGAGCCTTTGAACCAAATGAGAGAGTAATTGTGGTAGGGGACCTGAATGCTAAAGTAGAGAAAACCTTTAGAAGGGTGTGGTAGGTAAGTTTGGGGTGCCAGGTGTAAATGATAATGGGAGCCCTTTGATTGAACTTTGTATAGAAAGGGGTTTAGTTATAGGTAATACATATTTTAAGAAAAAGAGGATAAATAAGTATACACGATATGATGTAGGGCGAAATGACAGTAGTTTGTTGGATTATGTATGGTAGATAAAGACTGTTGAGTAGACTTCAGGATGTACATGTTTATAGAGGGGCCACAGATATATCAGATCACTTTCTAGTGTAGCTACACTGAGAGTAAAAGGTAGATGGGATACAAGGAGAATAGAAGCATCAGGGAAGAGAGAGGTGAAGGTTTATAAACTAAAAGAGGAGGCAGTTAGGGTAAGATATAAACAGCTATTGGAGGATAGATGGGCTAATGAAGCATAGGCAATGGGGTCGAAGAGGTATGGGCTAGGTTAAAAATGTAGTGTTAGAGTGTTCAGCAGAAGTTTGTGGTTACAGGAAAGTGGGTGCAGGAGGAAGAGGAGCGATTGGTGGAATGATGATGTAAAGAGAGTAGTAAGGGAGAAAAAGTTAGCATATGAGAAGTTTTAAAAGTAGAAGTGATGCAAGGAGGAAGAGTATATGGAGAAAAGAGAGAAGTAAAGAGAGTGGTGAAGCAATGTAAAAAGAGAGCAAATGAGAGAGTGGGTGAGATGTTATCAACAAATTTTGTTGAAAATAAGAAAAAGTTTTGGAGTGAGATTAACAAGTTAAGAAAGCCTAGAGAACAAATGGATTTGTCAGTTAAAAATAGGAGAGGAGAGTTATTAAATGGAGAGTTAGAGGTATTGGGAAGATGGAGGGAATATTTTGAGGAATTGTTAAATGTTGATGAAGATAGGGAAGCTGTGATTTCGTGTATAGGGCAAGGAGGAATAACATCTTGTAGGAGTGAGGAAGAGCCAGTTGTGAGTGTGGGGGAAGTTCGTGAGGCAGTAGGTAAAATGAAAGGGGGTAAGGCAGCCGGGATTGATGGGATAAAGATAGAAATGTTAAAAGCAGGTGGGGATATAGTTTTGGAGTGGTTGGTGCAATTATTTAATAAATGTATGGAAGAGGGTAAGGTACCTAGGGATTGGCAGAGAGCATGCATAGTTCCTTTGTATAAAGGCAAAGGGGATAAAAGAGAGTGCAAAAATTATAGGGGGATAAGTCTGTGAGTGTACCTGGTAAGGTGTATGGTAGAGTTATAATTGAAAGAATTAAGAGTAAGACGGAGAATAGGATAGCAGATGAACAAGGAGGCTTTAGGAAAGGTAGGGGGTGTGTGGACCAGGTGTTTACAGTGAAACATATAAGTGAACAGTATTTAGATAAGGCTAAAGAGGTCTTTGTGGCATTTATGGATTTGGAAAAGGCGTATGACAGGGTGGATAGGGGGGCAATGTGGCAGATGTTGCAAGTGTATGGTGTAGGAGGTAGGTTACTGAAAGCACTGAAGAGTTTTTACGAGGATAGTGAGGCTCAAGTTAGAGTATGTAGGAAAGAGGGAAATTTTTTCCCAGTAAAGGTAGGCCTTAGACAAGGATGTGTGATGTCACCGTGGTTGTTTAATATATTTATAGATGGGGTTGTAAGAGAAGTAAATGCGAGGGTCTTGGCAAGAGGCGTGGAGTTAAAAGATAAAGAATCACACACAAAATGGGAGTTGTCACAGCTGCTCTTTGCTGATGACACTGTGCTCTTGGAGATTCTGAAGAGAAGTTGCAGAGATTGGTGGATGAATTTGGTAGGGTGTGCAAAAGAAGAAAATTAAAGGTGAATACAGGAAAGAGTAAGGTTATGAGGATAACAAAAGATTAGGTGATGAAAGATTGAATATCAGATTGGAGGGAGAGAGTATGGAGGAGGTGAACGTATTCAGATATTTGGGAGTGGACGTGTCAGCGGATGGGTCTATGAAAGATGAGTGAATCATAGAATTGATGAGGGAAAAAGAGTGAGTGGTGCACTTAGGAGTCTGTGGAGACAAAGAACTTTGTCCTTGGAGGCAAAGAGGGGAATGTATTGAGAGTATAGTTTTACCAACGCTCTTATATGGGTGTGAAGCGTGGGTGATGAATGTTGCAGCGAGGAGAAGGCTGGAGGCAGTGGAGATGTCATGTCTGAGGGCAATGTGTGGTGTGAATATAATGCAGAGAATTCGTAGTTTGGAAGTTAGGAGGAGGTGCGGGATTACCAAAACTGTTGTCCAGAGGCTGAGGAAGGGTTTGTTGAGGTGGTTCGGACATGTAGAGAGAATGGAGCGAAACAGAATGACTTCAAGAGTGTATCAGTCTGTAGTGGAAGGAAGGCGGGGTAGGGGTCGGCCTAGGAAGGTTGGAGGGAGGGGGTAAAGGAGGTTTTGTGTGCGAGGGGCTTGGACTTCCAGCAGGCATGCGTGAGCGGTTTGATAAGATGAATGGAGACAAATGGTTTTTTAAATACTTGACGTGCTGTTGGAGTGTGAGCAAAAGTAACATTTATGAAGGGATTCAGGGAAACCGGCAGGCCGGGCTTGAGTCCTGGAGATGGGAAGTACAGTGCCTGCACTCTGAAGGAGGGGTGGTTAATGTTGCAGTTTTTAAAAAATGTAGTGTAAAAGCCCCCCTTCTGGCAAGACAGTGATGGAGTGAATGATGGTGAAAGTTTTTCTTTTTCGGGCCACCCAGCCTTGGTGTGAATCGGCCAGTGTGATAATAAAAAAAAAAAATAAATAAAATTGCTCCACAAACAGTGTCCCCAGAATATCTTGCTGTCAATTTTGTCCCCCCCCCCCCCCCCCAGGTTGGGAACCGCAGCAATCATAGTACTAGGTTGGAGACACACAACTTTGTAGTACCCACAGACATAGGCATGCTTCAAACACCTTTTTATTGTACAGGCAATAAAGGAAGGAACAGACTGCCGCACATGTGCAAAGCCAGTCATAGCATGAACCAGTTCAAGAAGAGTGCCAAAAGGTGTCAGATTGAAGTTGCTACAGAAATGGAGGGAAATGATTTTTTCTATTTTTTTTAGCTGACATACGTGTAAATATTACCTTATTCCTAGTAATGACCTCCGTATTTGTAGATAGTCTTAAGACCCTCGTGTATGTTAGATAGACTTTTAGTATGATACTAAGATGTTAACTTCATGATAGAATTAAATAAACAATATTAGTAACCTAAATATTATTTAATAATAAGGTAAAAGGACCACAATGGAAATAAGTCACTCTGTCTGACTTTTTTGGGTTATCCCAGGTTCTCTACACATATGCTGCTATGTATGATAAGTCTATGTAACTGTTTTTGTGTATACCTGAATAAACTTACTTACTTACTTACTCCCACATCATAACTTCAACAATCACTTTGAACCTTTTATCCATTGTTGACAGGAATATAATTGAACCATTGTTTTCACAAAAAGCATTTTCGAATATAAATACGTATACCTTTGTATTATACAAATTTTGATTCATTTATAATTAACCCTTTGACTGTCGCAACCCCCAATCCTGAGGTGTCTCCTGGTGTCGCAAAATTTAAAAAAAAAAAATTATTTTTTCTTATGAAATGATAGAGAATCTTTTCCCGATTGTAATGACACCAAAAAAACGAAATTTGATGGAAAACTGATGGAATTACGCTCTCGCGAAGTTAGCGACCTCTGCACTGTTTACAAATCGGCGATTTCGCCCACTTTGAGCCCTATTTTCTGCTAATTTCATTGTTCCAGTCGCCCAACTTCATAGCTATTTCTTTAGAACTCCATTTTTTCTATCGATTGAGTACAAGAAACTGCCCATTTACCGATTTCAACTACCTAATAATGTGGTCAGAAATTTGCAATTGGCCAATTTCACAAAAACTAAAAAATATGACAGTTTCAAAATATGGTCCAGAATGAACAATGCAGACATTCCTGGCTCTAAAATAACATTTTCTTTGTTCATCAGTCATGTCTTCAGGCTCCTCTGATATTACTCTTGCTTTCTATTTTGAATTTTTATTCAAACAAAAAATAGAAGACTTACTATTATGCAGACTACTGCAATACTGTAATAATTGTATAAATAACATCAACCCATTCATGACTGCATATTAGAATGGCTAGTTGGACATTTATTGGACAATGGCATCATTTGTTTACTTTTGAACATTGGCAAAAATAAAACATTTCCCCTACTTTGAGCTCCATTTCTAGGTTCTTTTTATAGTAAAATCAATCAAAATCACCTCTATTTCTATAATATATTTTCCATTCTATCAAATGAGACCAAGAAAACGAGAATACAACCATAAATACTATACGAAAATAGACCACAAAGTCGGCATTTTAATTTAAAAAAACGATCGGAGTTTTTTTTTTCTCATTATGCACTGCGTGCTCCAGGATTTTTTTTCATATGGTGCACACTGACCACACAGACCCATTCTCTCACATGTGGGCCTACCAGCTTTCTCCTGCTTGATTTGAAGCCGCTAGAATTTATGAATATATATATGAATATATGCATATATATATATATATATATATATATATATATATATATATATATATATATATATATATATATATATATATATATATATATATATGAATATATGCATAGTTCCTTTGTATAAAGGCAAAGGGGATAAAAGAGAGTGCAAAAATTATAGGGGGATAAGTCTGTTGAGTGTACCTGGTAAGGTGTATGGTAGAGTTATAATTGAAAGAATTAAGAGTAAGACGGAGAATAGGATAGCAGATGAACAAGGAGGCTTTAGGAAAGGTAGGGGTGTGTGGACCAGGTTTTACAGTGAAACATATAAGTGAACAGTATTAGATAAGGCTAAAGAGGTCTTTGTGGCATTTATGGATTTGGAAAAGGCGTATGACAGGTGGATAGGGGGCAATGTGGCAGATGTTGCAAGGTATGGTGTAGGAGGTAGGTTACTGAAAGCAGTGAAGAGTTTTTACGAGGATAGTGAGGCTCAAGTTAGAGTATGTAGGAAAGAGGGAAATTTTTTCCCAGTAAAGTAGGCCTTAGACAAGGATGTGGATGTCACCGTGGTTGTTTAATATATTTTATAGATGGGTTGTAAGAGAAGTAAATGCGAGGGTCTTGGCAAGAGGCGTGGAGTTAAAAGATAAAGAATCACACACAAAGTGGGAGTTGTCACAGCTGCTCTTTGCTGATGACACTGTGCTCTTGGGAGATTCTGAAGAGAAGTTGCAGAGATTGGTGGACGAATTTGGTAGGGTGTGCAAAAGAGAAATTAAAGGTGAATACAGGAAAGAGTAAGGTTATGAGGATAAACAAAAAGATTAGGTGATGAAAGATTGAATATCAGATTGGAGGAGAGAGTATGGAGGAGGTGAACGTATTCAGATATTTGGGAGTGGACGTGTCAGCGGATGGGTCTAGAAAGATGAGGTGAATCATAGAATTGATGAGGGAAAAAGTGTGAGTGGTGCACTTAGGAGTCTGTGGAGACAAAGAACTTTGTCCTTGGAGGCAAAGAGGGGAATGTAATGAGAGTATAGTTTTAACCAACGCTCTTATATGGGTGTGAAGCGTGGTGATGAATGTGCAGCGAGGAGAAGGCTGGAGGCAGTGGAGATGTCATGTCTGAGGGCAATGTGTGGTGTGAATATAATGCAGAGAATTCGTAGTTTGGAAGTTAGGAGGAGGTGCGGGATTACCAAAACTGTTGTCCAGGGGCTGAGGAAGGGTTGTTGAGGTGGTTCGGACATGTAGAGAGAATGGAGCGAAACAGAATGACTTCAAGAGTGTATCAGTCTGTAGTGGAAGGAAGGCGGGGTAGGGGTCGGCCTAGAAAGGGTTGGAGGAGGGGGTAAAGGAGGTTTTGGTGCGAGGGCTTGGACTTCCAGCAGCCATGCGTGAGCGTGTTTGATAGGAGTGAATGGAGACAAATGGTTTTTAATACTTGACGTGCTGTTGGAGTGTGAGCAAAGTAACATTTATGAAGGGATTCAGGGAAACCGGCAGGCCGGACTTGAGTCCTGGAGATGGGAAGTACAGTGCCTGCACTCTGAAGGAGGGGTGTTAATGTTGCAGTTTAAAAACTGTAGTGTAAAGCACCCTTCTGGCAAGACAGTGATGGAGTGAATGATGGTGAAAGTTTTTCTTTTTCGGGCCACCCTGCCTTGGTGGGAATCGGCCAGTGTGATAATAAAAAAAAATAAAAAATATACGTCAAACACGGTACCTCGTAAGACGTATATATACGGCCGCGACAGTCAAAGGGTTAATATTCTACTGTACAACTATGATATACTCCTTAGTTTAAGTAGTCTTTAAGCCAATAATGTTAAGTTGGCTCATAATGCCTAGGCATAATAGAGGCTCTCTTTGCATTGCAACCCACTATTGTAAATACAAAATCTCAATGTACTGTTTGCAAAGACATAAAATAAATAAATAAATAAATGCGTAAATATCACAGATGCAGAAATTCGCCAGATCATCATTTCGTCAGTTGTCCATTAAATTTCGTACTTTTTGTGTTATTACCTACAGAAAAAGATTCTCTACCATTTCTTAAGCGAAATATAACAAATATTATTTAGTGAAAAAAAGTCTTGACCCCAGGCTGTCACTCTGAGATTTGGCCTCTGAACCCTCATGGGTTAATTGGTTTTAATATGTAACTGCATACCAAGCACAGTGTGTAAAGCTTTATTTAGGTATACATGTAAACATTAAGACATAGACCCTCAACCAACGGCATTATCCATTCAGAGAGCTTGCCGTTAGTTCGAATTGTGACGTTGGTACGAATTAATTTTCACCCATAGAAATAATGGAATAATAGAATAAATCCTTTCCAGACATCCAAAAGTATTTAACAAAATAATTTTTTTTACATGAAATATACATTTCCCTATGCAAAAACCAATGGTACATGCAAAATAAACAATAATTAAATGTCACTTACCTTTATCGTGGAGTTGTTGATGAGTGATGTGCCAGCAGCAGGGGAGACTGAGGTGTTTTATTGTTTGGAAGGGAGTCCCCTTCCATAAAGACTTGAGGTACCAAGCCCTTTGGTGGGGTTACCACCCTTCTTGGTTTTTTTAATGAAACTAGGACCAGCTTGAGAATCACTGGACCACCCTCTACCACCATCACTACCACCCTCTACCACCATCACTACCTGGAGTTAACCTGGAGAGAGTTCAGGGGGTCAACATCCCCGTGGCCCAGTCTGTGATCAGGCCTCATGGTGGATCAGAGCCTGATCAACCAGGCTGTTACTGCTGGCTGCACACAATCCAACATACAAGCCACAGCCCAGCTGGTCAGGTACTGACTTTAGGTGTTTGTCAAGTGCCTGCTTGAAGACAGCCAGGGGTCTATTGGTAATCCCCTTTATGTATGCTGGGAGGCAGTTGAACAGTTTTGGGCCCCTGACACTTATTGTGTTGTCTCTTAATGTGCTAGCGACACCCCTGCTTTTCATTGGGGGATGTTGCATCGTCTGCCGAGTCTTTTGTTTCGTAGTGAGTGATTTTCATGTGCAAGTTCGGTACTAGTCCCTCTAGGATTTTCCAGGTGTATATAATCATGTATCTCTCCCGACTGCATTCCAGGAAGTACAGGTTCAGGAACTTCAAGCGCTCCCAGTAATTGAGGGGTTTTACCTCCATTATGCGTGCTGTGAAGGTTCTCTGTACATTTTCTAGGTCAGCAATTTCACCTGCCTTGAAAGGTGCTGTTAGTGTGCAACAATATTCCAGCCTAGATAGAACAAGCGACCTGAAGAGTGTCATCATGGGCTTGGCATCCCTAGTTTTGAAGGTTCTCATTATCCATCCTGTCATTTTTCTAGCAGATGCGATTGATACAATGTTATGGTCCTTGAAGGTGAGATCCTCCGACATGATCACTCCCAGGTCTTTGACGTTAGTTTTTCGCTCTATTGTGTGGCTGGAATTTGTTTTATACTCTGATGAAGTTTTAATTTCCTCATGTTTACCGTACCTTTGATATACCTTTGAAGAATTTTGAGAGTATATCTACTCTCTGAACCCAGCCATGGGCCAGGCTTGTCTGGTGCTTGCCTGGTCAACCAGGCTGTTGCTGCTGGAGGCCTGCTGCCCCACATATCCATCACAGCCTGGTTGATCTGGCACCTGGTGAAGATACTTGTTTAGTTTCTGCCTGAAGGCTTCTACACTTGTTCCAGCAGTGTTTCTGATATCTTCTGGTAAGATGTTGAAGAGTCTGGGACCCTAGATGTTGATACAGGGTTCCCTTATTGTCCCCACTGCACCCCTGCTCCTCACTGGAGGAGCAGTAATTGAAATTTCTCATCGTTGAACTTCATATTGTTTTCTGCAGCCCACTGAAAGATTTGGTTGATGTCCGCCTGGAGCCTTGCAGTGTCTACAATGGAAGACACTGTCATGAGGATTCGGGTGTCATCTGCAAAGGAAGACACGGTGCTGTGGCTGACATCCTTGTCTATGTCAGATATGAGGGTGAGAAACAAGATGGGAGCAGAACAGAGCTTTTCACCGTAACTGCCTCAGACTTTACTCTGTTGACTGCTACTCTTTGTGTTCTGTTTATGAGGAAATTATAGATCCATCTACCAACTTTTCCTGTTATTCCTTTAACACACATTTTGTGCACTATTACACCATGGTCACACTTGTCGAAGGCTTTTGCAAAGTCTGTGTATTACATCTGCATTCTTTTTGTCTTTAGTGCATCTAGGACCTTGTTGTAGTGATCCAGTAGTTGGGACAGACAGGAGCAACCTACTCTAAACCCATGTTGCCATGGGTTGTGTAATTGATGGGTATCTAGATGGGTGGCGATCTTTCTTCTTAGGACCCTTTCAAAGATTTTTATGATATAGGATGTTAGTGCTATCAGTCTGTAGTTCTTTGCTATTGCTTTACTGCCAACTTTGTGGAGTGGGGCTATGTCTGTTACACTACCACCCTCTACGACCATCACAACCACTACCACCCTCTACCACCATCACAACCTCTACCACCCTCTACCACCATCACAACCACTACCACCCTCTACCATCATCACAACCACTACCACCCTGTACCACCATCACAACCTCTACCACCCTCTACCACCATCACAACCACTACCACCCTCTACCACCATCACAACCTCTACCACCCTCTACCACCATCACAACCACTACCACCCTCTACCATCATCACAACCACTACCACCCTCAACCACCATCACAACCTCTACCACCCTCTACCACCATCACAACCACTACCACCCTCTACCACCATCACAACCACTACCACCCTCTACCATCATCACAACCACTACCACCCTCTACCACCATCACAACTTCTACCACCCTCTACCACCATCACAACCACTACCACCCTCTACCATCATCACAACCACTACCACCCTCTACCACCATCACAACCACTACCACCCTCTACCACCATCACAACCACTACCACCCTCTACCACCATCACAACCTCTACCACCATCACAACCACTACCACCCTCTACCACCATCACAACCACTACCACCCTCTACCATCATCACAACCACTACCACCCTCTACCACCATCACAACCTCTACCACCCTCTACCACCATCACAACCACTACCACCCTCTACCACCATCACAACCACTACCACCCTCTACCACCATCACAACCACTACCATCCTCTACCACCATCACAACCACTACCACCCTCTACCACCATCACAACCACTACCACCCTCTACCACCATCACAACCACTACCACCCTTTACCACCACCACTTTCGTATTTTTCTACAAACTTTTTCTTGAATTCTATCGCGTTTCTCACATCCTTTACCAAAGGGCTGGCTCTAGAAGCTGTCTTGGGGCCCATGGTGGCTTATTTAGTGGTTACAAGCAATAAAAACACTTAAATAATCCAAAATATATGGCAGTTGCACATGGAATCAACTGCAACAGCTTGTAAACAATGGCACACAGGAGTATTCCTTCACCCGCGTGGTAAGCTCCGTAAGCACATGTGGACTGCTGCTCTTTTTTTATTTATTTATTTATTTATTTAATAATTTGAACATACAGAGGTACAAAAAAATACAGGTAAGAGCAGCATGCCAAAGCCACTTGTATGCATAGCATTATGGGCTGGCTTAAAATTAACGTAAGATTAACTAAGCAATGATGTAATCAGTGATAAGACATTATTGTAAACAGATAACTATAAAATACAAATGAGTATTACAAAGACAGGTCATATGGTTGCATGCATTGCTGTACATTCAGTAGAATGGAGTATTCTGTTAGGTAGTGTATTTAAAAAATAACAAAGTTAGATTGGGTCTTAGGTTTAACATTTATGTGATATAATTGTGAGAAACATTTAAGATATACAATTTATAAGGTTCAGTTATTCAGTATTTATTTGGTTTTGGGTGAGTAAGTGATCTTTGAGAAGAGACTTGAATTTATAAACAGGTAGTGTTTCTTTTATATTTACAGGTAATGAATTCCAGATTTTAGGGCCTTTTATGTGCATTGAGTTTTTGCATAGCGTGAGATGGACACGAGGAACATCAAAGAGTGATCTGTGCCTTGTGTTATGGTCATGTGTTCTGTTGAGGTTGGCAAGGAGATGTTTGATGGAAGGGTTAATATCAGAGTTAAGTCTTCTATGTATATAATAGGTTCAGTAATAAGTATGGATGTTTTGTATGGTGAGTAGGTTTAGTGTTTTGAATATTGGTGGAGTGTGCTGCCTGTAGTGGGAATTTATTATCATTCTGACTGCAGCCTTTTGTTGGGTAATTAGTGGTCTGAGATGGTTAATTGTTGTTGAGCCCCATGCACAAATTCCATAGGTGAGATAGGGGTAAATAAGAGAGTGATATAGGGCTAGGAGGGCTGATATGCACCGCCATCTCGTGGTGGCATGCTCAAACTAAATTATACATAGTACGTACATACACATTATTATAATTATTATAGTTGTATTACATATTATATTATTATTATTATTGTTATAATTATTATTATTTTTAGTCAATACGTACGTATTCTTATCATAGAAGATTTACTGTTATGTAGACCACTGCGTTATTGTAATAATTGTATAAATAATGTCGGCCCATTATTAGACTGGCCAGTTGGACATTGGACAATCAAAATCATATCTATTTCTGTAGTATATCTTCCATTTTATCAAATGAGACCAAAAAATGAGAATATGTATAACCATAAAAACCATACGAAAATACAGTGGTCCCTCGTTTATTGTAATTAATCAGTTCCTGGAGGTGTTACTATTATCGAAATCTACGATTTTCGAATCAATTTTCCCCATAAGAAATAATGTAAATACAATTAATCCGTTCCTGACACCCAGAAGTATTAAAACAAAAAATTTTTTTACATGAAATACAGTGGACCCCCACATAACGATCACCTCCGAATGCGACCAATTATGTTAAGTGTATTTATGCAAGTGCGTTTGTACGTGTATGTTTGGGGGTCTGAAATGGACTAATCTACTTCACAATATTCCTTGTGGGAACAAATTCGGTCAGTACTGGCACCTGAACATACTTCTGGAGTGAAAAAATATCGTTAACCGGGGGTCCACTGTATAGATGTAGTACATAAACATTACAATGGGACATGATGAATGAAACATTAACAGCATAACACTTACATTTCTTGGCGATTCTTCTTAGTGTATGGAAGACTGGAGGAGGAGAGAGATTTAATTATTTACAGTTTGGAAGGGGAATCCCCTTCCATCAACACCTCAGGTACCAAGTGTTTTTCTCTTCTCTGTTTCTTAATGCCACTAGGACCAGCTTGAGAGTCACTGGAGTCCTGTCTCGTAAAATAACTGTCCAGAGAGCTCTGTTTCTGGCGTCTCTTTAACACTTCCCTAAAATGGGCCAAGACTTTGTCACTGTACATGTTGCCAACATGGCTTGCAACAGCCTTGTCAGGGTGATGTTTCTCCATAAATCTATCCATCTTACCCCACATTTCAAAAATCTCCTTAATTTCTGAAGAAGGCAATTTCTTCCATCTCTCTTCCTCCTCCTCTGCAGCAAGATTCTGAGCTGCGATCTGTTGCTCTTCCTGCTGAAGCTCTTGCAGCTCCTGAGTGGTGAGCTCTTCGTTGTGGTCTTCCACCAACTCTTCCACATCCTCCAAACTCACACTGCAAAGCTCCAGGCGGACATCAACCAAATCTTTCAGTGGGCTGCAGAAAACAATATGAAGTTCAACGATGAGAAATTTCAATTACTCAGATATGGTAAACATGAGGAAATTAAATCTTCATCAGAGTACAAAACAAATTCTGGCCACAAAATAGAGCGAAACACCAACGTCAAAGACCTGGGAGTGATCATGTCGGAGGATCTCACCTTCAAGGACCATAACATTGTATCAATCGCATCTGCTAGAAAAATGACAGGATGGATAATGAGAACCTTCAAAACTAGGGAGGCCAAGCCCATGATGACACTCTTCAGGTCACTTGTTCTATCTAGGCTGGAATATTGCTGCACACTAACAGCACCTTTCAAGGCAGGTGAAATTGCCGACCTAGAAAATGTACAGAGAACTTTCACGGCGCGCATAACGGAGATAAAACACCTCAATTATTGGGAGTGCTTGAGGTTCCTAAACCTGTATTCCCTAGAATGCAGGAGAGGGAGAGACATGATTATATACACCTGGAAAATCCTAGAGGGACTAGTACCGAACTTGCACACGAAAATCACTCACTACGAAAGCAAAAGACTTGGCAGACGATGCACCATCCCCCCAATGAAAAGCAGGGGTGTCACTAGCACGTTAAGAGACCATACAATAAGTGTCAGGGGCCCGAGACTGTTCAACTGCCTCCCAGCACACATAAGGGGGATTACCAACAGACCCCTGGCAGTCTTCAAGCTGGCACTGGACAAGCACCTAAAGTCAGTTCCTGATCAGCCGGGCTGTGGCTCGTACGTTGGTTTGCGTGCAGCCAGCAGCAACAGCCTGGTTGATCAGGCTCTGATCCACCAGGAGGCCTGGTCACAGACCGGGCCGCGGGGGCGTTAAACCCCGGAACTCTCTCCAGGTAAACTCCAGGTAAACTCCAATCCCATAGAGCTCCCCAGTGCCACAGTAGATTTAACAACAGACATAGGCTCATCAGGGTCAGCTCCAAACCCTTCAAAATCCCTCTTGTGAACACAATCTGGCCACAATTTTCTCCAAGCAGAGTTCAAAGTCCTGGTAGTCACTCCCTCCCAAACTGTACTTATAAGGGTTATTATGCAATGGAGGATACTGAAGTGTTCTCTCCAAAAATCTCTTAGGGTCAAGTGAGTGTCTGAGGTCACATTCAAGCACCTTTGAAACATTGCTTTGGTGTAGAGTTTTTTAAAGTTTACAATGACCTGCTGGTCCATGGGCTGGAGGAGAGGAGTGGTATTGGGGGGCAAGAACTTTACTGTGATGAACCCAAACTCCTCGAAAATTAGGTCATCCAAGTTTGGAGGATGAGCAGGTGCATTGTCCATTACTAGGATGCACTTGAGATCCAATTTCTTTTCCAGGAGGTAATTCTTCACACTGGGGCCAAACACTTCATTGAACCACTCGGCGAAAATGTCCCTCGTGACCCATGCCTTATTATTAGATTTCCAAAACACACACAATTTACTCTTCATAATATTGTTTTTCCTGAACACTGGGATTTTCAGAATGGTACACTAGTAACGGCTTCACTTTGAAATCCCCACTAGCATTAGCACAGAACATGAGAGTCAGCCTGTCTTTCATAGGCTTTTGTCCTGGCAGTGCCTTTTCCTCCTGTGTAATGTAGGTCCTCCTTGGCATTTTCTTCCAAAAGAGGCCTGTTTCGTCATAATTGAACACTTGTTCAGGTTTCAGTCCTTCACTGTTTATGTACTCCTTGAATTCATGCACATTTTTCAGCCGCTTTGTGGTCCGAACTGGCAGCCTCGCCATGCCTTACCACACTGTGTATGCCACTATGGTTCTTAAATCTCTCTAACCAACCTTTGTTGGCCTTAAATTCACTCACATCACCACTATTTTCAGGCAATTTCTTTACCAGATCGTCGTGCAACTGCCTAGCCTTTTCACAAATAATCGACGTCATAATATAATCTCCTGCTAATTGTTTCTCGTTTATCCACACCAATAATAACTTCTCAACCTCTTCGAGTACTGGTGATGTCATTTGTGTCAGCATATTTACCCCTTTGCAACAACAGCATCCTTGATTTCCTTTTTCTTGGCCACGATGGAACATGTGGTTGTATAGGGTTTGTTATATTATCCTGTCCAGTTCGGCCACACTTACACCACTTTCATATTGTTAAATGATGTTTTTCTTAAATTCAGTTGTATTTCTCACCTTCTTTACCAAAGGCTTGGCACTAGGAGCTTTCTTTGGAGCCATGGTAGCTTATTTAGTACTTGCAAGCACTAAAATGAATGGAATATTATGAAATATTTCGTAGGAGCAAGTGAGGGGACCTTCACTCACTGGTAAACAATGCCACACTGGCTGGGTAGGGAGGCTGCCCCGGCTCACAGCTTGCGTACGCGTTCCGGACGAACTACTATTCGCGAGTCAATCTACGATTAGCGAGCCCGTTTTTACGAAAATATCACTATGATTTTCAAAATTTACGACTCTCGAGCCCTACGATTATCGAGGGACCACTGTATACTGCTAAGGGGCGGCTAATGGCTGGAAGTGAACTCCGTTATTTATGGTCTGATTTCTTTCATTTTTGGTGTATGTTAAGAAGTATCTTTCCATTATACATTGCCCAAGTTTCAATAAGATAGTCCAACATATACTCTAGAATGAATAAAATATGTATTATTATTATTATTATTATTATTATTATTATTATTATTATTATTATTATTATTATTATTATTATTATGTATTATTATTATTATTATTATTATTACAGTATAAATAATTTGTAATTTTTATTCACACAAAAAATATAAGATTGACTGTTATGCCTTATTTTAATAATTGTATAAATAATATCAATGGAAATAAGTCACTGTCTTTTTTGGGTTATCTCAGGTTCTCTGCACACATGCTGCTATGTATGGCAATCTATGTAACTGTATTTGTGTATACCTGAATAAACTTACTTAACCCATTCATGACTGCATATTGGAATAGACAGTTGGAACAGACATTTGTTTACTCTTTAACATAGCCAAAACAATCGAACGTTTCTCCTACGTTGAGCTCAATTTCAAGGTACTTTTCATCATGAAAGCAATCAAAATCATATCTATTTCTGTAATATATCTTCCATTCTATCAAATGAGACCAAAAAACCGAGAATACAACCATAAAAACCATAGGAAAATACCGCTAAGGGGTGGCTAATTGCTGAGAAGTGAACTCCATTATTTATGCTTAGATTTCTTTCATTTTTGTTGTACATTAAGAAGCATCTTTCTATCATACATTGCCCAAGTTTCAATAACATAGCCCAAGAAACAAATGAGATACATTTCTCTAGATCAAGAGCAAGAGTCCCTCACCAGCGTCATGGAACCTGCCTTGAGGTCTGCTCGCATATGGAAATTTTGCTCGAGTATGGAAGCAAAAAAATCAGCCCATCGACTGCTCGTATTTGGAAAAACTCGCACGAGGATGCGCTCGCAAGTAGAAGTTCCACTGTAAATGTTTGGACTGTTTAGGGGTTAATAACTTAACAACTTATAGCACTTACTACCTCTTCTTTCAGATTGTTACATTCTTCTATTACTTTATTTGGTAAATATTTACTTTAGCTGCTAGGTAGATTGCAACCATTTACTCATTTGTTTTTATATGAGCAAGGTATTCATACCAAGGCAGATGTACTTATTCTTGGGAAAATTGTATTTTGTGAGTTATTTTCCACATAAAATATGAACGGAAAATTTTGAGGTAAAATGCATTCCATATCCAGTCACTGGCTAGTGTTGAATCTAGATGTTCCAGTAATATTCTTAATTCATAAACAAAGTAGGTTAGACTAATGTTTAATAAGTAATTCATGTAAATTTGTTTTACAGTACAATTCTCAAGTTAAGTTAACTCCCAGGGTCATTTTTCAAGAGTAGGACAACACTCAAGAGCCTTGAAAGGTACAAGATGATTGTTGTCAACAACACAAGAGTAATTCTGGCATCTTTAATGTGAGTACCATTGCAGAATATGTTTAGGTCTGGTTAAGTTAGGTTAATGTAAGCTATGATGGGTTTGGTTTGGTTGGGTAAGGTTCATTTAATTTGGTTACATTGGGTTGGAATGAGCTGGTTTTTTTTTGGGATGGATTAGAACCCAGCATAACAGAACCTTACCTAAGTTAAGTGAAGTTTATTCAGGTACAGTTAGAATTGCCTAGAAAAGTTTAACAAAGTGACTTATTTCCATTGATTTTTTTTTGACCTTGACCTTACCCTATCCTATCCAAAGTATTGGCAGGGAGTCTGCTTAGTTCCCATGTATAAGGGAAAAGGGGACAAGAGAGAATGTTAGAATTATATTTTTGGAGAATTATATTTTTGGGGAATAACCTGCTGTGTATACCAGGTGAAGTTTACAGTACTGTTTTATGGCAAGGGTTAGGGGTAAGAGAAAGTAAGATTGCTGAGGAGAAAGGAGGATTTATGAAGGGTTGGGAATGTGTAGACCAGTGTTTACAGTGACATATATAGGTTAACAGTGCTTAACCCCTTCAGGGTCCAAGGCCAAAATCTGAAGTGGTGCTCCAGTGTCCAAGAAATTTTGAAAAAAAAAAAAAAAATTTTTTTCTTACAGAATTAAAGAGCATATTTTTGTGAAGGTAATAAGACAAAAAAAAAATTCTGATCAGTACTTACTGAGATAGTGTGCCAAGAAGTTTGTCAAAAATGATGTGGTGGCGGCAACATCGACAAATTCCACATACGCGCGTTACATTATTTAGCGATTTTTATAGTTTTTTTCTTTTCTTTTCCAATTTTTTTCTATTCCTACTAACATTTGGGGCCTGAGAGACCAATACTGTATATAATGTATATATATAAACTACTGTATTAAACACAATAACCGCACTAAAGTTATTATCATATTATTGTTTACCACTGTTGTTAAGATAAGATAAGAGATAAGATAAGATTTCGTTTGGATTTTTAACCCCGGAGGGTTAGCCACCCAGGATAACCCAAGAAAGTCAGTGCGTCATCGAGGATTATCTAACTTATTTCCATTGGGGTCCTTAATCTTGTCCCCCAGGATGCGACCCACACCAGTTGACTAACACCCAGGTACCTATTTGCTGCTAGGTGAACAGGACAACAGGTGTAAGGAAACGTGTCGAAATGTTTCCACCCGCCGGGAATCGAACCCGGGCCCTCTGTGTGTGAAGCGGGAGCTTTAGCCACCAGGCCACCGGGCCTGAGAGCTCATTGTTATGCGAAATTATCGTTAGGCGAATGAATTTTCCCCATAAGAAATAATGGAAATCAAATTAATCCGTGCAAGACACCCAAAAGTATGAAAAAAAAATTTTACCACATGAAATATACATTTTCCTACACACAAAGAGAAGGATACATGCACAATAGTAGAGTAGTACATGCACAATATATATTGTGCATGTACTAGTCTACTAAATGAAGAATAAATGACACTTACCTTTATTGAAGATGCAGCAATGACTGATGAGACACTGTGTCCTGGGAGTGCCTTTTCCTCCTGAGTACTGTAGGTCTTGTTTGGCATTTTCTTCCAGAACAGCCTTATCACACTGTGTATGCCACTACGATTCTTAAATCTCTCAAACCAACCTTTGCTGGCTTTAAATTCACCAATATGAGCATTAGTTCCAGGCGTTTTTCCCTGTTCACCTGGGTGTTAGTCGACTGGTGTGGGTTGCATCCTGGGAGACAAGATTAAGGACCCCAATGGAAATAAGTTAGACAGTCTTTGATGACACTGACTTTTTTGGGTTATCCTGGGTGGCTAACCCTCTGGGGTTAATTGTTTCTTGGTATTCTCAATAAGCCACACCAACAACAGTGCTACAGCAGCAGCAGCTGACAGTGCTACAGCAGCAGCAGCAGCAGCAGCAGCTGACATTTGCTACAGCAGCCAGCAGCAGGTGACAGTGCTACAGCAGCAGTGACAGCTACAGCGCAGCAGACGGTTGCTACACCCAGCAGCAGACGGTACTACAGCACGGCAGCTGATGGTGGTACAGCAGCGCAGCAGCTGATGGTGCAAACAGCAGCAGCAAGCAGCAGCTGACAGTTGCTACAGCAGCAGCACTGACAGTGCTACAGCAGCAGCAGATGGTGCTCAGCAGCAGCAGACGGTACTACAGTAAGCAGCAGCAGCTGACGGTGGTACAGCAGCAGCAGCAGCGGGACGGTGCTACAGCACCCAAACCACCTTTGCACAGGGGCTAAGCACGCGCATCAGGGGTTGACCAGGACAAATTTTCGATAATATTTCCACCCTTTTACCACAGGGTTGGCACTAAAGCTTCTTAGGCCCAGGTCACTTATTTTGCAATAAAATCACCAAAAACACTGTAATAATACGAAATGTTCTGATTGTATTCTTGGATGCTACCGCGGAGGCTGGCTGGTAAACAATGCCACCGTCGGAACATGTGAGGCTGGCTCAGGCCGCACATTAGACGCGTCTCGGACGAATAGCGTTCAGCGGGTTTTTTAGTGGTATGCGAGGCAAAATCTTAGCGATAAAATGTATCGGTATGCGGATTTAACGTTATGTGATGCCAACGGTATGCGGGGGTCCACTGTACTAATGTTCTATCATATATTTACATATTTACAATCACTGGACATGGTTTTAGAACTGCTGGAGCTTGTGGAACTCCTTGAAACAAGGCACCATGCACAGAGGCACCGTACGTTCCTCACACATGAACCGAGTGTCTTTGCGTCTTTGTTGCCGTCGTTTTGTTTGTGCACAGACGATGCATCTCTTCTGAGCAAATTTCTTCTGAGTTGAAGGAAGCTGTATTATGAAATGATCACCTTCCCTCCTCAAACGCTTGGGTATATCCTGAGTAATTCGAGGACCTTGTTGTATAGCAGGTGTTCTTACCTGGTACTTCATTATGAGTTGTCTGACAACAGACAAACAAAATTCACCATACGGTGGTCTGTTGCCAGTCTTTATTTGGTACATATGTGCATTGAGCATTGAAATGTCCATGAGATGGAAGAAAAGTTTCATGTACCACTTGTAACTCTTACGAACACAGTCAATAAAACCAATCTGCATGTCACATTTGTCAACCAAGCGCATGTTTTGTGTATAATCAATCACTGTCACTGGTTTTCGAATACGTTCATTAGTCACTCGATCAACTTTGCCACTGTCTTGCATTTCATTACGGTGAATGGTTGTCAACAATGTGACATCTTGTTTGTCATGGCACCGTAATGCCATGATGTCATTGGCAGTAAACACCTGCATGTCATCACCACGAGCACCTGCGTTGAGCCTGGGCATATGTTTACGATTAGAACGCACTGTGCCACACACATCTGTCTTGTTCACTCGCATGAAATCACTGAGTAATGGGCTTGTGTACCAGTTATCGGTATATAATGTATGCCCCTTACCAAGATAAGGTGCCATCATGTTTCTCACTACGTCACCTGAGATACCCAATAACATCTTGGTATCTTTCAATGTTTTACTTCCCGTGTATACAACAATATCCAACACCAGGCCACTGTCACAGTCACAGAGTACAAACAGTTTTATACCAAAGTGTTTCCTCTTGCTCGGTATATACTGCTTGAATGACAGTCTACCTTTGAACAAAATCAAAGACTAGTCAATTACAAGATTCATGAATGGATAAAAGTATATATATGCTGAACTTTTGTTTGAGATACATGAAAACATTTCTAATCTTGTATAACCTGTCACTTCTGTCAGGCCTGGTTTTGTCAGAGAAGTGCAACATACGTAAGAGTAAGATAAACCTGTTCACTGGTATGATTTCACTGAAGACCGGGGTAGAAATTAGCCGATCTGTGGACCAGTATGCTTTTATATTATGCTTATAGACATGAGGCATAAGCATTATTGTTGCAAAAAGCAAATACATTTCTGCAACAGTCGTCTCTTTCCACCGGTGTAGTCTTGACTGTGGTGATATGATCATATTTGCCATGGTGTACTCAAAATACTTGTTACTTTCCCTGATAATAGTTTCCATCAATGGCTGGTCAAAGAATAATTCAAAGAATTCCAGTTCAATGGCTGTGGTTCCAAGGGGACAAGTAGGTAGAATTCCACTTTGAGAGTCATCAAAGTGGTGAGGCTTGGGAACAAAATTGGGATTTTGCTGGCAATCCCACATACGGTTTGCTGGTGGATACTGGACATCATAGGCTGGTTGTGCGGGTGGTTGTGGTTGTGGTGGGTTGGTGGCTGACGCTCTGCTTTGTCCTTGAACTGACGAGTCAGCAGCGTGGGTCCCACCCTGGGCTGGTGAGTCAGGCATGGCGGTGCCACTGCCATCACCACTAACACCATCCACTGATGCCTGTGGTCTATCCATGCCAAGTGTAGCCACATCATCCTCACTATCACTACCTAAAACTGGTGTAGGGCCACGGGATGTACTCCGAGATGTTCTCTGGGATGTACTCCAGGATGTACTCCATCCCCTGGGCACAGCATAGGGTACACTACCCGAGCGCATGCAGCAACGAACATACCGACGCTTCACTGGTGAATATGATTCCTCACTATCACTACTTGAATGATCGTCAAGCGCAATAAAATCACAATCCACGTCACTATCATCATCATTACTGAAGTCAGAGGCCTGGCCACGCGAAAATATTAGTTTTCTCTTGCGTTGAGGAACAACCGACCGTGAGTCACGAGTGCCCACACCAGAGGTAGAAGGTTGAGGATCATCAGGGTTTTCTGCACTATTATCGATATCCTGGTCATTCTTTTCGGTCACTAACTGATCAAAGCCGTAGAATTCGTCTTCATTTCCACTTCCATCAGTGTCAGAACTATCAGATAGGAAGAGGAGAATCCCAATTTTCCGGGAAGTGAGAGCTGACTTGCGACGAGGCATGTTGAACAAGGGTAACTGAGTCGGCGTTACCACAATGCTATGCAGGCGCCTAGATTTTTTGTTTATGGCGCACACTCACCACACAGACCCGTTCTCTCACATGTAGGCCTATGAGCGCTTTCGCGCTAAATTTGATGGCGCTAGAATTTTGGCGTAGATCTACAGTTTGGACACTCAACGTGAAGCCATAGATCTACGGGACGGACCCTGAAAGGGTTAATGATAAAGAGCTGCTTGTCGTATTTGTGGATTTAGAAAATGACTATGATGGGGTGGATAAGGAAGCCAGGTGGCAGACGTTGCAAATGGACTAGGAGAGTGGTTACTTTAGCAGCTGAGAGATTTTCAGCAGAGTGAGGTGCAGTAAGAGTATATAGGAAGGAAGGGAATTTTATCTCGGTGAAATTAGGTCTTAGACAAGGAAGTTTAATATCACTACGGTTGTTTAACATATTTATAGATGGGATTGTCAGATAGATGAATGTTATGGTAGTGAGAAGAGATGTAAGATTGAAAGATGTTATTTATTATCATTTTTTTATTATCACACCGGCCGATTCCCACCAAGGCAGGGTGGCCCGAAAAAGAAAAACTTTCACCATCATTCACTCCATCACTGTCTTGCCAGAAGGGTGCTTTACACTACAGTTTTTAAACTGCAACATTAACACCCCTCCTTCAGAGTGCAGGCACTGTACTTCCCATCTCCAGGACTCAAGTCCGGCCTGCCGGTTTCCCTGAATCCCTTCATAAATGTTACTTTGCTCACACTCCAACAGCACGTCAAGTATTAAAAACCATTTGTCTCCATTCACTCCTATCAAACACGCTCACGCATGCCTGCTGAAGTCCAAGCCCCTCGCACACAAAAACCTCCTTTACCCCCTCCCTCCAACCCTTCCTAGGCCGACCCCTACCCCGCCTTCCTTCCACTACAGACTGATACACTCTTGAAGTCATTCTGTTTCGCTCCATTCTCTCTACATGTCCGAACCACCCAACAACCCTTCCTCAGCCCTCTGGACAACAGTTTTTGGAAATTTCCCGCACCTCCTCCTAACTTCCAAACTACGAATTCTCTGCATTATATTCACACCACAACATTGCCCCCAGACATGACATCTCCACTGCCTCCAGCCTTCTCCTCGCTGCAACATTCATCACCCACGCTTCACACCCATATAAGAGCGTTGGTAAAACTATACTCTCATACATTCCCCTCTTTGCCTCCAAGGACAAAGTTCTTTGTTTCCACAGACTCCTAAGTGCACCACTCACTCTTTTTCCCTCATCAATTCTATGATTCACCTCATCTTTCATAGACCCATCCGCTGACACGTCCACTCCCAAATATCTGAATACGTTCACCTCCTCCATACTCTCTCCCTCCAATCTGATATTCAATCTTTCATCACCTAATCTTTTGTTATCCTCATAACCTTACTCTTTCCTGTATTCACCTTTAATTTTCTTCTTTTGCACACACCTACCAAAATTCATCCACCAATCTCTGCAACTTCTCTTCAGAATCTCCAAGAGCACAGTGTCATCAGCAAAGAGCAGCTGTGACAACTCCCACTTTGTGTGGATTCTTTATCTTTTAACTCCACGCCTCTTGCCAAAACCCTCGCATTTACTTCTCTTACAACCCCATCTATAAATATATTAAACAACCACGGTGACATCACACATCCTTGTCTAAGGCCTACTTTTACTGGGAAAAAATTTCCCTCTTTCCTACATACTCTAACTTGACCCTCACTATCCTCGTAAAAACTCTTCACTGCTTTCAGTAACCTACCTCCTACACCATACACTTGCAACATCTGCCACATTGCCCCCCTATCCACCCTGTCATACGCCTCGGAATCAAAGTGGAAGTTATCATAATTGCTCTTTGCTGATGACAGCTCTTGTGAGGAATTCTGAAGACAGGTCACAAAGGTTGTTGGATGAATTTGGAAGAATATGTAAGAGAAGGAAATTAAAAATGAACATAGAAAAAGGCAAGGTGATGAGGGTAACAAAAAAGTCTAGGTAATGATACGTTGTTAGACTGAATGTCAGACTGGAGAGAGGGATTGTGGAGGAAGTGGATGTATCTAAATACAGGTCCCCCTCATCATTCGCGAGGGTTAGGGGATCAAGAGCCTCGCGAATGTTGAAAAAACCGTGAATGTTTGGTGCCCCAATATATTGTAGGGAAATATATTACAATTCTGCTTAATTAACTTGTTGAACCATGAATAATCATAAAATACATGAAAACGTCGTAAATTGTACTAAATATATACATGTTATGCTTTAATAACATATGTTATTTAATAGCATGTATGTTAATAACATGTATGTTATTAAATACCACAGACTCCACCACTGCCTCCACCAATGCCTCCATAATCTGACACCCAATCAAAACCTATTGGAAAGTAACTGCCTTTATTACACAGCATCACAAGCCAGCACTATCCTAAACAATGCTAAAAGTCTATCAGTACTTAACTACAACATCAGGTCCTTAAGCAAACACTAAAGACACCCTTCTCCTGCATTATTCTTACTGAGACCTGGCTTAAGCAGGACACAATAGATATCTACCCTCTACCAGGATACACAGCAATTCACAACTGCAGACCAAACCAAGTTGGGGTGGTATTGCAATCTATTACTCTAACCAATTATCTTGTATTAGCACCACTGGCTTTAGTGATGAATATGGGGAATACATTTTTGCTAATTTTACTGTAAAAAACCTTAAGACACCTATAACAATCGGTGCCATTTACCGGATACCTCACACAAACATCCCAAATTTCAGTGAGAAATTAAAGTCACTAATAACAAACAGACAAATGAATAAGCACCACCTTCTCTTAGCTGGAGACTCAACATCAACCTTGGCTTACTAGATGATCAGCCTGTAACTGATTTCATCAACAATATGAACAACACACTTCTCATACCAACAATAACTAAACCAACCAGGCTGACTGAGACAATGCAACCATAATAGACCACATATGGACCAATATACTAGCCCCCCTTAAATCAGGGATAAATCAAATGCAAAAAAACCAAACCCTTA
>NC_069464.1:27987896-28009073 GCF_026875155.1 Cherax quadricarinatus | reverse complement strand
GGGTATATTTTTTTATAGTTTTATGGTTGTATTTGTTTTTGGTCTCATTTGATAGAATGGAAGATATATTACAGAAATAGATATGATTTTGATTGGTTTCATGACGAAATACCTTGAATTGAGGTCAAAGCAGCAGAAGTGTTCGATTTTTGCCGATGTTCGGTGTAAACAAATTATATCACTCGTCTATTACATGTCAGCTGGTGGTCTAATATGCTTTCACAAATGCGCTGATATTATTTATACCATTTTTACAATAATTTAGCGTCTGCAAAATAAATCTTCTATTTTTGTGTGTGAATAAAAACTAAATATGGAAAACCCTCAAGGAAGGTTCTTTGATGTTGGTGAGGGTTTTTTGATCAAGTGTGAAAGGGTTAAAATTTCCGGGGGTCGCTGCTACTGTCTGGTGGCGTTACTTAGAGCAGAAGTCTTTCCCAATTTTTTTTTTTCTCTCCATTTACTGCTAAAACTTGCTCACTTTTAGCCCTAGCCATGGTTCCAACAAAAGGGAAAGTGTTTTTCTCGTTGTTGTAAAGCGCAAACACCGTACATTATCCATAACAGATAAGGTTGAACTTCTGAAAAAACTTGACAGTGGTGTGTCTGTGAGGAACTTGTGTGAGTTATACAACATTGGCTTCAACAGCTTAGACATAAAGAAACAGAAAACAAAATTACTGGTTTCTTGCTAACAGTGATTCAAAGAACAGATGTGTAAAAGGAAAACAATGAGGGAAGGAAAAAGTTCAGAGCTGGATTAGGTTTTGATGAAGCGGTTTAGGCTACGTGTAAGTGAAGGTGTTCAGCTTCTGGAGCTCGGGTGAAGGAACAAGCCAAAATTTTTCATGAAGAACTAGGATTAGATTATGAATGTGATTACAGTGAAGGTTGGTTACAGTGTTTCAAGGATCAACATGGCTTAAAGTTTCATGCAGTGTGTGGTGAAAAACGTTCAGCGGACACAGAGGCAGCTGCTAAATTTTTTGGTGAGTTCGCCAAGTTAGTTTCAGATGAAAAATTTAAGTCCTGAGCAGGTCTACAAGCAGATGAGACAGCACTGTACTGGAAATGTACACCAAGAACTCTGAGGACTGAGGATGCAGAATCACCAACAGGATATAAAGCATCGAAGATCAAAGTCACTGTATTTGGGATGCTCTAATGCCACAGGAAAGCACAGATGCAAGTTATGGTCATCATAAAAGTTTACGTCCCAGGGCTTCCAAAGGCATGACACAGTTTTTCCCGTGATTTACCGGCCAACAAAAAAGTATGGATAAAAACTGAAATTACAATGAATTGGTTTGAAAACCATTTTCTTCCAGAAGCAAGAGCTCACTGTGACTCTTGGGTTTTGGGCCACAACTGTAGATAATGCTTATTTTAGGACAACTGTTCCGACATCCGAAAGCAGAACTCCCCGGTAAAGAACAACGCTTTCGGTGTCTACCTCCCCCCTAACTGCACATCATTAACTCAACCCCAGGACAATGGCATACTACGTTCTTTTAAGTCTAGGGATCGCACCCTTTTATGAGGCTCCTACTGAGTGCAGTTAACTCTGGCAGACCAGTACACGAGTTTCTTAAGGAATTTAATGTGAGAGATATGGTTTACTGTGTTGCTAATGCTTGGAAGTCTGTAGAGGCATCCACACTGAAAAATGGATGGCATAAATTGTGGCCAGGGTTAATGTTCGAGACTGCACCTGGAGAAGACAATGAAAATGACTTTACAGGATTTAGGGCTTCAACGGAAAAGCAGATTATACATAGTCTGCTTTCTTTGCCAGTGATCTGACTAATCCTGTGCGAAGGATCTTGCATCGAGGATGGATGAAGATAATGTTGGGGAATGGATGAATGTAGATGAAGATGCAGCTACTGTGCATCATTATACTGACTCAGAAATTGTGCAGATGGTTGTAAATCCAGAGCAGCAAGCCAGTGGAGGAGAAAGCAGTGATGAAAATGAGGAAGCTATACAGAAAGAGTCTCAATTGATAGGTTAATTCAGTTGGCAGGTGAACTGCTAAAAGGTCTAGAGCAACGAAGCTTAATAAGTGAACAAGAAATAATGAATGTTTACATGCTGCAGGATAAACTAATCAAAGAAAGGCCAAAATATATGAAACAACTCAGCTTGAAAGATATGTTCAAAAAAATAGCTGAAAAGCATGCAACCAGAAAAGTCACCCACTTGAAAATCTAGTGCCTTCAATATCTGCTCAGCCTGATGTGCTACCACTGTCATCAGTTCCTGATATCTCAGTCACCTTCCAAGATGAAGATGGCAATCCTGACAGCCCTTCACCTCAAGACATGTAAATGTATTAGCTGTAAATTTCCGCTATTCACTTTGGAAGCAGCAGTAGTGAACTTCTTGTGTAAGTAAAGTTGGTTAACTTCATTAAGTGTATTCTAACCTAAACCACTCTGTAATCCGCTCAGTCTCGTGATGCACGAGAATATGCTTTATTATGCTAATATCAACACTACAGCTTATTGCCTATCACAACTGATCTAATATGACATAATAAACAATATAAATAACATAAAACATGTTAAATACTCCAGAATGATAATATTTGGCATATACTGAGCATTTCAATGGAGGTATGAAGAGGATAACGAGATACAGATACCATTCTCCCATCCCTGTCTTGGGCTTATACAAAAAAAAACGAAGTACATGTATAGCAAAGGGGGCAAACCCTGTGATATACCCCTCTTTACCCCACCAAAAACATGAAAAAAAAAAGCTATTTTCCCTATATAGTTTATCCACTAGTAGCATAGGGTGTAGAAACCCTAGGAAAACCCCAAAAAAAAGTCAAATTGGTTTTGGGTTTAACCATATATGTTTTTTGGTAAATTTTCGTTTTCCCAGCCGGGGTTTAAAAACCCTTGGGGCGGGGTTCTTTACCCCTGTTTTTTATGTTCCCCCTTCAGTAAATGGGTCCCTTGGTTTAGTCACTGGGTTGGGGTTATCCTGGGACAATGACCTAATTTGCTTAAAATTACTCTGCAAAAAAGGGGCCCTTTCTATCATAATATGTCACTGATGTCATAAGCCAAAAGAACATAAGAAAGGGAGGAACACTGGGGAGGCCTCCCCGGCCCAACTGGCAGGCCCTTTTAAAATTTTCATCCCCCCCTAAAAAAACCCTTGCCCTCCCCAATTTTTCAATGCCACCCAAAAATAAGCTTGATGTAAAAGCCCACTAAAAACCAACCCATCCCATCATGTATTACCCAAAACCTAGATTTAAAAAACCCCCAAAAGTCGCTATGTCGACCCCCATGTACATGTACATGTGTTACTTTAAATTATTATTTTTATTTTTTGTTATTTTTCAATTTTTTTGTTGGGTTTCTTTTTGAAACGGGGGGAAAATGTATGAGGGAAAAGATACTTTTAAAATACACCAAAAATTAAAAAAAATCAGACCATAAATAGCGGATTTTTCATTTCTCACCCCTTAGCGGGCCGTTTAGCGGTATATTTCTAGGGGTTTTTTGGTTATTTTCCCCCTTTTTTTTTTTTTTTTTCGGTCTCTTTGGTAGAAGGGGAAGATATATTCAGAAATGATATTTTTTTGTTTTGGTTTTTAAAGTGAAAAGTCCCTTTAAAATTGCGCTCACAGTAGCAAAAAATTTTCTATTCTTTGGGCGAAGTTTTCAAGGAAAACCAAATGATTCCCCGCCCCAATACCTGTCCCCTGCCATTTCCAAAAATTTCCCAATAGGGGGTTGCCTTATTTATTAAAAGTGGACCCCCCATCCCTTTGGGCCCTCAAAATAACGTTAAATCCGCATACCGATACATTTTTTGCTGATTTTGCCTCAAAAACCCGCAAAAAAAACCCGCAAAAACGTATTTTTCCGAACGCGTCTAAGTGGGGGCCCGGGACCCCGCCTCACACTTTTTGCCGGTGGCAATTTTTTACCACCCGCCTCCGGGTAAAAACCCAAGCATCCCAATGGGAACATTTCTTATTATTCAGGGTTTTTGGGATTTTATCTCCCAAAATAATTGCCCCCAAGGCCCCCAAAGAAAGCTTTCTAGTCCCAACCCCTAAAAGGGAATAAGGGTAAAAATTCCCTTGAGGGAAAAAAGAGTTCTTGCTAAGTATAAAGGGGTGCGTGTCTCCGGGGCGGGGCCCCGGGTTTGTATAAAAAAACCCCCAATTTAAAACCATCGTACTTTTTTGTCCAACAAAACGTCAATAAAGGGGAAGCTGTTTTTCCCCCAAAAGGTTCAACGTGTTTTCAAAACCCCGGTCGCAAGTGAGGGAAAGGGATTTTGGAAAAATTTTAAATGGTGGGAAAAAATGAAAAAAAGATAGCAGGAGATGCATCTCTAAAGTGATCTTTAAGTGAAAAGGTAGGAAGTTCCCTTGGGGTTTTAATTAAAAAAAATTTGCCTGCAACTAGTAAATGATGTGAGTAAATTTAAGGCCAGTAAAGGTTGGTTTGAGAGTTTTAAAGAAGCAAAAGTGTCTTTACATAGTGTGAAAAACCCTGGTGGGCTTTCCGTTCGGGCCCCAAAGCAAGCTGAAAAATTTTGTGAGGGGAAATTTAAGGAAATAAAAGACAGTGGGAAGGACTGAAACCTGAACAAGTGTTTAATTGTGTGAAAAAAAGGGCCTGGGTTTTTAAGAAAATGCCCAAACAGGGCCTAATTATCAGGGGGAAAAGGCCCTCCCCCCGGAAATTTAAACCCTTTTGAAAGACAGGCTTACTCTGTTTTTGGGGTTCCAATGCAATGGTGATTTCAAAGGAAGCCTTTTTTTGTGATCACCCCCGAAAACCCCAAAAGGGTTTAGGCAAAAAAAAATATCCTCAAGGCTAATTTGTGTGTGCTTTTGGGGGGCAAACAGTAAGGCATGGGTCACTAGGGGCTTTTTCTATGCTGGTTACACCAAGCATTTGCCCCAATGTGGAAAAATTCCCAAAATGAAAAAAAATTCCCTTAATGCCTCCCGGGGTTAGACAATTTCCCCTGGTCATTCCCCAGACGTGGCAGAGCGCCTTTTTTTGGGGGAAAGAGCTTCTTTAAAGGGGAAATTTTTGCCTCCAATAAAACCCCCCCTCCTGCCCGCCCATGGCCCCCAGGTTATTGCCAAAATTCAAAAAAAATGTACACAAAAGCTTTTTGAAAGGTTTCCCTTTTTGTGCCCCCAGAAACTCAATTGACTTAAGAGAGCTTTGGGGAGAGCCCTTTTTTTATCCCCCCCAATTGTGTAAACCTTTTGGTAAGGGTTTTGGGGGGGGTGACTAAGAGGAACCTTTTTAAATCTGCTTGGAAGAAAATTTGGCCCCGAATGTGTAGAAACCCAAGGGAAATTTTAAGGGTTTTAGGCTAACCCTGGGAAAACCCATGCCAGTTGAGGAAAAATTTTTTGGGATTGGGGAAAATCCTTTTGGGGGTTTGGGGGTTAGTGGGGATTGGGTGTGGAAGAGTTTGGGGGAGGAGGACAAGAAGTAACCCCTGATGACTTTCTAAATCAACCCTTTAAAAGCCCGAGGCCAAACCTGAGGAAAAATCCTTCGGAGGGGGAGAGGAAAAAGGGAAAAATTTTTCCTACTTTTAAAGATTAAGGAAATGTGTGGAATGTGGCTTAAGTGCAAAACCCTTTTTTTATGACAACCCCCACCGCTATTGGGAAGCCATGCTGGGTGACTAAAACATTGACCTGTTGTGAAACCCTTTGGAAAGTCATAAAAGGGAAAGAGGGTAAAAAGGCCAAATATGGGGCAGATATGTTGTGCGACCGAATCCAGTGACTTTGAACCGGTCCTGTGCAAAAAAAGAAGAAGGGAAGTACCCCCCGAAAAAAAACTTGAAAACCCAAATCTTAATGGGAAGGGGGGGTTTCCCCCCTAAACACAAAACTCTCTCCTCCTCCCTTTCCCCTCCATCATCACCCGATCTTCAAAAAAGGTAAGTTTTCATTTAAATGTGATGTTTTTTTTTAGTTTGTGGTATTAAAATTAATATTTCATGGGTAAATTTTTTTTTTCATACTTGGGGTGTCTTTCCAGATTAACTTGTTTTCCCTTAAATTTTTTTGGGGGGAAAAATTTTTCGCATAACGATAATTTTTCCCCAAAAAAAAACCTCAGGAACGGAATTTTAAAATCGTTTGCGGGGGGCCCCCTGTAATTTTCCCAAAAAACAGCCGCCTCAAAACAAAAACCTTTTTTTTGTGTGAATAAAAAATTCCAAAAGGTAAGCCAAAAGTAAAATTTTAAAAGGGGGCCCGTTGCTGGACCCAATGAAAAGAGAAAAGTTTTTTGTGCCCGGAAGTCTGCATTGTTTTTTTCTGGACCCCATTTTTAAAATTTGGGATCTGTGAAAATTGGGCCCAAATTTCCAAATTTTTGACCACTTTATTGGGTTTGGAAAAAAGGTGAATGGGCAGTTTCTTGTACCCGTTGACCGACAAAGTAAGTAAGTTATTCAGGTAAAACACAATACAGTTAAAATAAAAAATTTTCCCTACATTGGGGGGAAATGTATGTATACAGGGAAACCCAGGATACCCCCAAAAAAATCAGACAAAGTGACTTATTTTCCCGAAACCCGGCTTTGGGGTTTTCCATTAATTTTTTGGGAAATATTTTTTTTTTCCCCCAGTTGTTTTTGGGCTACTCAAGGGAAAAAAGGGCAATGTATGATGGAAAAATGCTTCTTAACGTACACCCAAAAAAAAAAAAGACGGAAAGATAAATAAAAGGGGGTTCATTTCCAGCCTTAGCCCCTCTTTGGTTGGGATATTTTCATATGGGGGGGTTTTTGGTTGTATTCTCATTTTTTTTGGGCTCATCTGATAGAATGGAAAAAAAATATTACAGAAATGATAAAATTTTTATTGCTTTCATGTGAAAAACACCTTGGGAAAATTTAGCTCAAATTAGCGGAAGGTTCGATTTTTGCCAATGTTCAATGAACTTTGTGTAAGTCAAGTTGGTTAATTTTAATAAATGTATTCTAACCTAACCACTCTGTAATCCGGCAAACTCAGTAATCCAGCACACTACAGGTCCCATTGATGCCGGATTTGTGATGGAGGACCTGTATTCAGTTTTTTGATTTTACAATTACAGCTCCAACCTAAGCACAGTTCAAGGGTTAACTTAATGATGACTTCTCCATTGCTGGAACTTGACAGGTTAAGTTTTTGTGGTGGGTTATAGGCCCAAATCAGTTTCTTAACTCAACAAATTTATGTTAGCTTATATACCCAGCAGCTTAGTTCTGTATCTCACAATTTACATTACATATTGCACTAACACCCTACATACAGAGTATGTATATCTTAACATCATATGCTACTGAATTACACCAAGCATAACCATATACAGGTCCGCCATCACAAATCCGGTAATCAGTTATTCGGTTCCTTCAGTTATTCGGCACTAATTTTGGCTAGCATAATTTCAAATTTCCAGGGTCGCCACACCAACCTGCTAGTACTGTTTGGTGGCGCTACTTGCTGCATAAATCATTCAATTTCTTTTTCTCCAATTTATTGTTTTAAACCCCTTCAGGGTCCAAGGCCAAAATCTGAAGTGGTGCTCCAGTGTCCAAGAAATTTTGAAAAAAAAAAAAAAAAAAAAAAAAAAAAAAAATATTTTCTCACAGAATTAAAGAGCATATTTTTGTGAAGGTAATAAGACAAAAAAAAATTTCTGATCAGTACTTACCGAGATACAGTGCCAAGAAGTTTGTCCAAAATGATGTGGTGGCGGCAACATCGACGAATTCCACATACGCGCATTACTTTATTTAGCAGTTTTTTCTTTTCTTTTCCAATTTTTTTCTTTTCCTACTAATATTTGGGGCCTGAGAGACCAATACTGTATATAATGTATATATATAAACTCACTGTATTGAACACAATAACCGCACTAAAGTTATTATCATATTGTTTACCACTGTTGTTTATTACAATAAACATGCACAAATCTTGTATAATACTAATGTTCTATCATATATTTACATATTTACAATCACTGGACATGGTTTTAGAACTGCTGGAGCTTGTGGAACTCCTTGAAACAAGGCACCATGCACAGAGGCACCTTACATTCCTCACACATAAACCGAGTGTCTTTGCGTCTTTGTTGCCATCGTTTTGTTTGTGCACAGACGATGCATCTCTTCTGAGCAAATTTCTTTTGAGTTGAAGGAAGCTGTATTATGAAATGATCACCTTCCCTCCTCAAACGCTTGGGTATATCCTGAGTAATTCGAGGACCTTGTTGTATAGCAGGTGTTCTTACCTGATACTTCATTATGAGTTGTCTGACAACAGACAAACAAAATTCACCATACGGTGGTCTGTTGCCAGTCTTTATTTGGTACATATTATATGCATTGAGCATTGAAATGTCCATGAGATGGAAGAAAAGTTTCATGTACCATTTGTAACTCTTACGAACACAATCAACAAAACCAATCTGCATGTCACATTTGTCAACCAAGTGCATGTTTTGTGTATAATCAATCACTGTCACTGGTTTTCGAATACGTTCATTAGTCACTCGATCAACTTTGCCACTGTCTTGCATTTCATTACGGTGAATGGTTGTCAACAATGTGACATCTCGTTTGTCATGCCACCGTAATGCCATGATGTCATTGGCAGTAAACACCTGCACGTCATCACCACGAGCACCTGCCTTGAGCCTGGGCATATGTTTACGATTAGAACGCACTGTGCCACACACATCTGTCTTGTTCACTCGCATGAAATCACTGGGCTTGTGTACCAGTTATCAGTATATAATGTATGCCCCTTACCAAGATAAGGTGCCATCATGTTACTCACTACGTCACCTGAGATACCCAATAACATCTTGGTATCTTTCAATGTTTTACTTCCCGTGTATACAACAATACCCAACACCAGGCCACTGTCAAAGTCAGAGTACACAGTTTTATACCAAAGCGTTTCCTCTTGCTCGGTATATACTGCTTGAATGACAGTCTACCTTTGAACAAAATCAAAGACTTGTCAATTACAAGATTCTTGAATGGATAAAAGTATATGCTGAACTTTTGTTTGAGACACATGAAAACATTTCTAATCTTGTATAACCTGTCACTTCTGTCAGGCCTGGTTTTGTCAGAGAAGTGCAACATACGTAACAGTAAGATAAACCTGTTCACTGGGATGATTTCACTGAAGACCAGGGTAGAAATTAGCCGATCTGTGGACCAGTATGCTTTTATATTATGCTTATAGACATGAGGCATAAGCATTATTGTTGCAAAAAGCAAATACATTTCTGCAACAGTCGTCTCTTTCCACCTGTGTAGTCTTGACTGTGGTGATATGATCGTATTTGCCATGGTGTACTCAAAATACTTATTACTTTCCCTGACAATAGTTTCCATCAATGGCTGGTCAAAGAATAATTCAAAGAATTCCAGTTCATTGGCCGTGGTTCCAAGGGGACAAGTAGGTAGAATTCCATTTTGAGAGTCATCAAAGTGGTGGGACTTGGGAACAAAATTGGGATTTTGCTGCCAATCCCAGATACGGTTTGCTGGTGGATACTGGACATCATAGGCTGGTTGTGCGGGTGGTTGTGGTTGTGGTGGGCTAGTGGCTGACGCTCCGCTTTGTCCATGAACTGAGTCAGCAGCGTGGGTCCCAGCCTGGGCTGGTGAGTCATGCATGGCGGTGCCACTACCATCACCACTACCACCATCTACTGATGCCTGTGGTCTATACATGCCAAGTGTAGCCACATCATCCTCACTCTCACTATCTAAACCTGGTGTAGAGCCACGGGATGTACTCCGTCCCCTGGGCACAGCATAGGGTACACTACCCGAGCGCATGCGGCGGCACACATACCGATGCTTCACTGGTGAATATGATTCCTCACTATCACTACTCGAATGATCGTCAAGCGCAATAAAATCACAATCCACGTCACTATCATCATCATTACTGAAGTCAGAGGCCTGGCCACGCGAAAATATTAGTTTTCTCTTGCGTTGAGGTACAACCGACCGTGAGTCACGAGTGCCCACACCAGAGGTAGAAGGTTGAGGATCGTCAGGGTTTTCTGCACTATTATCGATATCCTGGTCATTCCTTTCGGTCACTAACTGATCAAAGCCATAGAATTTGTCTTCATTTCCACTTCCATCAGTGTCAGAACTATCAGATAGGATGAGGAGAGTCCCAATTTTCCGGGGAGTGAGAGCTGACTTGCGACGAGGCATGGTGAACAAGGGTAACTGAGCCGGCGTTCCCACAATGCTATGCGGGCGCCTAGATTTTTTGTTTATGGCACACACCCACCACGCAGACCCGTTCTCTCACATGTAGACCTATGAGCGCTTTTGCGCTAAATTTGACGGCGCTAGAATTTTGGCATAGATCTACGGTTTGGACACTCAACGTGAAGCCATAGATCTACGGGACGGACCCTGAAAGGGTTAACCTGCTTACTTTTAGCCCTAGCCATGGTTCCAATGAATAAAAGAAATGCTTCTCATTATGTAAAGCACCTACACAGTACATTATCCATTAAAGATAAGGTGGCTTTGAAGCCACTGTCGGTTGCCATGAGCTCAGTCTCATGAAGCAGGAGAATATGCTTTATTATTACGCTAATATCAACACTACAGCTTATTTGCCTATCACAATTGATCTAATATGACATAAGAAACAATATAAATAACATAAAACATGTTAAATACTCCAGAATGAATAATATTTGGTATAACACCGAGCAGTTCGACAGAGTTATGAAGAGGATATGGTAAACAAATACCATTCTCCTATCCTTGTCTTGGTGGCTTATATTAGAGAAAACGGAGTATAGCACAGGGCTATGATATACACTCGTACTCCACCATAAACATGAAACAAAAAAGTTATTTCCTCTCTATAGATTATCACACATAGCAGCATATGTGTAGAGAATCTAGGATAACCCCAAAAAAGTCAACGTGGCTTATTTTTAGCACCTGGCTTGGGTTAGCCATATATGATTTTTGGTAAATATTCGATTCCCAGCCAGGGTAGAAACATTAGGCGTGTTTCTTTACACCTGTTGTCTATGTTTACCCATCAGTAAATGGGTACCTGGGTGTTAGTCGACTAGTGTGGGTGTTATCCTGGGACACTGACCAAATTTTCTTGAAATACTCAGCAAAACAAGTGCCTTTTCTAGGTAGTAGGTTGGTAGACAGCAACCGCCCAGGGAGGTACTACCGTCCTGCCAGGCGAGTGTAAAACTGAAGCCTGTAATTGTTTTACACGATGGTAGGATTGCTGGTGTCTTTTTTTTCTGTCTCATACATATGCAAGATTTCAGGTACGTCTTGCTACTTCTACTTACACTTAGGTCACACTACACATACATGTACAAGCATATATATACACACCCCTTTGGGTTTTCTTCTATTTTCTTTCTAGTTCTTGATCTTGTTTATTTCCTCTTACCTCACTGGGGAAGTGGAACAGAATTCTTCCTCCGTAAGCCATGCGTGTTGTAAGAGGCGACTAAAATGCGGGAGCAAGGGGCTAGTAACCTCTTCTCCTGTATATATTACTAAATGTAAAAGGAGAAACTTTCGTTTTTCCTTTTGGGCACCCCGCCTCGGTGGGGATACGGCGCGTGTGTTGAAAGAAAGAAACAAGTGCCTTTCTATACAGTAGTATGTCACTGATGTCAGCTAGGCCTGTATACCTTGTACATGTATGTGTAGTAATATTTATTATTATTATTATTATTATTTTCTCAGTTGTTTGTTGGGTTATCTTATTCAAACTTGAGCAATATATGATGGAAGATACTTTTTCACGTACACCAAAAATGAAAGAAATCAGGCCATAAATAGCGGAGTTCACTTCTCAGCCATAAGCGGCCGCTTAGCGGTATATTTTTGTATGGTTGTTATGGTTATATTCTCATTTTTTCAGTCTCATTTGATAGAATGAAAGATATATTACAGAAATAGATATGATTTTGATTGCTTTCATGATGAAAATACCTTGAAATTGTGCTCACAGTAGCGAAAATGTTCTATTCTTTAGCGAAGCTCAAGAGTAAACAAATGACGTCACCGTCCAATACCTGTCCGCCTGCCAGTCCAAATTCCAGTACGGAGTCAAGAATGGATTGACATTATTTATACAATTATTAAAATAATGCAGCAGTCTGCATAACAGTAAATCTTCTATTTTTTTGTGAATAAAAATTCCAAATGGTAAGCAAGAGTAATACAAGAGGGGCCTGTAGCCGTGACTAATGAACAGAGAAAACGTTTAGTGCCAGGAATGTCTGCATTGTTTATTCTGGACCCTATTTTGAAATTGGCATCTGTTGAAATTTGTATGAAATTGGCCAAATTGCCAATTTCTGACCACTTTATTGGGTAGTTGAAATAAGTGAATGGGCGGATTTTGTACTCAGATGACAGATAGAAGTAAATAAGTTTAATCAGGTATACACAAATAACAGTTACATAGATTATCAATACATAGCAGTGTTTGTATAGAGAACCTAGGATAGCCCAGAAAAGTCAGACAAAGTGACTGATTTCCAGTACCTGGCTTGGGATTGCCATATATGATTTTTGGTAAATATTTTTTTTCTCAGTTGTTTGTTGGGCTATCTCATTGAAACTTGGGCAATGTATGATGGAAAGATACTTCTTAACGTACAACAAAAATAAAAAAGACGGACGATAAATAAGGGAGTTCACTTCTCAGCCATTAGCCGCCTCTTTGCAGTATATTTTCATATGGTTTTATGGTTGTATTCTCATTTTTGGACTCATTTGATAGAATGGAAGATATATTACAGAAATAGACATGATTTTGATTGCTTTCATAACGAAAAGTACCTTGAATTGAGCTCAAAGTAGCGGTAATGTTCGATTTTTGCCGATGTTCAATGAAACTGTGTAAGTTAAGTTGGTTAATTTTATTAAGTGTATTCTAAACCTAACCACTCTGTATTCGGCAAACTCGGTAATCCAGCACACTACAGGTCCCAATGATGCGGATTGTGATGGAGGACCTGTAGTAGTACATGTACTTTATAAAATTTAAAAATTAGGTATAGAATTGAACATCTTGTACTAAAAATAATTCACCTTCCTTCGAGTTTTTTTTTACCACTGTTTTAAATTCATGTTATTATTTAGAGGGGTGAAGCAGTGGAATGGATTATTAAAAGAAGAGGTACTACATGCCACAACCATTTGAAATTATATAATGAATTATTTACTAGGATGGGACACCAAAAGCATACCTCTGATTCTGTAGCTACAAACTGACAATTACAAAATCCAAAATCAAACATCACAGTAAGACCTCCTGATGACCTGACAAATCAAAATATTATATATCAGAAGCTACTCACTGTAGACACTCAGCCCCCTTAGGACCCACCATGTGATGTCTGCTCAGTAAATATCTGTTTTCTTATCACTATCTACATGGGTAGATGAAACAACTACAATATAACCATAACAGTGACTGTGCAACTTTGCAGTACAAATTAAAACAATTAAAAAAATAAGAAGAGTTTATGTCA
The DNA here is from genome assembly GCF_026875155.1 of Cherax quadricarinatus. NCBI lineage: Eukaryota > Metazoa > Arthropoda > Malacostraca > Decapoda > Parastacidae > Cherax > Cherax quadricarinatus. Next base: position 27,995,493 of record NC_069464.1, on the reverse strand, counting down.
ATCCATTCTGTATTGGCCTTTATAATAAATCATGCCATAAAAAGAAAAAAATATCTTATATATTATGTATAAAGATGGGTGAGTTTTGGGTAGCAAGTCTAGGTGCTTACACATTACAGGACGGTGCAGGAGCTCTTCTCACGGAATGGGTTGGCCTTCTGAGAGGTGAAGCCGACCAGAAGGTAGTCCTCTGCTCGTGTTCCGAGATGTACTCTGTCGCAATAATCACAGGGGCATCAGCGCGGTGCTCACACATAACCAAGATCATCTCTCCAGATATCTTCTATGTAACCAAAGTTAATCACATTTATGTGTTTCGTTATGCTGCCAATTGTTTTAATGTCGCTGTGCAGGAAAGTATTTAAATTACCATCACTTACCTCATCTTATACACAGTCCATATAGTCTAGTATTTTGTACATTACAAAATACTCTTGTGCTTTGTTGGTAAACACACACATTGTATTTCCTAAAATAATTTCTGCACAGCCACCTTTTGAACATCAGGCACAATATTTCCTCAATTGCTAGCATGCATGACTAAAGTATATGCACAAATGTTTATGTGTCATATAAATACATGCAGGTACACACAGGTATACCTAATGTATGCCTGTACATATACTCTCACAAAAAAAAAAAGTAAACAATATACAAAGGCACAAAACAATGCTAACAATGTCCTGTACGGTATTACCTAAACATTATCCAAACAAATGCACCATTGCAAAATACATACATATTCACAAGCATAAAACATTTGCATATCTTCAGTTATCCAGTAAAAATGTATGTATGTATGAAGTGCAAGGCAAGGTAACATTTTTGAAGGGGTTTAAGGAAACTGGTTAGTTGGTGGGAAATACAGTGCCTACATTCTGAAGGATGGGTGACAATGCTGTAGGCTAGAGGGGTCAATTAAATGATTTAGAGGAACTTGTCAACTTTCCTCTTGAAGATGGGTCTCTTGGAAAGTCCCCCTCTACATTTAAAGATTTTGTAAATCCTTGGACCCCTTTTTGCTCAAATTATCCCTTAGTACAGCATACTTATTGCTCCCGTGCTCTTCACTGGGATATTTTCCACCGTGTAACAAACCTTTTGACTGTAAGGGGTTATTTCAATGTACAAATTTGGAACCCAATTCCAGTATTGTTTGGTTGTAAAGCTGATGATTATTTTTTTTCTTTTTTTTCCCAAGAAAGGCAGCTTGGGGATTTTTTTGTAGACTGCATTAGGTATCATGGTTCCTCTAGGGAGTAAAAACTATACTAAATCTACAGTAAAAAAACTTTTTGTTCCAATATAATACCGACGCTCTTATAAGGCAAGTAAGCATGCACTACAGACATGCATTAGGCAAGTACTTGCACACCCACAAGCACACCCAACACACACTTTCTTAACCCATTCCTGGTATTTTTTAACACAACGCATCCTACTGAGGAAATAAATGCTCAAGTCTTCTGTGCTAAATATTATGTGCAAATTTTTAAATAATAGATTTAAGATAAGTTTAAACTGCAAGGAAAACCAAGCAGACTCCTTTTTCCCTGGAAGACAACCCTAACTATCCAATACTCAGCTGACTGCTTGATAATTTCCAAAGGAATAATCCAAGAAAACTTGCAAACTGGAGACGAAAGTGGGCAACATTTAGATCCATCCAGAACCATTGCCAGGATCACTACTCAAATGGTTCAGGACAAACTGAAACATGGTCCAGTGTCCTCTCCAATTCAAAGTTTATGAATTATTTCAGCCACAGTACTGTGACTTTCACTCTTTAAATGAGGTTGGATTATGACAGCAATGCATGAAACAAGTAAACAATACAATAAATACAGTACTGTATAGGGATAAACACTTCAGGTGATTAAATGGACAAGTAGTTAAAGGTTCTCTGCTATTCCCTTTGCCTTAATTTTAGTGTATGATATATCAATTATAAATGCTAAATGTTTCCTTTTAAAACTTATGTGCAAAGATATTCTCTCAAAATTTGTGTAGTGGCTAAATACTACCAAAGATGAATGAGAACACCAATCTGTATATCCTGCATGCACCTCCCAACTTCAGCATTGGTATCTGTATCCATGAGACTGATTTAGAAACCTAATCCAGTGGACACTATTACCTTGAGATGGTTGATTGCTTCCGAGGTTTTCATGCGGTCTATATTAGCTTCTCGCTGCAGTTGTTCCACGAGGACGCGTAACTGTTGGTGACTTGACATCTGCAAGAAAACAAAGTTGATAAAATATTTTTTTCAGAATGTTTCAAATTTTTTGTGAACTTTTTAGCAATATACTTTGCTGGTTATCTAAAAAAAAAAAAAAAAAGGTTTTAAATCGAATTAACTTCATATTATAAAAATTTTTTAGGGGTGTGTGACATGGTCTTTAATGTTGTAGTGAAGGCAACGCTGGAGACAGTGAGATATTATGTTGAAGATATCATGTGGTACTAATATTATATAAAGAATTATGAGTAAAGAAATTGAAATGGACTGATGGAGCAGATGAGCTGTTGAAGTAGTTTTGTCATTTGTAAAAGATGAAGGAAGATGGCTGACTAAAAGTGAAACTACTGAGGTGGATAAATTATATGAAAAATTTTCACCAAAACTAATTTATAAACTTAATCTAGTCTTCCTAAAATTAGCATACAGTAATAAGATAAGCTTTTTGACAGGTCAGCCTAAAACCAGGCTGACTTATCTAAGGTCAGCCTATTTTAGTTGTATATTAAATATCAATAGTGTATAATGATTTGTTTGGCAAAATAATGCTCATTGAATAAGCTAAGTTGGCATATTTTGCTTAAAAAAACAATGTACACAAAAAAAATTGAAAAATCAGCTAAAAAATATTTCAATTACTATTTGCATTACAAAACAAGGAACAACTTTAGAGTATACTCACATGTCGACTGTATAGCATGATGAAGGATTCTTTCTTGTATATAGTATGTACTACAAAAAAAATTAAGACCCTTCAATTTAAAGAAAAAATTCAGTAAATTTGCTTCACATTCTTTTGACTTTAGAATTGTCCATTATATGAAAGTTCACCTTAACTTTGATGACCAACAAAATACTTTGCTTATTTAGTGAATACTAGGAGACTCACTTTCCTTATCAAATGTACTGTACTACACTCAATAAACCAACAGTAAGGAAATACAATCTGTCAGCTTGAAAGTATACCAACTGTGCTACACCTTATGAAACACTGTACTATACTAGCCTTCCTTACTACACATGTAATAAAACAATGTAATCTTCACAATGAGCTTTTCTTTAAATGTTAACTCCTAGTACTGCACAAACTACAACACCTGGCCAATGTGTTAAAAAAATATTTGAAAGAATGCAAGGAGAATGACATCAGTAATCAAGGAGAAGTGACAGTGAATGAACTAAAGTGGGAGAAAGAATTAAGGCAACTACTGGGAGAAAGGTGGGCTAGAGAGAGTACAGGAAGTGAGGAGGTTCAAGAGGTATGGGGAAAATTTAAGATGTAGTGCAAGAGTGTACAGCAAAAGTTTGTGTATAAGGAGGTGGGTGTGGGTGGGTTGAGGAATGATTGGCGAAGAAAAAAAAAAGATGCAAAATGGGTGATGAGCAGTGCAATGGGTAGGAAGGATATCCTATAAGAGGGGCCTATGGTGGATGTGAGGAAAAGTGTAAAAGGAAGTGGATAAAATGCAAGGAGAAAAAGCAGCTAGGACAGATAGAATTAAGACACTGATACAACACTTTTAATATTATGGGCAAAATCTACTGGCAAAAATTGTACTTTTAACTTTTTAATTTTCAATATTTATTGCAGTATATCTGTAGATATGGAGGAGGTGAACATATTGGGATATCTGGGGGGGGGACGTATCAACAGAGGGGCCCTTATGAAGAATGAGGTAAATAAGAAGTGTAAGAAAAAAAGGGTGGTGGGCACTTAGGAGTTGGGGGAAAAAAGAACTTGCCCGGGGAAGCAAGGGGGAATTTGAAGAGTTATACCACCTCTTATATGGTGTGAAGATGGGTGGTAATGTTGAAAACAAGGAAAGGGTGGAGGCAGGGGAGGGTTCAAGGGCAATGTTGGTGCGAATATAATGCAGAGTTTTCGAAATCTGGAAATTAGCGGGGGCCGGGATTACTAAAATATTACCCGAGGGCGGGGGGAAGGGGTTTTTAAGGGGGTACAGACATTAGAAAAATGAAAAAAATAGAATGACTTCGAGGGTTAAATCTGTAGTGGGGGGAAAGGGGGGGGGTGGGGGGTCACCTGGGAAAATTGGAGGGGGGGGGAAAAAAGAGGTTTTGTGTGCGGGGCTTGGACTTCCAGAAAGCATGGTGAGCGTATTTGAGGGGGTTAAATGGGGACGAAGGGTTTTTTTGGGATTTGACATGCTGTTGGGTGTGAGCAGGCTAACATTTATGAAGGGTTCAGGAAATCAGGGGCCGATTTGAGTCCGGGGAAGTACGTGTCTATCGGGGGGGTTTTTAAGTCGTTATTTAACTGTAATGTAAAGCAGCATTGGAAAGCAGTGATGGGTGAATGATGAAAATTTTCTTTTTCGGGCCCCCCCTGCCTTAGGGGGAAAAACAGCGATTGTAAAAAAAAAAATAAAATCGTGATATGGTTACAGTGTTTAGGTGTACAAAACTTTGGGGTTTTTTTTCTCTGCTTTTTTTTTTAACATTTTTGTTTAAAGGACATTTGGGGAAAACCCCCCCTTTGTCCTTATTTTGAGGGTTCCTCTATGGATGGAGTGGTTGCTGCATTTGTTCAAGACTTTAAAGAATGAAAGGTATTTAAAGGTAAGTTTGGCATCTAATGGGTGGGGATGATGCGCAGATGGAAATCTGAATTGTAATGGCACCCCTCTGGAAGACAGCACGAATAAATGTTGGTAAATGTTTTTCCCTTTTTTGGGGTCACTTGCCTTAGGGGGAGTGCCACTAATTAAAAAAAAAAAAGTTTGAAGAATAAACCTTTGATATTAAATTTATTTGTCCCCTTTCAAAATTTGAATGATGTCTTCGATCCATAAAGTAAAAAAATGATCATTTGTAGTATCACAAGCATGGATGTCCCCCCCCAAATGTTGCAATTAAAACATCATGACAACGGTCAAAAAAATAAGTTTAGTAATTGATTTATTTATGAGGACACGGCTCAAATGTACTAAGGGTCTTCACAACTAATTTTTAACCCTTTAAAATATGGCTAACTCTAAAGGGATTTACTGTACGGGTTAGTTATAAAGTATTTTTCCAAAATTGCCCAACTCCACCTAAGACCCCAGTCCGAGGATATCAATATTCCATTTGAAGGAAAATGCCCAAGGATCAATAACCATCAAGTTCTAAACAAAATTATGATTTACAGAAAAAAACCCCAAAAAAAATTTTTAAATTATCATTTTTGAATGACAACAAACCCTCGTAATCAAATTCCTAATATAAATAACGCACACCAACCCCCCCAAAAAAAAGTCTACCACTCAATCTCGATGCTTACACAATTCTTGGATCCCCAAAGCCCTTCACTAAAAACCTTACCCCTTTCCCTTCCGCCTTTCTGGGATGTCCCAAAATTTTTCTATCCTTAAAAATAAAATTTTTGGGATTTTTGGGGAGCTCTTTTTTTTAACTAATGAGGATTAAATTAGGTAAGGAAAACTCCGGGGTAATTTTAAAAAAAATTTAAAGATATTTCGGAAATCTAAATAAAAGTTTAAAATAGGAGCTTTTGTTACCAGCTTACAAAAGACCCCCTGTCATGTATCCCGGAATTTCTAAGTCTTAAAAAAGATTCTGTATTTTTAAAGTGTAAAACTCCCAGTATTTACCAGAATAACACGAAATATAAATAGCGAAAAACGGGTTACTTTTTAAAGGAAAAGGATGGTGGGATTACTACCCTTAAACTTTACTTTCATGACTTTTTAAACAACAATTCCCAAAATTTTTCTCCTAAAATTTTAATCCCTTTGTTACAGGTTAGGAAACACTCTCCAAAAATATTTATTTTTTATTTGGCTGCTTGATTTGCATTTAAACACGGGGTGCAGAAGCTTTGGGACAAGCTTTGGTGGGGGTAAAAATTTAAATTTGAGTAATTTAAAAAAAAATTCTTTTTAAAAAGACTCAGGATGAACAGAAAATTACAAACTTAGCCCACATTATATGAAAAAAATAAAAAAAAAGTGTGTGTGTGTTTTTATTAGAAAAATTTGTCACATGGATAAAAAAACAAAACTTGAAGAAATCCATCACATACTGCAAGATTGTTTTATATATTACAAAAAAATTACGGGATTAGAAAGCTAACAGTACCAGAGAACACCAATAAACTACCAAACATGGGATGTGGAATGAAATCCAAGAAAAAGTAATGTGTAAATTTCGGACCCCAAAGAAATTTTTACAAATTTATAAATTCAACACTTAGTGGGGGCGCACAGGGTTAGCTTTCACCAAAACTAAGAGGTAATCACAAAAGAATTCTCTGTCTCCTCAATTCACTAAAAACTGATCCCTCACAATGTCTGCCCACCCTGGCAGCAGAGGCAAGTTCTGGTATCACCCTCCCCCCTTACCCCCCCCACTCAGCTTCCCCTACAATAACTGACAGGAAACAGGAATCTCTAGCCCAGACACTGCATCCCACCCTTCCCTGGGCAAACAAATTGTCAAATTGAATAGAAAATGTGTTCAGGTTCACTTTATGGTTGTTTATAAATGTATTATTGATTCCCTGTAAGTATTCGAAGCTATGGATGTACTATATCATAAATATTTAAAATTCATATAAACTGAAATTACAATCAAGCAGAGAATCAAAAACTAGCAACATTTGGGTATTTTATTTGTAGACAAAAAGGGAAAATGTAGAGTGAATAATCTCCCACCCTAGACTGAGGGAGATTCCTCCCCCTTTTACAGTCTTTCCCTATAGTAAATACAAAATGGATACCCAATGCGCAAAACGCTTGTTAATTTATCAACTTCAAAGTTTGTTGAAAGCATTCTAGATTCTCAAATTTAAATAAGTACTGCTACATAAATTCAATTTCTGAATTGAGGCTTATGGATAAATGCCCTTTCCTCAAACAGGCAACAAAAACCTTAACAGATAAATTAATAATGAACCACTTCAACACCCACCAAGAAAACCCCAATCTTTTTCTAGCAACCTCTTTAACCCTTTTTTTTTAAATTCATCATTAAACAAACCCCACGTGTAAGGCAACAATATTCTCAATGTAAAAAACAAATTTAAAAAAAAAAGAAAAAAAACCCGCCAAGCCGAACCCCAGACATATCTCATATCGTAAAAAAATGAGATTTAAAACCCCTAAACATAAAAAAAATATCAACCAAAAATTCCTAATTTTTTTTAACCCGTGCATTAAAAAAGCTACTGACCGAAAAAGGCAGTTCTTTAAAAAATTTAGTTTAAAGTCAAAAAAACGAATAATGGACAAGCAGTTTTGATAAAAATTTGTGTAAGCATAGTAAGGGAAAAGTCGTTGTTGTATAAACAGAATAATGAAAACATAAACCTCCACACGAGGAAATGAAAAAAGT
>NC_069464.1:27975396-27982896 GCF_026875155.1 Cherax quadricarinatus | reverse complement strand
GAAAAATTAATTGTAAACAGCAGAAAATAAAAAAGTGTTAATTATACGGGTAACAAAGCCAATTCTCTGGCATTCCTGGTTCTGGGTCTTGCTAGAATATCAATTCTCCCGATCCAAGAGGTCAGTAAAAATATTAATACACTAAAATACACTTTGCCCCTGCTAATTATCACCACCCTTTACCCAATTGTTCATACTGAGTGTATCTTCTTTTGTGATGAAAAGAGACCCCCAATTTTTTTGATTGGAATGCCCTTACCTCCAGGACAGGTGGAAATTTTGGATTTCCTTACCCCTGCTGTCCCTGTTCACCAGTAGTACGTCCTGGGTGTTAGTCAACGGTGTGCACCACGTAAGAGACAAGTTTGAAGGCCCAATGAAAATAAGACAACGGGCCTCGATGACATAAAAACTTTTTGGGTTATCCTTAGGGCTAACCTCCAGGTTAAAAATCCAAAGAAATTTTATTTACTCATATTTATGTTGTAGTTACGGATGGATTTTAACGTTAGTTTTTCTTGTTAGTTTTTAACAACTACTTTCACATTTTATGTCACTCTGTCATGTATAGGGAACTCACATTCTTTTGATGAAGACTGGTAAAAATGAGAGATTTAATACATAGTTGAAAGCCACAAGGGGAAAAAGTACATCTTCCAGCGGGCCCCCTAAGTTGCTTAGCTAGCCCTTTTTCTCTGAAAGGAAAAGTCCTTTTTTCTTGGCGCAAAAATAATGCAAAAGTATCTATATTTACTACAGTAAAAGGTTTTAAACAGGCCTAGCTGACATTAATGAATATGTACTACATATAGAAAGCTGTTTGCAATGGGTCTTTTTGGGCAAATAGGTAAATTTTGTCCAGAATGTGACCACCCCAGTAATAAACTCAGGTAACCTTTTTATTACTGATATGTAAACAGGAAAACCAGAGAGTTTTTGCCATCAGGCCATGGGGCAATGTTTGTAATGCTTCAAATAATGTTTCCCCTAAAGCCTTGCTTAAGAAAGTTTATTAATAAGTTTTTTTTTTAGGGGTGTCCTCTCGCGTTTTATGCATATGGCCCTCTTTCCCCTAAAAAAAAGGTGTTGTCCCTGACACACGGAAAACCCATTGATCATTCCCTCTTTACGTGCTCCCCCTTTGTCTGTAATGTACTTTCGACAATGTAATCTTCTGGTTTTATATGCAAGGTAGGTTTTTTTTTTTTTTGTAAGTTGGTAGACACAACCCCCCAGGGGGGTACTCTGTCCTCCCAAATGGTTTGTGAAAGAAAGCCTGTAATTTTTTTACGAGGGTAGGATTGCGGTGTCTTTTGTCTGTCTATAAATATGCAAGATTCAGGTACGTCTTGCTATTTCTACTTACACTTAGGTAAACCCCTTTTTCTGAAACCTTTTCTGTAATAATTTACAAAAAAAGAAAAAGAAGAAGAAAATTGCTAAGGGGGAAAGTCTGAATGTGCGTGGATGTTGTGCAAATGAAAAAAAGAGATAATTGTGGATGTTATAAATGAAAAGCTGGATGTCTGGTTTTAAGTAAAACAAACTAAAAGGAGGTGTGGAGTTTCGTGGAGGGGAAAAAGGGATTAGGTCAGGGGTTTCAAATGAATTAGGCTAAAGGAGGAGTAGCAATAATGTTGAAGAATATTTTATGGCGGGAAAAGGGGGACTAAAAATGTTTTAATTAAAGGTTATGTGGAGTAAAAAAAGGTTGGATGTGAAAGTGGGTTTAGAAAGCTATAAGCATTGGAAAAGAGAGAAGTGTAGAGGAAGAGAGAGGTTTTTGGGAAAATGTTGAGTGAATGCATGGGGATTTTTAAAACCCAAGGTTTGAGAGCAATGGTGGTTGGGGGTTTAAATGCAAAAAATAGGAATAAATGTTGTGGAGGGAGTAGTGGAAAAATTTGGGGGCCAGGGGAAAATAAAAATGGGGAGCTTTAATGGAGTTATGTGTGAAAAAAGGTTTGGTAATAAGTAATAAATTTTTATGAAAGGGGGATAAAGAAATTACAAGGTATGTATAGCTGTAATGAAAAAAGTTTGTTAGATTATGTATTGTGGATAAAAATTTATGGGTAGGTCCAGGTTTTACAGTTTATAGGGGGCAATGATATATCAGATCATTATTTGTTTATACAGTTAGAGTAAGAGTAGTGGGAAAAGGGAAAATGGCAAAAAAAGCAAGAGGGAGGGTGAAAGTTATAAACTAAGGGAGGAGGGGAAGTTCGGGCGAGATTAAGAACTATTGGGAGAAAAGGGGGGTTGGTGCAATTAGGGGAAGTGGGGGGGTTGAAGGGGGGGGAAAAGTTTTAAAAATGTGTATTAGAATGGGGGCAGAAGTTTGTGGTTATGGAGGGGGGGTGCAGGAGGAGAGAGGAGTGATTTGGTGGAATGAAGTAAAAAGTGTGATAAAAGAGGGAAAAAAATTGTTATGAGAGGTTTTTACAAAACAAAGTGTTTTAAGAAGGTGGTACAGTGGGGCCCCCGGGGTTTAAAGAATTTTTCACTCCCGAAGTAAGTTCAGGGGCCAGTTGACCGAATTTGTTCCCTTAAAGGGAATATTGTGAAGTAGATTGTCCATTTCGACCCCCAAAAATACACGTACAAAAGCACTTAATAAATACACTTACATAATTGGTCGCATTCAGGGTGATCGTTTGCGGGGGGCCAAAGTATATGGAGAGTAAAAGAAAGGTAAAGAGAGTGGTGAGGATTGCAAAGGGAGCAGATGAAGAGTGGGAGAGGCACTGTAAAAAATTTTAAAAAATAAGAAAAAATTTTTTTTGGTAATGGTTTGGGAGACAGCGCCCCCCAGGGAGGGACACCGTCCTGCCCAAGGAGTGTAAACGAAAACCTGTATTGTTTTCATGATGGGAGGTTGCTGATGTCTTTTTTCTGTCTCATGAACATGAGATTTTAGGGGCGTCTTTACTTTACTTACACTTAGGTCCACTACACATAATTTTACAAGTATATATCACACCCCTTGGGTTTTTTTCTATTTTCTTTAGTTCTTATTCTTTTTTATTTCCTCTTTTTCTGGGGAAGGGAACAGAATTCTTCCTCCCTAAGCCATGCGTGTTGTAAGAGGCGATAAAATGCCGGGGGCAAGGGGGTAGTAACTTTTTTCCTGAATAAGTGGACCCCCCCATAGCGAAGCCTTGCAAGCGAACAATCCGCATAGCGGAGCTTTGTTCGCTAAAATTTTGCCCCGCATAGTGGACAAAAAACCCCCTCAGCGGCCTTCTCCGGCGTGTCCAATGTGCGCCCCAGCCCGCCCACATGTGCCCCCGTCCCATTGTTTACCCGCCAGCCTCCCCGGGGGAATTCAAGTTTTTATCGGAATATTTCGTATTATTCAGTGTTTTTCGGTGCGTTTCTGGAAAATAAGGACCCTGGGCCCAAGAAAATTCTAGTGCAACCCCAACCTCAAAGGGTAAGAATACCCCTTGAAAAGAAGAAAGGATCATTGATAAGTTGAAAGTGGGTACGTATCACCGACCCGGGAGGTTGTACAAGAAACCAAAATAACCATCTTTCTATTTGGGAAGGAAAAAGGCAATCAAGGGGTGTTTTTGCCAAAGGTTTAACTGTGTTTTCGAAACAAAGATCGCAAGTGATGGGAAATGTTGAGAGACTGTTATTGGTGTGGATAAATGAAAAAAAAACAGCTAGCGGAGAAGCGTTCTCAAGCGACATATGTGAAAAAGGGTAGGAAATTGCATGACGATTTAAATTAAAAAAATGCCTGCAACTAGTGTATGTGAGTGAATTTAAGGCCGCAAGGGTTGGTTTGAGAGATTAAGAAGGGAGTGGATCCCTGTGTGTTTCGGCTGGTGGGCTGAGTTGGACCCCAAAGCGGGCTGAAAAATATTGCATGAATTCAAGGGTCATGAAAAAGAAGGACTGGAACCTGAAAAAAATGTTTATTGTGATGAAACAGGCCCGTTCTGGAAGAAAAAGCCAAGCAGGACCTACTTTAGGAGGAAAAAAGGGACTCCCCGGAAATAGCTATGAAAGACAGGTTCTTTGTTTAGTGTGCCCCAAAGCTGTGGTGATTGCAAAGTTTAACCTTTATTATGTATCATCTGAAACTCCCAAGGTCAGGCAAAAGAAAGTCCTCAAGGATAATTTGTGTGTGCTGTGGGGGCAAACGTAAGGGTGGGTCCAGGGGAAATTTTTTTTAATGGTTACACCATGCTTTGCCCCAAGTGAAAGATTACCCAACTGAAAAGAAATTAGACCCTTTAAATGCCTCCTGGTGTTAGCAATGCCCTGGTCTCCCACGGTGGCAGAGCGACTTATGGGGCTGGCTTCATTAAAGGGGAAGTTTTTGCCTCCAATACCCCCTCTCCTGCAGCCCCTGGACCAGCAGGTCATTTCCCAAATTCAAAAAAATGTACACAAAAAGCTCTGTTTCAAAAGTGCTTTGAATGACCACAGACACTCGATTGACTCTAAAAGAGTTTTGGGAAAGGGTCACTTTAATATCCTCAAAGTGTAAACCCTTTAGGTAAAGGCTTTGGGGGGAGGACAAAAGCCTTGACTTGTTGGAAGAAACTGTGGCCCCGAATGTGTGACAAAAGGGGTTTTGAAGGGTTTGAGGCTAAACCCCGAGGAGTGTATACCAGTTGAGGGTCAAAGTTTGGGGGGAAGTCCTTGGGGTTGGAGGTTTGTGGGGGGTGGGAAGAGTTTGGGGGAGGAGGCAATGAAGAACTAACCCGATGAGCTGATGATCAACTTCAAGAGCAAGAGGCCGCCTGGGGAAAAAGGGGTTTTTTAAAGGAGGGGAGAGAGAAATGAAGGAATTGCCTACTTCAAAGATTAAGGAAATGTTTGCAAAATGGCTTGAAGGCAAACCTTTTTTGATGAAAAACACCCCCACAAAGCTATTTCAAGCCGTGCTAGTGCTGTTTTCAATGACACTGTTTTTGAACCCCTTTGACAAATATAAAGGAAGAGAGGTCGGCCACTATGGGCAGAATGTGTGGAAAGAAAATCCCCCCCTACTTGAAGTGGTCTGTGGCATTAAAAGAAGAAGGGGAAGTAACCCAGAAAGGACTTGCTACCTCAAGTCCTAATGGAAGGGGATTCCCCTTCTAAACACTAACACTCTCTCTCCCCTCTCCCATCCCATCAATCATCACCAGATCTTCAATAAGAGAACATAAGAACATAAGAACGAAGGAAAACACTGCAGAAGGCCTACTGGCCCATGCGAGGCAGGTCAAGTCCCTTACCGGCTTAAGCCAATGCACCCAACCTAGTCAGGTCAGGTCACATTGACTTAAGGGAGGAACACGGCAACCGAACCTGTTAGCACAAGCTATCAGGTCTAAACTCACACCCACCCACATCTACTCATGTATTTATCCAACCTATTTTTAAAGCTACACAACGTTCTGGCCTCTATAACGGTATTGGGAGTTTGTTCCACTCATCCACAACTCTATTACCAAACCAGTACTTTCCTATATCCCTCCTGAATCTGAATTTTTCCAACTTAAAACCATTGCTGCGAGTCCTGTCTAGGCTAGATATTTTCAGCACACTATTTACATCCCTTTATTTTTCCTGTCTTCCACTTATAAACCTCAATCATATCCCCCTAATTCTACGTCTTTCTAGAGAGTGCAGTTTCAGGGCCTTAGTCTATCCTCATAGGGAAGGTTTCTGATACATGGGATCATCTTTGTCATCCTCCTTTGTACATTTTCCAGAGAGAATTTATATCCATTCTGTAATACGGTGACCAAAACTGTGCAGCATAATCTAAATGAGGCCTAACCAAGGATGTATAGAGTTGAAGAACAACCTGAGGACTCCTATTATTTATGCTTCTTGATATGAAGCCAAGGATTCTATTAGCTTTATTGCGAACACTTATGCACTGTTGTCTTGGTTTCAGATTACTGCTAACCAGAACTCCTAAATCTTTTTCGCAATCCGTAATATTAAGATCTACATTATTTAGTTTATATGTGGCATGGTTATTGTCCTGTCCAACATTTAGAACTTTGCATTTGTCTATATTAAACTGCATCTGCCACTTCTCCGACCACTGCATCAGTCTATTCAATCTTCCTGGAGTGCTCGAATGTCCTCGTCAGAATGAATTCGACGGCCCCTATTTTGGTGTCATCGGCAAACTTGCCGATGTCGCTTCTTTATGCCCTCATCTATGTCGTTTATGTAGATTGTGAACAGCAGGGGGCCAACACTGACCCTGTGGGAACACCGCTCGTGACGCTTCCCACTCTGATTTCTCCCCATTTATGCAAACTCTCTGCTGCCTATTTGTCAACCATGCCTCTATCCAGGAAAAAATTTCTCCTCCTATTCCATGTGCTTTAATTTTCCTCAATAGTCTCTGATGTGGGACCCTGTCAAAGCCTTACTGAAGTCCATATACACAATATCATATTCATTACCATGATCTACCTCCTCAAATACCTTAGTGAAAAAAGTTAATAAATTTCGTAAGGCAGGAACGCCCCTTGTAAAACCATGCTGAGATTCGTTGATTAATTTATGCTTTTCAAGGTGGCTACGAACTGCCTCGGCAATTATTGATTCCATAAATTTTCCCACTATGGAGGTTAGGCTTATGGTCTATAGTTCGAAGCTAAGGACCTGTCACCTGTTTTGAAAATAGGTATCACATTTGCCATTTTCCACTTATCTGGCCCATGCCAGTTTGTAGTGATATGTTGAAAAGATTAGCCAAAGGTGTTGCTAAGCTCCTCTTTACATTCCTTTAGAAACCTTGCATACAGTTCATCAGGGCCTGGGGATTTGTTAGGTTTTAATTTATCTATTTGCCTAAGGACCATGTCACTTGTGACCCTAATAGTGCACAGTTTATTATCGTCCTGTTCTACATAATTTATCATTACTGGAATATCGCTGGTATCCTCCTGTGTAAAAACTGAGAGGAAGTATGTGTTAAAAATTCTACACATTTCCTTATCACTGTCAGTGAGCTGACCCGAGGAACTTTTGAGTGGGCCTATCTTGTCCCTGATCTTACTTCTGTATACCTGAAAGAATCCTTTTGGGTTAGTCTTCGATTCTCTTGCAACTTTAACCTCATGTAATTGTGCATGCCTTTTTCAGTTTGTGTGTACTAAAATTAACATTTTTTTGTGGTAAAAAAAATTTTTTTTCATACTTTTGGGTGTCTTGCACGGATTAATTTTATTTCCATTATTTCTTATGGGGAAAATTAATTCGCATAGCGAACATTTCGCATAACGGCCAGCCCTCTTGCACGGATTAAGTTCGCTATGCGGGGGTCCACTGTACTACTAAATTTGAAAGGAGAAACTTTCGTTTTTCCTTTTGGGCCACCCCACCTCGGTGGGATACAGCCGGTGTGTTGAAGAAAGAAGAAGAAAAAATTTGGGGTTAAAAAAAGTTAAGAAAGCTAGGAACAAATGGAGTTGTCAAGTTAAAACAGGTAGGGGGTTAGTAGATGGGGGGGATGGGGTTTTGGGTAGA
>NC_069464.1:27956796-27974896 GCF_026875155.1 Cherax quadricarinatus | reverse complement strand
AGATTCCCCTATGTGCATAAATGTCTCAACTTAACTTGTCGGTTTTTTAAACCATTATCACAACTGCAGACACGCAGCATCATGGGGTCTTGTAAAAAAGAATTCTTCAACGCTTTTTCAACCTTTGGACAAAACCTATTCGACTAGGGGTGGTCCACTATATCCCCCTCCGCTGCTTCAAGTCACCCCCCCCCCCCCAGATATAAGCCACGTCCCACGCCCTATGCTTAATTTACAAGATTGATGGACTGAACACACGACTCCAGGTGAGGGACTGATTACCTCATACCCTCCTCTCCTTACGCCTTCCCTTTGTATTGGACTGAGAAACCACTGTGTGCAAAAGTTTCCGAATAAAGATTTCCCCAATCTGCATAAGTGTCTCAACTTCAACTTGTCGGTTTTTTTTAAAACCCTTCTCACAACTGTCAACAGCACATCATGGGGTCTTGTTTCAAAGAATTCTTTAACGCTTGTTCAACCTTTGGACAAAGACCTACTTCGACTAGTGGATGGTACCACTATGATCCCCCTCCGTCTGCTTCAAGTCACCCCACTACAGTATATAAGCCACGTCTACGGCCCTATGCTGTACATTCTACAAGATTGATGGACTGAACACATCGACCCAGGCTGAGGACTGATTACCCCATACTCCTCCTTCCTTTCGCCTTCCTCTTTGTAATTTGGGCTGATGAAGCCACTGTTGTGGCGAAACGTTTCCTGAATAAAGATTCCCATATGCTGCATAAGTGTCTCAATCTTCAACTTGTCGGTTTTCAAACCATTCATCACAACTGTCAGACACTGCAGCATCATGGGATCTTGTTACAAAGAATTCTTCAACGCTTTTTCAACCTTTGGACAAAGACCTACTTCGACTA
This sequence comes from Cherax quadricarinatus, assembly GCF_026875155.1. Taxonomy (NCBI): domain Eukaryota; kingdom Metazoa; phylum Arthropoda; class Malacostraca; order Decapoda; family Parastacidae; genus Cherax; species Cherax quadricarinatus. The sequence continues at coordinate 27,974,012 of NC_069464.1, read as the reverse complement.
GTGGATGGTACCACTATGATCCCGCCTCCGTCTGCTTCAAGTCACCTCACTACAGTATATAAGCCACGTCTACGGCCCCATGCTGTACATTCTACAAAATTGATGGACTGAACACATCGACTCCAGGCGAGGACTGATTACCTCATACTCCCTCTCCTTACGCCTTCTCTTTGTATTGGACTGATGAAGCCACTGTGTGGCGAACGTTTTCCTGAATAAAGATTCCCATATGCTGCATAAGTGTCTCAATCTTCAACTTGTCGTTTTTCAAACCTTCATCACAACTGTCAGAACCCCAGCATCATGGGGTCTTGGGTTTCAAAGATTCTTCAACGCTTGTTCAACCTTTGGGGCAAAGACCACTTCGACTAGTGGATGGGACCACTATGATTCCCGCCTCCGCTGCTTCAAGTCACCTCACTACAGTATATAACCACGTCTACGGCCCTATGCTGTACATTCTACAAGATTTATGGACTGAACACATCGACTCCAGGCTGAGGGACTGATTACCTCAACTCCCCTCCCTTAAAGCCTTCCTCTTTGTATTGGACTGATGAAGCCACTGTGTGGCGAAACGTTTCCTGAATAAGATTCCCATATGCTGCATAAGGTGTCTCAATCTTCAACTTGTCGGTTTTTCAACCATTCCCTCACAAATGTCAGACACTGCAGCATCATGGGATCTTGTTACAAGAATTCTTCAACGCTTGTTCAACCTTTTTACAAAAAACCTACTTGACTAGTGGAGGGACCACTTTACCCGCCTCCGTCTGCTTTAAGTCACCTCACACAGTATAAAGCCCCGCTACGGGCCCCATGCGACTTCTACAAGATTTTGGACTGAACACATCGACTCCAGGCTGAGGGGGATTTCCTCATACTCCCCCCCTTTTAGCCTCCTCTTTGTATTTTGGGTGAAGCCACTGTGTGGCGAAACGTTTCCTGAATAAAGATTCCCATTGCTGCATAAATGCTCAATCTTCAACTTGCGGTTTTTCAAAAAATTTACCAAAGTCAGACACTGCGTCATGGGATTTTTTACAAAGAATTTTTCAACGCTTGTTCAACCTTTGGACAAGCCCACTTCGACTAGTATGGTACCACTTGATCCCGCCCGTCTGCTTCAAGTCCACCCACTACAGTATATAACCAGCTACGGCCCCAGCTGCATTCAAAGATTGATGGGCTGAACACATCGACTCCAGGCTGAGGGGGATTTTCCTCAAAATCCCCCTCTCCTTACCCTTTCCCCTTTGTATTGGGGCGATAAGCCACTGTGTGGGGAAACTTTCCCGAATAAAGATTCCCATATGCTGCATAAGGGTTTAATCTTTAGAAAACGATACCACCCACCACTCCCCCCCCCCCTAACCCTTGCTGGTATCGAAGCGTCCTGAACTCCCCTCAATTTGACCCTCCAGTCTATTCATGGGGGGTATACTGCGACCACTGCAATGCACCTTCCCCACTCCACACCCACCACTGACTTTTACCTTCAACCTTTTTACCTGCCCCACTGCAACTGATCTTAATTCATCTTCCACACTTTCTCAAATACCTACCACTCCAAACAGTTTCTAGCATCACCTCATCACCCTATTCCCACCCTAACAACCCCTCTCCCCCCCCACCTTAAATACTCTGCTTTATTATATAAAACCATTACCCTAGACCCTAAGTCCAACAAACCTAGACCCCCCTTCTTCAACCTCACGTCATGACCCACATCTTTGGACAACCAGCCCTCCAAAATCCCCACACAAACCTCATGCACCCTCCTCTGTATTTCATGTATATCCTGCACCCTCAAAGGGAACACTCGCTACACCTCCAGACCTTGCTATACACCACCGAATTAATTACCAACACCCTCTGCTGTAACGCCACTTCATGGCCCTCAAACCTTTTAACTTGCCTATAACCCTACTCGTGGACTGCTTCTGAGTTAAGCACACTCCTACATTCTGCAATTGCTTTCATCTACCATATCCCACACACCTTAATTCTATCACTAACCGTCCACCATCTCCTCCCCCAATTCTCCCCCCAACCATGTTTTTCTACTTCTAATAACCTAGAACTTTGGCTAAATTAACTACCATTCTGAAACATACCAAAGCTCCTAATGACCTCTCCCACACTACGTAAAGCCTCCCAACTCGTAACTAACGCAGTAGTATCATCCACATTAACCTACTATGCCCCATACCTTCCCCCCCCCCCACTCCCCAATTCCTCGTCCACAGCCTCAAAGAAAGGAGATGTTGCACGCATGCTAAAAAAGCACTGTGACAGCGGGCAACCCTGCCTTAATCACTGTTTCATCATCACCGCCACCCCCCAGCTTACCATAACTTGTCACCCTCATTACCGCCCCCTCATACAGCGTGCGCACCCACCTCACTAACCCCCTCCAAAACCCAATTTCTCCAAACATCCCCCACACAAAAGTCCCTCTTACACAGTCATATGCTGAGCTCAATCCAAGCCAAGGACGGCCCCTTCCCTGACGTTCTTATAAATCCTATCGCACTATGCCCATTCTTCATAGTACCTTCCCGGAATCTCCCATACTGTCCCTCATGTATCTTACTCCCAATTTACCTTCTTTAACCTGTTCCCAATACCCTTCGCAAAAATTTTGTAATCCGTACAACACATTAAACGACATCGGTCGATAATCTCCCAGCCCTTTCTCCTCTCATCACTTCTTTGGCCACTCAAGACAACGACCCCAGTTCTCTGTGTTTGCGCCATTCTGGCCCAATTTCAACATATAGTACAGAACCTCCACTAGCACTCCTCAGAACCTCCCAATGCGCTTTGTAAAAAATCATTTGGTACCCATCCTATTCCCGGTTTGCCTTCCCTGGACTCTAACCCCTTTCACCACTTCCCACCCTCCTCCCCAGTAATGCCTCCTCCAATCCATATTCCTCTTCACCATAACCTGCCGGTACCCTAATTTCCCACTAATTGTTTCTATCCCACCTACCCTCCATTCTCTCATCCATTTCTCCGTTAACCAATCATCAGCATACCTACTAATCTGAATCTGTGTCAGTGAGACCCCTGTCCCCTCCATAAACCCTCCCCACCTTCACAACATATTGCGCCATGGTAGTCCTCCACTGTCTGTCCATGAATTTTTTGAGAAATTACCCGGTTGGCTTTTCAACCTTTTGTACGGTCCCTCCAATTCCTGCCCTGACCCTAGAGTGCATCTAAAACGTTCATTAGGCATCTCTACTAAAACGACTCCGCTAAGTTCCCCCATACTAATTCCCCTCCCCTCCCTACTCCCCCCCGCATTAACAATCATCTCAACTGACCACTCTAAATAATTCTGCAATCCAACACCACGTCCCCCACGTGACCTTCCCTGCCCCTCTTCCATGAAAAATTCTTCTACAATTTTCACCATTTGCCTGCAACTCCAAAATCTAACAAATCACCTCCTATCCCTAGCCTCCCAAAAGCCATTCCACCAGGACTGAAAAGACCGACTTGTTCCTCCTCCTGAATAAGCCTCCACATTTATTTTCCAATAGCCCTGATATATTTCTCAGAATACCCATCCACCTTAGATCAGCCAACACTGCTCTGTGGTCTGAAAAACCCACGTCTACTGTTCTATACTTCCTCCACGCACAATCCCCTGCCTCACATTAAAATCGCTATCCAACCTTGCCTCATAACTTCCCCTGTACATAGTAATACTCAACCTGATACCCCCCCCTGCCAACCACATCTACCACCCGACATCACACTGCATCCCTTTAAAAACCCCAACACAAACCCCGCCCCCCTAGGAATACGTACTACATCGCCTAATCACCAATCAATCACCTCCAATTATCTGATATGGCAGGTAATCCCCTGAGATGATATACAAAAATCGTCACGAACAAAATCTGATTTTTATCCTTACGTTACCAATCGCAGGGGGGGGGGACATATAAAACTACCACAAAACATACCCTTAACTCTCCCCCACACCCATCACCCGAACAACCTTCCCCACAACCCCCCTCCTCCCACCCCATGACTCGCAAGGGACTGGTCTCTTTACTAAAACAGCCACTCCGACCTTTAAAAGCGTTGCCATGTCACAAACAACTTATATCCTCTCAATCTCAACTCACTACCTGATTATAGCTTATGCTCTGTAGGAAACCAACATCAACATCGTACCTTTTTAGGATCCACTCCAACCACACCTTTTAACCTCAGTTTTTAAGCCATTAGCATTTTCGTTACACACCTGTTGGTCAAAGAGAGAGGCGGCTTACCCCTATGCCGCTGTGGCTGCTCACACTTCCCTTCAGGACTGCTTACACTTTCCTTATTACTCTTTTTAATAGACTCCTACCCCCCCTTGTCTCTCCCCCGATTTTCCCTGGACTCCCTCCCCCTGTAGGTGAATGCGGTCACCACCTCGCCCAATCCTTCTTACCTGGTCTTTGCCCAGGTGTTTAAAACATCAATTCTAATTCAGTCAGCCCCGTCGGTCTCTTCCTTAGAGCTGCCTCCCAAAGCCACCGCTTCCTCAGGTACATCCTCCCTGTGTTACCTCTGCCACTTAAAAGTGTTCCTTTCCCGTGTTCCTACTGTACTTCCGACTTCTCACTCAGGCCTGGAATTGCTGCTTTTCACGATCGTTAGCCTTGTTCCCTTCTACAAGGCCTCCTCCAAGAATTCCATGCCGAGCAACTGACTCCAAGGACACTCCTGTGTCGTCTACACCACTTCCTCCACCACCTCAGATGTTGGAGAAGAACTTCCTCCTCCACGGCCCCCCAGGAGTGTGACACACGTTTCCCCATCGGTTCACCCTCCTTCTCCACTCCTCACTCATAGAGTAGTTCCCATTCTTCGCCGCCTCACACACACTCGACTGCTGGATGTCCTGCCACCGGGCTGACACCCCCGGTTCAACTCTTACGGCACTTGTGCCGCTATATGGTCTTCAAAAGAGCCACCCAAAGACGACACGTTATCCTTTGCCCCACATACGACAACATATTCCTGGTTTTGGTGCCTGGCAACATTACATACGAAGGTATAGGCGTCTTTAAAGTCATCTTGATATTGTATGACCCTTCCGGGAGGCCCACATATGGTCCACCCCGCCAAACCCAACCTCTGGCTTCATGAATGACACCATACTTGCGAAAAACTTCCTTTTAACCAAACTGCGTTGCCTCGAAGGGTACATTCCTCACTCATACCCACGTGTAGAATGTAGATACGTCATGCAAGCACACATCATCGTCGAGTTGAGCCCACATTCGCCGTTCCTGAAACTCCCCCACCACACTGCTGTAGTAACTATTCCTCAGGAACTTTACAAATACTCGTTTCATCCCATTAAGGGGCCACACCATACAGTTCCTCATTAGGGATACCAATAAATCCCTAATAATTGCAGGTAGAACGACTTTCCCATAGTAGCAGGGCTCAGAGAACCCCTCAACAGCTCAATGCAAACTGTATTTATCCTCCTCCCGGTTTGTACTCCGCCATGTCTGAACAGTGAAAACTGCGCAGAAACCAGTTGTAGTGGGAGCTACTGCACAGTGCGTCCGCACGGCCCAACAGCGATGCGAAACAATTATACATGGAATTTTTTGAAACAAGGTTGCTTAACACAATCCTCCCTAATGGAGCTAAATGGGTTTAGATATGTTGATGATATTTTGTTTTCTTATGCGTAAGAATGTAGATATACACCATTTCCTTGGAAAATTAATTAGCTTAGCCCATTTTATTAAACTTTACTGTTGAGTTTGAAGAAAATAACTCATTGCCTTCTCTAGATGTTTAATTATTAAGAGTAATAATGAATTCAAATTTAAAATTTACGGAAAACCTACAAATAACTGTTCCTATGTCCATTTATTATTCTTCATATCAAGATAGAGTTAAACTGTCTGTTTTCTCATTAATGTTTTTGAGAGCTTTACGTATTTGTAGTCCAGAGTTCATAGATGAGGAAATATCCAAAATTTTTTGAAATAGGTAATGATTTGAATCCCCAAGAAACGTAATTGATAAATCTTTTAAAATTGCTAGAAATACTTTTTACAATCCAAAAAAAGGGACATCCAGCCTTATTTAAAATATATGTTGGTTCTCCCTTACATGAAAACTTGATTGATATGCCTTCTCTTTCTTAAGACTTTTAATATCAAAGTTGTATTTAAAAACCTTGATACAGTAAAAAAACTTTTGATAAAGAATTCCCCCCAAAATGCTGACGGATGTGTCTATAAGATTCCTTGTAAATTTGCGAAAGGGTTTATTACAGTAAACGGGGTAAAAATCTCGAACTAAGATTAAAACAACATAAATATGGATAAATTGTCATTTTTGTGGAAATTGGTGTCACGCCCCTTGTGCAGATACCCAAGAACTAGCTACAAGCAGTATTAAAACACGGAAGTGTTTTTGGGTATGCCCAAATGAGGAAAATCTGTGGATTAAAATCACAAGGGTATTAAAAGAGGATAACATCAAAGCTGCTTTCATAGACAACCTGGAAGCTTTCTACAACAAATGGGAACATAAAAAGTCTGGGCTGAATGGTACTGCCCTTGATACTGGCCATGTAGTCAGAACTGTAAGGCTGGAGGTGATGTCCTGGTAGTCAGTAAATGTGGGGCTGATAGTGCTGTCCTGAGAAATAGTAATGGCGAAGCTGGAGGTGCTGTCCTGGGAGACAGTATGGTGAAGCTGGAGGTGCTGTCCTGGGAGACAGTAAGGGTTTGAAGCTGGAGGTGCTGTCCTGGGAGCCCAGTAATGGTGAAGTGGAGGTGCTGTCCTGGGAGACAGTAATGGTGAAGCTGGAGATTTTGTCCAGGTAGTCGGAATTATACGCAGGAAGGAATACATATAAATGACCTCATAGGGACAGGAAGCCGTAGTGGGGAAACAAGTGTAGTCAAAGATAAGATAAAACCAATATTGCAACTAGAAATACCACAGGAAATAGCAAACAAGAGGACTCCACTAGCAATAGTGAGGATATATTACCAAAAACAACTGGTGGGAGCTCCATTGTTGGTGCTAGGGGGGATAGGGAAAAAGAAAAGGGAAACATGCACCAACAGGGAATACAGTCACAGAAACCCAAGGCAAACGGAAACCAAGCTGTGCACATACTATGCACTTGGGATCTGCAGACATGGGAAATCTGGAAAAACAGACGGGACGTGCAACTATGACCACCCTAGAAATGCCATGCCCACATGACAACAGGAAAATGCAAACTCCCTTCCTGTAAGCTTTTTCACCCCGAAATGTGTACCTCTTCAGTACAGGAAAGACTGTGCTATAACTTAAATTGCCAGGCCACCATCTAAAGGGTACAAAAGATACAAACATCCAGGCCATGGGAAAACCTTGGGTAGCCACAAACCACTCAAGAGGGAGAGGTTTTTTAGTGCCAGGAAGGAAAAAAAACTGGCAGGAAATGGGGAGAAATCGTTTCACCAAATCCAGTCATTCCTGGAGTGGAACCACAGTCGATGGCCTCCACTCCAAACCAACAGATACACATACTAATGCCGGAAAAAAAAAAAACCCCCCCCCAGTACCCAACAATACCACCAGTCCGATGACATTCTTCTTTGCAAATATACCCGGGTCTAAAGCCAGCAACAAACAACAAAATACCATTCATCCGTGGACTGCTTGCAGAGGCAAAGGCAATGTTTCGCGGCTTTCACTGAGACCCCCATAAAGGATCACTTGGACAACGAAATATGGATCCCCGGTTACAACCTATACAGATGTGAAGAGTGAACAGGAAAAAAAGGGGGGGGGGGTTGGCCTGTACATTTTCAGAGTCACTTGTTTGCACAGAACTGCTAAATGCCTCAAATGATGGTAGTGGAAGTTTTTTGCAGTAAAGGTCGAGAACCAAAACCTAGGTCATTGTGGTAGTCTACAAGCCTCCGGATGCAGCATCCCAGCAATTCCAGGACAGCTGTTAAAAATTGGCCACTGTCTGGAAAAACTTCCGCTCCTGCACCCAACATCTTGCTCCTGGGGATTTCAACTTAAGGCACCCAAATGGAGGAATATAGCAAAATAATATTGTTGCAATAATAACACCAGGAGGCAGCTCTGATGAAAACTCACACTCACACGAGCTTTTAAATCTCTGCACAAAATTCAAATTTTAAACCCGCAAATAATAGAGCCTACTAGACTGGAGAATACACTAGACCTCATCTTCACTAACAATGATGATCTGATAAGAATGTCACCCTATCAAAAACAATATACTCAGATCACAAATAATTGAGGTTCAGACATGTATGCGTGGAGCCCCAGACCCACATAATGAGACTAGTCACGAGGGAGCATTCACCAAATTCAACTTCAATAACAAAAAAATAAAGTGGGACCAAGTAAACCAAGTCCTAACCGATATAAGCTGGGAAGTATACTAAGCAACACAAGACCCAACTTATGCCAAGAACAGATTAACTTGGTGGCACTCGATGTATGCACAAGGCTCATTCCTCTAAGAAAAAGGAGGAAGTAGATGTAAAATAGAAAGAGACAGGCGCTCCCTTTACAGGCGACGGAAAAGAATAACAGAGCGGCTAAAAGAGGTCAATATATCTGAAAAAGCGTTAGGGAGACACTGGTCAGAGAAATAGCAAGCATCGAACTCAAGCTAAAGGAATCTTATAGGAGTCAGAATCGCGGGAAAAACTAAAAGCCATAAATGAAATTGAAAGAAACCCAAAGTATTTCTTCTCCTATGCCAAATCAAAGTCAAAGAAAAAACGTCCAGTATTGGGCCCCTACTTAAACAAGATGGGTCCTACACAGATGACAGCAAGGAAATGAGTGAGCTACTCAAAGTCCCAATATGACTCATTTTTTTAGCAACCCGCTAACCAGAGTGAGAGTCGAAGATCAAAATGAATTTTTTTATGAGAGAGCCCCAAAATTTGGTTAACACAAGCCTATCCGATGTTATCCTGACGCCAAATGACTTTGAAACAGGCGATAAATGACATGCCCATGCACTCTGCCCCAGGACCAGATCATGGAACTCCGTGTTCATCAAGAACTGAAAGAAGTCCCTATCACGAGCCTTTTCCATCCCATGGAGAGGGAGCATGGGCACGGGGGGTCGTCCCACAGTTACTAAAAACAACAGACATAGCCCCACTCCACAAAGGGGGGAGTAAAGCAACAGCAAAGAACTACAGACCGATAGCACTAACAAACCCATATCATAAAAATCTTTGAAAGGGTCCTAAGAAGCAAGATCACCACCCATCTAGAAACCCATCAGGGCAACATGGGTTTAGAACGGTCGTCTGTCTGTCTAACTATTGGATCACTACGACAAGGTCCTAAAAGCACTAGAAGATAAAAAGAATGCAGATGTAATATTACAGACTTTGCAAAAGCCTTCGACAAGTGTGAAACCCTGGGTAATAGCGCACAAAATGCGTGCTAAAGGAATAACAGGAAAAGGGCGGTCGATGGTCTATAATTTCCTCACTAACAGAACACAGAGAGTAGTCGTCAACAAAGTAAAGTCCGAGGCAAACTACGGTGAAAAGCTCTGTTCCACAAGGCACAGTACTCGCTCCCATCTTGTTCCTCATCCTCATATCCGACATTTGACATGGAGGTCAGCCACAGCACCGTGTCTTCCTTTGCAGATGACACCCGAATCTGCATGACAGGTCTTCCATTGCAGACACTGCATGGCTCCAGGCGGACATCAACCGAATCTTTCGGTGGGCTGCAGAAAACAATATGAAGTTCAACGATGAGAAATTTTTAATTACTCAGATATGGGAAACAACGAGGAAAATTAAATCTTCAATCAGAGTACAAAACAAATTCTGGCCACAAAATAGAGCAAAACACCAACGTCAAAGACCTGGGAGTGATCATGTCGGAGGATCTCACCTTCAAGGACCATAACTTGTATCAATCGCATCTGCAAGAAAAATGACTGGATGGATAATGAGAACATTCAAAACTGGGAGGCCAAGCCCCTGATGACACTCTTAGGTCACTTGTTCTATCTAGGCTGGAATATTGCTGCACACTAACAGCACCTTTCAAGGCAGGTGAAATTGCTGACCTAGAAAAAAGTACGGGAAACTTCCGGCGCGCATAACGGGGGGAAAAAAACACCCCAATTATGGGAAACGCTTGAGGTTTCCCAAAACGGATTCCCTGGAAAAGCAGGCGGGAGAGATACATATTATATACACGTGGGGAAAAACCTAAGGGACTAGTAAACCCAACTTGCACACGAAAATCACTCCCCCGAAAGCCCCCCCCACTTGGCAGACGATCAACTCCCCCCCAAAGAAAAGCAGGGGGGGGTCACTAGCACGTTAAGAGCCCCTACAAAAAGTGTCGGAGCCCGGGGGCTGTTTTAACTGCCCCCAGCATACATAAGGGGGATTTACCAACAACCCCTGGCAGTCTTCAAGCTGGCACTGGACCCAAACACCTAAAAACGGTTTCCTTTACCCGCCGGGGGTGGCTCGTCGTTGGTTTTTTCGTGCCCGGGCCCGCCCGCAACAGCCTGGTTATCGGGTCTGACCACCCGGGGGCCTGGGCACAGGAAACCCGGGCCCCCGGGGGCGTTGGGCCCCTGGGAAATCTCTCCAGGGAAAATCCCGGGTTAAAAATCTGGAACAAGATTCCAATGCTCTGTTTTTCATGTGAGGGGATTTTAAAACCCTCTAATTGATTTTCCCAAAAAGTTAGAAAGTTTATCAACAATCCATAGTTGACAGAAAAATAATTGAATCTTTTTTTCATAAAAAGCCGTTTTTTCCCAATTTAAAATTTAAAAGGGAAAAAATTTTTCCCTTTGGGTTTTTATAAATTAGTTTAATTTATAATTTAAAAGAATTTGGGGAAAAATTTAATAATTTCATTGGACAATAAAAAAATTTTAAAATTCTTAATTCTTGGGTAGGGAAAATTTTTTTGGTGGGGTTTGTAGTTCACCCCCCATTTGGGAAAAGGCTTGTTCCCTAGTATGAAACAATAGGGAGATGAAGTGACAGGATGGGCTTTTTATAGCCAAAAAGGGGGAAGTAGGGGCCCCAGGAGAGGTAAAAACGGGGGAGGGCACCCCCAAATCCCGCCCTCTCATAGGGGGTTTTTAAGTTTATTTCTCTGTCCAAGTTTGGTTCAATGCTGCGTAACTAAAAGGGTTTACCGGGTTTTTGGGACACTTGAAAATTTTTGGTTTTTTTTTGAAAAGTTTTTAAAATTTTCCGTTTTTTTATTTCCCCTTTTTTATTGGAAAAGGTATTGTCAAAAGTTTCATTAAAAAACCAACTGTTGATTTTTCACCTAAACGCGGTATTTTCCTTTTGTTTTTAATAATATTTAAAAAAATTTTTTTTTTAAATATATATATATATATTAATATATATAAAATATTTTATTTTATGTGTTTTGTGTGTGTGGTGTACTCACCTATTTGGGGTTTTTGGCGGGGTCGATCTTAGCCCTGGCCCCGCCTTTTAAACCGGTTGTACGGGGGGGGCCCTCTCTCCCCCCGCTCCATGAGTTTTTATCAAACCTCGCCCTTAAAACTGTGTAGGGTTCCCCCTTTCCACTACGTCATTTTCTGGGCTATTCCACTGCCTTAAAAAATCTATGACTGAAGAAAATATTTCCTACATCTCTCTGACTCATTTGGGGGTTAAAATTTCCCAAAATTGGGGGCCTCTTTTTTTCTGTGTCCCCCCTGGAACATCCTGTCTTTGTCCACCTTTTATTCCACCAGATTTTATAGGGCGTTACCCATGTCTCCCCTAAAACCCTCCTGTCCTCCAGTGTCGTCAGGCCGTTTCCCCCTTAATCTTTTTCTTTAGGGACTTTCCCCCCTTTAGTTTTGGGAAACTAACCTTGTCGAAAAAACCTTTGTACTTTCTTAGTTTTTGGGAACGTGCTTTATCAAGTCGGGTTCCAAACAGGTGTTTGCATACTCCAGTATGGGCCTGACTACCGGTGTACAGTGTCTTGAATGTTTCCCCTTTTTTAAGGGTTTATCGGAATGCTGTTTGCCAGGCCCCCAAAGCTCAGCAGCTATCTGATTGATGTGTGCTTCCGGGACATGTTCGGTGTTAAAATCACCCCAAAAATCTTTCTCCTTGAGTGAGGTTTGCAGTTTTTCCCAACCAAAGCCTATACCCCCTGTTTTGGTCTTCTGTGCCCTTCCCCTTTTCTTCATGACTTTGCTTTTGGGCAGGATTAAATTCGAAAAAAACCATTTGCTGGACCGGGTTTTGCCCCCAGTTGTCCCCAGGTCTCTTTGAAGCCCTTTCCCGGGTCCTCATCAGATTTAACTCCCCCATTAACTTAAAACATTTTTTGCAAACAGGGACACTTCTGATCAACCCCTTCCATCTTTTTCCCTTCACAATACCAAAAATAGCACCGGTCCTACAACCGACCCCGTGGGACCCCGCTCGTTTACAGGTCCCACTGTGGGTTCTCAATTTTGTTTCCATGACTCGTTTTTGGCCCCCCTGTCAGGTATTTCCCCTGAAACCATTTGCAGTGCCCTTCCTGTTATTTGGCCCCGATGCTCTAGTTCGCATAATCTCTTTTGAGGAACTGTGTCAAAGGGCCCTTTTTGCAGTCCAAGAAATGCAATCAACCCCCCCCTCTCTCCGTGTCTTACTTCTTTTTTTTATCATAAAACCCAAAGGGTTTTGTGACATGGGAAATTTCCCTTTCCCGTGAACCGTGCTGGTTCCCATTAATCTTGTTCTTTTCCCAGGTCTCCCCCACCTCCCCTAATAATCTTCTCCATAATTTTCCCAATACTTTTACAGTAAATTTGAAAACGGGTTTTATATTTTAGTGCCTCTTTTCGGGTTCTTTTTTTAAAAAATGGGAACTACTTTTTGCCGTCTTCCCATACCTCGGTAGTTCCCCCAGTTTCCAGGGACGTTTTTTGAAGATTTTTGGTAAGGGGGCATGTACAACATATCTGCTCCCTCCCCAAAGGCCCAGGGGGAAATGTTGCCCCGGCCCCATTCCTTTGAGGGGGGGCGTTTCCCCTTAGCAGTTTCTTCACCTCCCCTCTTCGTATGTATTGGGGCCCACAATTTTTTGGTGTATTCCTTCGGGTGTCCCCATCTGGCCCGTCCCCACAGAGTCCTTCCTTTTCTCTACTGTAAAAAATTTCCCCTTAAATCTCGTGTTTGAGTCCTCACATACCTCTTGATCGTTCTTTTTGAGTTCTCCACCTTTTTTCCCCTCACCCTTATAACCGGGGTCCTTGACTGTTGTTTTCCCCCTAATGTGGTATACAGCATTTTTCGGGTAGATTTTTTTTCGATCCCTTGTCTTTTTCCCTTTACTGCCCGCTGGGCCTCCCTCCTTATCTGTGCATACTCGTTTCGGGCCCTTTTTCTACTAATCTCCTTTTTTTCCCTGGGTCCTATGCCTTTCCTGTCCCTTTTTCCATTCTCTGTTCCCACTTATTTTTTTCCCTCCCTAAAACCTTCGGGTAAACCAAGGACTCGTTTTGGGTCTTCCTATTATTTCTTTTTCCCCTTTGGAACAAAACTTTCCTCTCCCCCCCCCTTGCACTTTTTTTTCCCACATATTCCATCATCTCGTTTACTGTTTTCCTACCATTTCTCTGTCCCACTGAACCCCCGGCGGGAATTTTTCTCATACCTGTGTAGTCCCCCCTTTTATAGTTTGGCCCGGGCCCCCTTCAGTTCCTGTTACCTTCTCCATTTGTAACTTTCTATATAGTAAAAATTTCAGAACCCATAAAACCCCTATTTTCCAAAGGGGGCCCTCGTAAGTGAGGGTCCTCGTGCCCTGAACTCTCAGGGTGAAAAACAAATCCAGTTTTTGCTGGCTTCCCCCCTTTTCTCTCTGGTTGTGTCCCGGGACATGGGGGATGCTTTTGAGGTTTTCAGTACCACATCCATCATCTTGGTTTCCCATTTTTTCGGGCCCCCCCATGTGGCTCCGGGTTTTTCCCAGTCGATTTTTTCCCCCTGTGGTTGAAATCGCCCATTACCAGTAACTTTGTTTTCTGCTCGAGTGAGCTCCTTGCCACCTAAAACCCCAGTGTGCCCCCACCATACCCTGTTTTTTTCTTCGTACCTCTTTTGGGCCCCCTGCAGTTCTGTGGGTGGGTTATCCCATCCTCCAATGACTACTTTATTTTTCCCCGGACTAAAATTGTCCCTACAATGTGTCTTTTTTTCCCTCCAATCATGTCCTTCCCTTTTCCAAAATTTTAAACCCATTGGTGTTTTATGAGCAGTGCAACCCCCTCCCCCTCTACTTCCCTTTTATTTTTTCCCCAGGATCTGATATCCTGTTTTTGGGAAAAATTGTGTCTGTTTTTGTTCCCGGCGAGTTTTTTTTCTGTGACTGCTATATGTCTGGGGATTTTTCACTGATTCTTTCATTCCACTCCTCATGTTTATTCGTTATTCCAATCCGCGTTTGTGTACCAAAAACCCTTTTTTTTTTTTTTTCTTCATTGTGGTCATGAAGTTTTTGGGGTTGGGGGAGCCCAGAGGGCCCTTGGGGGGGGCCTATAGGGCTGTGGTGTAGGTGGGGTAGTGTTTTATGGGGGGGGGGGGTCAGAATGCCCATAAAGGGGGAAACTGTTGGGGGGGAGGTTTGTTTATATGGGGGTTTGGGGCAGAGGGAAAAAGGGGATGGTTGTAGTATAGGTTGCTCAGTTTTCCGTTTGGGGTTTTTGCGGGTGGGGTCTTTTTTTTGGGGGGGATTTTTGTGGGGTGTGTTTGCCCCTTCCCCCTGTTCCGGGTCCCGCCCATTTTCATTTTCTTTTTCGTTCCCCTTGCGTCTCTGTACCCTTCTTTTAGTGTAGTCCTTTCTTTCCCTTTTGTTTTTTGCGCGGTCGAGGTAAAACTCTCTGGGACCCCTCCCTTTTTCCCCAGTCTTGCTTTTTCTTTCAGAATCCTGATTCCCAAATGATTTTTTCCTTTAAAAATTTAAATCTGACAGGGCCCTATCCTTCCACTCGCCAAAAACCCCCCAAATTCTTGAAAATTTTTCACCTGGGTCATATTGCCCTCCCCTTTGTTTTAAAGATGCCTTCAATCATTTTTTTCTCCCCCTGTTTTATTTTTAAAAGTTGGGCCCCCTTGGCTTTTGGAGCCCGTACACAAAGACTGCCTCGCCTTTCCCCCTCCCCACTGAGTCTCCATCTGTTTCCTCTGGGGCATTTTATTTTTCCATTGACATGTTTTTGCCTTCATCCCTGTCATATCTGAAACTTCTATTCTCAGTGGACTGTCTTTCTGGCCAGCTTCCCTTGCTACTGCAGTTGGCTGTTAGAATCTCTGCATATAACAAACCTTATTGTTTCGGATTTGTGTTTATTTTAGTGGCTCATGTTTTTTCCCGGGCCCCCACGGGGGTCCGATGGGGCCTTCGGTACGGCATGTCTCCGTTGGCTTACCCCCCCCTTTCCTCGCCTGATTTTTGAATTTCCATCATTGTCTTCGACCTTCGCTTGATTCAGTGGCTCATCGTTTTTTCCCCCGGCCCCACGTGGGTCTGTAGGGCCTTCGTGTACGGCATGTCTCCGTTGTTGCTTACCACCCCCTTGTTTCGCCTGACTTTGAATTTTTTAAACCTGGGTTTTCAAAGGGCCCTGTTATCCCGGGTGTAATGGGAGCAAATAAACACAGTAAAAAGTTTGACTTATATTACCTTCCCAATTTATAACAGCAATATGTACACTGTACAGTGATAAAATAGTGCACCCCGGAAGAAGGCGAAATAGAACCACAAGATAGCAGACCGTGCTTCAACCAGTCTAAAAGGGAAGACAAGGGCAGAAGGAGGCGGTACCACTAACCTCTGCGATTGTCAAACCCCCTTCTTTTTGGTAAACCTAGTCACTAGTTGAACGATGGAGCCCCCTCATCAACTCTTTGCAACCTGGGTTTGCGGTTGGGGGAATAGCCTGTAAAGGGGTGTGTCCTGCGCCGAAAAAAGGTTAATACTCTTTTCATGCCCCACCCCCCCCCCGAGAAGGCCAGGGTTAGGCTGCCCCCTCCAGTGTAACCCTGCCGCCATGGCACCAAAAAATGGGACCGCCTATCCTCTCCACCCTCCAACTCTTAGTAGGCTCACTTTCCCATGACCAAAGCCAACCCTAAACTCAGAGTGAGAAGCAGAAAATAGGCCCAAATAGGGCCCAAAATACAAACGGACGGTAGCCCTATCCCCTCACTAAAAAAAAACCCCCACATCAGGGGTAAAAAAAAGAGCTTGAAAGGGGGGGGTTCCACAAATAATCCTAACCCAAATAAAATATTAAATAGACTCTGAAAAGATCTGCCAACACATTTTCTTTGCCCGGCAATTAAAGAATTTTTATTTATAGGGCTGCAGCCCGAGCGCCAAGCATAAGCCCTTTGTTTGATTCTTCATGGCTTGGAGATAGACTAACGGGTTTGATCCTGTAGACGGACCACCCCGCGATGTCTGGCCCAAAATAAACATCGAAATGCTCCAAAGCCATTTACCAGGCCCAGGGGCTTTTTTTCAATGGTGAGTAAGCTCTTGATGTGGCTGGAACTTAGCTGAAAAGTTGCGATTGGCGCGCTCCTTGTTCCCCATTTTAAAAAGTACCGCCCCAACCCCCGAACAAGCTCAACCTGTAATGAAAAAGGTTTTGGGAAAATCTGGGGACAGGAGAATGGGGCAGGCACAAAAATTTTTGTTTATTAAAAACAGTGTTCAAAACGACGTCCAATTTAAAGGGAAACTTTTTGATTGTAAGAGAGGTAAGAGGGGCTACAATATCTGAGAAATTTTTACAGAATTTCTGTAAAAACCTTCATGCCTAGGAAACGTTGAAGGATTTCCTACATGAGGAATGGATAATCTTAATCGAAAAACTTTGCAAGTTTTGGGGCAACATTACCACTACCTACTTCATGGCCTAGAAAAGTGATAGTGGCCTGGCAAAGGAGATTTAGATAAATTAACTGTTAATTGGGAATTTTTAAAAAATCTCAAACGAGCTTTAAGTTTTAAATAGGGTTGATCCCAAATATCAGACACCAAACAAAATACTAGGTAGCTGCCGGCTTCAAGTCCTTTTTAGCCTATGGATGAGTTTCTGGGAAAGAAGGGGGAATTTTTTTTTTTCCCAAGGGGGGGAACTGTATACTGAAAAG
>NC_069464.1:27887860-27956296 GCF_026875155.1 Cherax quadricarinatus | reverse complement strand
ATAAGAAAAAAAAACAAAATTATTTTTTAAAAATTCTTGGACACCGGTGCACACTTTGGAATTTGGCCTCTGGACCCTGAAAGGGTTAAGCAGCATAAAAAACATATAGGCTGTGGTTAAATAACAAAAAGGCACAATACCATGACTGGAACAATACACAAATAACCCGCACATAAAAGAGAGAAGCTTACGACGACGTTTCGGTCCGACTAGGAACTAACAGAGGTGGAGCAGGACGGCTATATATAGGCAGGAAGAGGTGGTAGTAGTAGTAGTAGTAGTACAAGAATTGTATATAATACCGACAGGATGAAATTAAGACACATGCACAACACCCGGGCATCCCCATCGTAGACGCTTCGCCATCCAGCCAGCCACTGGATGGCAAAACGTCCACAACAAAGACAGCCAGATGCCGCACATGTGCGGCGTCGGGCGTCTCTTTAACACTTCCCTAAAATGGCCCAAGACTTTGTCACTGTACATGTTGCCAATATGGCCTGCAACAACCTTGTTAGGGTAAATGTTTCTCCATAAAGCTTTCCATCTTACCCCACATAGTAAAAATCTCTTTAATTTCTGAGGAAGGCACCTTCTTCCAACTCTCTTCCTCCTCCTCTGCAGCAAGATTCTGAGCTGCGATCTGTTGCTTTTCCCTGCTGAAGCTCTTGCAGCTCCTCAGTGGTGAGCTCTTCGTTGTGGTTTCCACCAATTCTTCCACATCCCCAAACTCACATCCAACCCCATGGAACTCCCCAGTGCCACAATTGATTTTACAACGGGACATAGGCTCACCCGGGGTCAGTCCCAAACCCTTCAAAATCCCTCTTGTCGACACAATCTGGCTACAATTTTCTCTAGGCAGAGTTCAAAGCCCGGGTAGTCACTCCCTCCCAAGCCATTACCTATAAGGGTTATGCAGTGGAGATGCTGAAGTGTTCTCTCCAAAATTCCCTTAGGGTCAACTGAGTGTCTGTGGTCACAGTCAAGCACCTGTGAAACATTGTGTAGAGTTTTTTAAATTTGGCAATTTAAACCCGCTGGTCCATTGGGCTGAGGGGAGGAGTGGTATTCGGGGGCAAGAACTTTACTGCGATGAACCCAAACTCCCAAAAATTAGGTCATCCAAGTTTGGAGGATGAGCAGGTGCATTGTCTATTACTAGCAGGCACTTGAGATCCAATTTGTTTTCCAGGAGATACTCCTTCACCCTAGGGCCAAAACACTTCTTTTAACCACTCGACGAAAATTTCCCTCGTGACCCATGCCTTACTATTAGATTTCCAAAACACACAATTTACTCTCCATAACATTGTTTTTCCTGAACACTCCAGGATTTTCTGAGTGGTACACTAGTAATGGCTTCACTTTGAAATCCCCACTAGCATTAGCACAGAACATTAGCATCAGCCTGTCTTTCATAGGCTTGTGTCCTGGCATTGCCTTTTCCTCTTGTGTAATGAAGGTCCTCTTTGGCATTTTCTTCCAAAAGAGGCCTGTTTCGTCACAATTGAACACTTGTTCAGGTTTCAGTCCTTCAGCCTCTATGTACTCCTGGAATTCATGCACATATTTTTCAGCCGCCTTGTGGTCCGAACTGGCAGCCTCACCATGCTTTACTACACTGTGTATGCCAGTACGGTTCTTAACCCCTTCAGGGTCCAAGGCCAAAATCTGAAGTGGTGCCCCAGTGTCCAAGAATTTTCCAAAAGAAAATTTGTTATTTTTTCTTATGAAATGGTAGAGAATCTTTTTGTGAAGGTAATAAAACAAAAAGTACGAAATTTGATGGAAAATTGACGAAATTATGCTCTCGCGAATTTTGATGTGTCAGCGATATTTACGAATCAGCGATTTTGCCGACTTTGACTCCCATTTTAGGCCAATTGCATCATTCCAGTCGACCAAATTCTTAGCTATTTCACTAGTATTACTTCAAATTTTATCGATTGAGCACAAGAAATCGCCAAGTCAAACTGTTTTTAACTACAAAATAAAGTGATCGGAAATTGGTAATTTGGCCAATTTAACACAAAGTTCAAAATATTCCAATTTCAAAATGCCGTCCAGAATAAACAATGTAGGCATTCCTGGCACTAAACTAACATTTCCTCGGTTCATTAGTCACGTTTTGAGGCTTTACAAATAAATCCCAATTTGATTTTTTTTTCACATAATGAATTTTTATTCACACCAAAAAATAGAAGATTTACTGTTATGCAATATTGTAATAATTGTATAAATATCATCATCACATTTGTGAATGTATATTAGACCCACCAGCTGGCGTGTATTAGACGTGTGAGGTCGTTTGTTTATTCTTGAACATCGGCAAAAATTTAACATTTCCGCTACTTTGAGCTCAGTTTCAAGCCATTTCCAGTGCTAAAACCAATCAAAATCATCTCTATTTCTGTAATATGTCTTCCATTCTATCAAATGACATCAAAAAATTGCAAATACAACTATAAAAAACATATGAAAAAACACTGCAAAGTTGCTGTTTTAATCTAAAATCGTTGTTTCAGTTTTTTTTCTCTCATTATACACAGTGTGCTGCAGGATTTGTTTTATGTGGTGCACACATACCACATAGATGTATTCTTTCATATCTAGGCCCAAGTGTACCACTCACAGTTTATCAGAGTGAGCTGAGCTCATGACGTAGATCTACGGTTTGGACCCTGAACGTAAAGCCGTGGATCTACGGGACGGACCCTGAAAGGGTTAAATCTCAAACCAGCCTTAAATTCACTCACATCACCACTATTTGCAGGCAATTTCTTTACGAAATCTTCATGCAACTGCCTAGCCTTTTCACAAATAATCGAAGTCATAAGAGTATCTCCTGCTAATTGTTTCTCATTTATCCACACCAATATTAACTTCTCAACCTCTTCGAGTACTGGTGATCTCATTTTTGTCAGCATAGTTACTCCCTTTGCAACAACAGCATCCTTGATTTCCTTTTTCTTGGCCACTATGGAACATAAGGTTGTGTAGGGTTTCTTATACATCCTGGACAGTTCAGCCACACTTGTACCACTTTCATATTGTTCAATGATGGTTTTCTTAAATTCAGTTGCATTTCTCACCTTCTTTACCACAGGCTTGGCACTAGGAGCTTTCTTTGGAGCCATGGTAGCTTATTTAGTACAGTGGACCCCCGCATACCGTTGGCATCACATACCGTTTATTCCGCATACCGCTCACTTTAATCGCAAAAATTTTGCCTCGCATACCGCTCAAAAACCCGCTCACCGCTGTTCGTCCGAGACGCGTCCAATGTGCGCCTTAGCCAGCCTCACATGTTCCGTCGGTGGCATTGTTTACCAGCCAGCCTCCGCGGTAGCATCCAAGCATACAATCGTAACATTTCGTATTATTACAGTGTTTTTGGTGATTTTATCTGGAAAATAAAAAGACCATGGCCCCAAGAAAGCTTCTAGTGCCAACCCTACAGCAATTTAAGGGTGAGAATTACTATAGAGATGAAGAAAAAAAATCATTGATAATATGAAGTGGAGTGCGTGTCTCCGAGCTGGCCAGGTTGTATAATAAACCCCAATCAACCATCGCTACTATTGGTGGTACAGCTGCTGCTGGGTGCTGCACTGTAGCTGCTGCTGCTGCTGCTGTAGCATCGTCTGCTGCTGCTGTAGCATCGTCTGCTGCTGCTGTAGCACTGTCAGCTGCTGCTGCTGCTGTAGCATCGTCTGCTGCTGCTGTAGCATCGTCTGCTGCTGCTGTAGCATCGTCTACTGCTGCTGTAGCATCGTCTGCTGCTGCTGCTGCTGTAGCATCGTCTGCTGCTGCTGCTGCTGTAGCATCGTCTGCTGCTGCTGCTGCTGTAGCATCGTCTGCTGCTGCTGCTGCTGCTGTAGCACTGTTGTTGGTGTGGCTTATTGAGAATATACCAAGAAACAATTAACCCCAGAGGATTTGCCACCCAGGATAACCCAAAAAAGTCAGTGTCATCGAAGACTGTCTAACTTATTTCCATTGGGGTCCTTAATCTTGTCTCCCAGGATGCAACCCACACCAGTCGACTAACACCCAGGTGAACAGGGAAAAATGCCTGGAACTAGTGCTCATATTGGTGAATTTAACGCCAGCAAAGGTTGGTTTGAGAGATTTAAGAATCGTAGTGACATACACAGTGTGATAAGGCATGTTCTGGAAGAAAATACCAAACAGGACCTACAGTACTCAGGAGGAAAAGGCACTCCCAGGACACAGTGTCTCATCAGTCATTGCTGCATCTTCAATAAAGGTAAGTGTCATTTATTCTTCATTTAGTAGACTAGTACATGCACAATATATACTGTTCATGTACTACTCTACTATTGTACATGTATCCTTCTCTTTGTGTGTAGGAAAATGTATATTTCATGTGGTAAAAAATTTTTTTTCATACTTTTGGGTGTCTTGCACGGATTAATTTGATTTCCATTATTTCTTATGGGGAAAATTCATTCGCATACCGATTATTTCGCATACCAATGAGCCCTCTTGCACGGATTAAAATCGGTATGCGGGGGTCCACTGTACTTGCAAGCACTAAAATAAATGGAATATGATGAAATATTTCGCTGGAGCACGTGAGGGGACCTTCGCTCACTGGTAAACAATGCCAGACTGGCTGCCGCCACGGCTCACGCCGTGGGTACGCGTCCCGGATGAACTACGACTCGCGAGTCAACCTATGAAAAGCGAGTCCATGTTTATACGAAAATACCCCTATGATTGGCAAAATTTACGATTGCCGGGAACTACGAAAAGCGAGGGACCACTGTATATTGTTTGAATGACAAGCGTCCCTTGAACAGAATCAAGGACTCAACAACAATGTTCTTAAGGGATAAAAGTAGGCACTGAATTTCTGCTTCATGTAGATAAACACTTCCCGAATTTTGTATAGAAGGTCGTTTCTGTTGGGCCTATTCCTGTCTGAGAAGTGCAACATTTGTAGCAACAGAATGAATCTGTTGCAGGGAAGGAGGTCACGGAAGACAGGAGTACTGATAAAGTAGTCTGTGGCCCAGTAGTTACGTATATTGTTCTTATAGGTATGTGGCATAAGCATGACAGTGACAAGGAATAAATATATTTCATCCACTGTTGTATCTTTCCATCTGCGCAGCCGTGACGATTCCCCAGCCTCTGGTGTATTGTCCATGATATAGTGGTAATAATTGTTCGTCTGGGTCACTATCAAGTTCATTATAGCCTCGTCAGAGTATAACTGGAAAAAGTCTAGCTCTGTAGACTCCTTCGTTATGGGACATTCTGGCAGGATACCACTTCCACTCGCATCAAAATTAAAAGGCTCTAGCATGAATATACTTTGTGTCCAGTTCCACTCTCGGTCACATGGTGCAGGGTGGACCTCTGGCATGGGGCGTGGGGGAGCAGGAGGGGGGGACAGGAGTGGAGGCAGTACATGGTTGAGGGGGTACCAGGCGGTCTTTTGTCTGTCCACCCACTGCGCCATGTGGTCCAGGCACCGTGCCACCCACCACTATTTCCTCCATCCCTGCATATTCACCTTCATGATCAGTTTCACTATCAATGGCAGGGGTTTTGGATCGTGACCTGCCACGACCCTTGCCGCCGACTGCAAATGGCACACTGCCTGAACGTAGGTAATGACTCCTAAAAGTACTCTTCACTGGTGAATAATGAACTTCACTATCACTAGACAAATCCTCTAATGGCATAAAATCAATCTTATCATCACTTACATCACTTTCGCTATCACTAAAACACCGGAAAAATGATTGGTGCTTGGCCCAGGGTCTTGTGTGGCCACACTGGCCACCCCAGAAGTGCTTGGCCCAGGGTCTAGGCGACTCAGGCCTATTGCGCCAATTTTGAAGGAATGAAAAACAAAACGTAAACATATGTTTGGGGCAGTAGCAGTAAAAACGTATACATGTATATACGTTTGGACCGTTTACGGGTTAATGTCCTGATCACTGAAAAAAGGCTTGCCCCTCCCTTAATATAGACAAATGCAAAGTTCTAAATGTTGGACAGGAAAATAACCATGCCACATATAAACTAAATAATGTAGATCTTAATATTACTGATTACAAAAAGGATTTAGGAGTTCTGGTTAGCAGTAATTTAAAACCAAGACAACAGTGCGTAAGTGTTCGCAATAAGGCGAACAGAATCCTTGGCTTCATATCAAGAAGCATAAATAATAGAAGTTCTCAGTTTGTTCTTCAACTCTATATATCCTTAGTTAGGCCTCATTTACATTATGCTGCACAGTTCTGGTCACCATATTACAGAATGGATATAAATGCACTGGAAAACATACAAATGAGGATGACAAAGTTGATCCCATGTACAGTGTATTAGAAATCGTTCCTATGAGGATAGACTGAGGGCCCTGAATCTGCACTCTAGAAAGGCGTAGAATTAGGGAGTATATGAGTGAGGTGTATAAATGGAATACAGGAATAAATAAAGGGGATGTAAATATCTAGCCAAGACAGGGCTCGCAGCAATTGTTTTAAATTGGAAAAACTCAGATTCAGGAAGGATATAGGAAAGTACTGGTTTGATAAGAGTTGTGGACAAGTAGAACAAACTCCCGAGTACCGTCATAGAAGCTAAGATGTTGTGTACTTCTAAAAATAGGTTTGATAAATATATGAGTGGGTGTGGGTTGGTGTGAGTTGGATCTGACTAGCTTGTGCTGATGGGTCTGATACTTTGCTCATTCCTTAAGGAGATGTGACCCGCCCTACTAGGCTTGGGCTGGTGGGTGACTTTTGACCTGCCGTGAATGGGCCAGTAGGCCTGCTGCGGTGTTTCTTCTTTCTTATGTTCTTATGTTTTTATAAAAATATCGTAAGGTGTATTAACCCTTAAACGGTCCAAACGTATATATACGTTCACTCGCGTAGTGCCCCAAATTTTTTGAGAGAAATGAAATTGTCTTTTTTTAATAGGAAAAAAGAGCATATGGTACCCAGGCGTCCTCAGTTATTTTAACCCTTTGAGGGTCGACAGGCCCTCTCCGAAACTCGTTCTCAGGGTCGGCCAAATTTAAAAAAAAAAAAAAATTATTTTCTCTTATGAAAAGATAGAGAATTTTTTCCTGATCATAACGACACCAAAAGTTTGAAATTTGATAGAAAACTTACGGAATTATGCTCTCGCAAAGTTGGGGCCCGGGCTGTTTAGGATGGGCGCTTTGCCCACTTTGACCCCCATTTTGGGCCCAAATTTCACGTACTATCGACAAAAAACAGAATTTTTTTTTTTCGCTAGAACCCCTTTTTTCTATCGAATGGTTAAAAAAAACCCACCCTTATAAATTCAACTATCCATCATGGCAAATTTAGAAATTTTTCCCAAATTTTCAACAAATTTAAAAAGATGCAAATTCGGAATGGGGGTCTAGAAAAAACAAGAAAGACATTCCTGGCAACTAAAATGACATTTCCTTGTCATTATCAGTCCAAGGCCCTCTTATATTCTTTTGCTTTCCATTTGAATTTTTATTCTCAAAAAAAAATATAAGTTTTTACTGTTATGCAGACTCGCATTGGTAAAAAAGGTATAAATATTTTTGGCCCTTTGAAAAAAATTTTAAAAACCCCCCATTTTGACGGTATTGCACGCTTGGCACATTTGTTTATTTTTGAATTTTGGGGGTAAAAATCGAACATTTCTGCTACTTGGCTCAATTTTAAGGCACTTTCATTGAAAAAACCATAAAAATCATCTCTTTTTCATAATAGTCTTCCATTCTATAAAATGGCCAAGAAAATAGAAAAAACAATAAATAATACGAAAAACACTGAAAAAGTCGCTGATTTTTTTTAAAAAAAAAATGGAAAAAAAATTTTTTTTTTTCCTTATGCACCGTGGCTCAGGGTTTTTTTTGACGTCACCTGACCACATAGACCCTTCTTTCAATGAAGGCCCCAGCTTTTTCCCCCTAGAATTTGAGGTCGCAGAATTTAGAGTACTGTACGTCAAAAAACCCCCACGCGTAAGATACTAGTACGAAAACCCTCAAAGGTTTTATGGCGACCCTGAGTGCGCACAAACCCTTCTCTCATGTCAGGTGACTCAGGCTTTCGGGCAATGTGAAAATGAAAAGAAAACGTATATATCGTTTTGGGGGGGCTACGCACGTGAACGTATGGTTTGGTGCACTTAATGAAGCGTAAATTTTGTAAAAAGGTAAATTTATAATTATTTTTTTTTATTAATAATGATTTTTAAAGGGACAAGGGGTATGCTAACCCTGAAACTAACCCCGTGTAGTTCGTTGCAGTGGGACTAAAAATACAGTGGCCCCCCGGTTTAACGATTTTAACCCGGCAAGGGGCTTGTTATGCGAAATAATCGTTTGCAATAAATTTTCCCCATAAAAATAATGTAAAAAGGAAAAATGAGAGAGGGGGTTTGGGGATGTTATCAAAAAAATTTTGTTGAAAAAAAGAAAAAGTTTTGGAGTAGTTTAACAAGTTAGAAAGCCTAGAGAAAAAAGGTTTGTCATTTAAAAAATAGGAGGGGGAGTTATAAATGGAGGGGTAGGTAGGGGAAGATGGGGGAAATTTTTTGGGAGGAATTGTTAAATGTTGATAAAGATGGGGAAGCTTGATTTCGTGAAGGGCAAGGGGGAATAAAATCTTGTAGGGTGAGGAAGAGCCAGTTGTGTTGTGGGGGAAGTTCGTGAGGCAGTAGGTAAAAAGAAAAGGGGGAAGGGGAGCCGGGTTGATGGGATAAAGATAGAAAAGTTAAAAGCAGGTGGGGATATAGTTTTGGAGTGGTTGGTGCAAATTTTTTAATAAAAAGTTGGAAGAGGGTTTAAAGGGACCTAGGGATTGGCGAGAGCATGCATAGTTTTTTTGTTAAAGGAAAAGGGGGATAAAAAGGAGTGCAAAAATTATGGGGGGTAAGTCTGTTGAGTGTACCGGGTTAAAGTGTAGGGTTTTAGAGAAAAAATTGAAAAAATTTAAAAGAGTAAAAAGGGAGAATAGGATAGCAATGAAAAAAGGAGGTTTTGGGAAAGGTGGGGGGGTGTGTGGACCGGGGTTTTTACAGTGAAAATAAAAAGTAAAAACCGTATTTTTAAGGCTAAAGAGTCTTTTTTGGGGCATTTATGGATTTGGAAAAGGCTTTATGACAGGGGGGATAGGGGGGCAATGTGGCAGATGTTGAAATGTAGGGTTTGAAAAGGGGGTTTGGTTAATGAAAGCAGTAAAGAGTTTTTACGAGGATAGTGAGGCTCAATTAGAGTAGGGTGGGAAAAGAGGGAAATTTTTTTCCCCAGTAAAAGAAAGGCCTTAGAAAAGGGTGGTGGATGCCCCGGGTGGTTGTTTAATTTTAATTTTAGAGGGGGTTAAAAAGAAAAAGAAAATGCGGGGGCCCTTGCAAAGGCGTGGAGTTAAAAGATAAAGATCACACACAAAGTGGGGGGGTTTCACAGCTGCTTTTTGCCGATGACACTGTGCTTTTGGGTTTTTTGAAGAGAAGTTGGGGAAAATTGGTGGTGTTTTTGGTAGGGTGGCAAAAAAAAAAATTTAAAAAGGTGAATACGGGGAAAGAGTAAGGTTATGGGGAAATAAAAAAAAAGATTGGGTTTGATAAAAGATTGAATATCAGTTTGGGGAGGGAGGGGTGTAGGGAGGAGGGTGAAGGGAAATTCAATTTTTGGGGATTTGGGACGTGTCAGCGGATGGGCCCTATAAAAAGATGGGGGTTAAAATAATAAAAGGGAATGAAGGGAAAAAGAGTTTTTGGTGCATTTAGGAGTCTGTGGGAAAAGAACTTTGCCCTTTGGGGAGGAAAGGGGGGGAATGTATGAGAGTATGGGTTTTTCCCAACCCTTTTTATAGGGAGGGTGTGGAAGCGTGGGTGTTTAATGTTGCAGCGAGGGGGAAGGTGGGGGCCCAGTGGAGAGTCTGCTGAGGGCAATGTGTGGTTTAAATAAAATCAGAGAATTCGATTTGAATTAGGAGGAGGTGCGGGGGGTTCCCAAAAACTGTTGTCCAGAGGGTGAGGGGGGTTGTTGAGGGGGTTTCGGACATGTAGAGAGAATGGAGGAAACAAAATGACTTAAAGAGTGTATCAGTCGTAGGGGAAAGGAAGGCGGGGTGGGGGTGGGCCTTTAAAAGGGTTGGAGGGGGGGGGTAAAGGGGGTTTTTGTTGCGGGGTTTGGGGATTTCCCAGCAGGCATGCGTGAGCGTGTTTGATAGGAGGGATGGAGGGCAAATGGGTTTTTAAAACTTGACGTGCTGTTGGAGTGTTTAGCAAAGTAAATTTATGAAGGGATTCAGGGGGAAACCCGGGAGGCCGGCTTGAGTCCTGGGGATGGGAAGTACAGTGCCTGCCCCTTGAAAGGGGGGGTTTAATGTTCAGTTTAAAAAAAATTTAGTGTAAAGCCCCCTTCTGGAAACAGTGATGGAGTTTAATGATGGGAAAAGTTTTTTTTTTTCCGGGGGCCCCCCTGCCCTTTGGGGGGAAACGGCCCGGGGTTTATAATAAAAAAAAAAAAAAAGAAATAATGGAAAATTTAAAAATTTAATTGTGCAAGACGCCCAAAATTGAAAAAAAAATTTTTTTTTTCCCAAAAGAAAAGGGTTTAAATTTTTTTAAAACACCAAACTGAAAAAAGGGCCCCAATTAAATGACCTTACTTTTATTGAAATTTTGGTGGATTGATGGGGGTGGGGGGGGAGGGGAGAGCAATATCTTTTTTACTGTTTAGAAGGAATCCCCTTCCATTACGACTTTGAGGTAGCAAGTCCTTTTCCGGGGTTAAATTTCCCCTTTTTCTTTTAATGCCACTTTGGGAAACCCGCTTTAGAGTCACCCGGACCTCGTTTGCACAACAAAAACTGTCCATAGAGCTCTGTACCTCCCCTTCCTTTTCGATTTTGTTAAAATGGGCCCCAACTTTTTCCCTTGAAATAGTCACCCACGGCTTGCAAAAGCGTGCAGGGTGATTTTCCCTCTATAAAGGTTTGCAGTTAACCCCCTGGCAAACATTTCCTTAATCTTTGAAGTAGGGACAATGGATTCCCAACGGCATAGGGGTTTTTCAGGGGGTTGCCCCAAAACCCTTCAAAAACTTTTTTTTAAATTTCCCAAATAATTCTCACCCTTTTTACCCAGGGTTGGACTTAAAAAGTTTCTTGGGGGCCCCTGGGCCAAATTATTTTTCCCAAAAAAGCACCGAAAATATGTAAAATACAAATATTTTCCCAGTGTATCTTGGATGTTTAACCCCGGAGGGTGGCTGGTAAACCCAAAGGGACGGGGCGGGGACATGTGAGGCTGGCTGAGGGCAAAAATTTTGGAAAGCGCTCGGACGGGAAAACGGTATGCGGGTTTTTTTAAACGGTAATTTTTCGGGGCAAAAATTTTTGGATAAAAGTTTTTCGTTATGCGGGGGAAAAAACGCTATGCATTTCCACGTTATGCCGGGGGTCCACTGGGATTAAAAAAAACCCGGTTGCCAAGTTGAATTTTCACTCAATAATTTTAACTCGGTACATTCCTCTGTTCTCAAATTTTGGGCATGGGCCCACCCCAAAAGGGTTTTCCAAAGGGGGTCCAGTGCCCCCCCGACCTGGTTTCCCGGGCCAAGCCCCCCAGCGGGTTTTAAAATTTGATCGTCTAGGCTGTTACTGCAGTGCAGTGTATGACCCACAGCCCATCTGGTCAGGAATTGATTTGAGGAACTAGTTAACCCTTTGAGGGTTTTCGTCGTACTAGTACGTCTTACGGTAGGGGGTTTTTTACGTACTAGTACTCATAAATTCTAGCGGCCTCAAATCTAGTGGGAGAAAGCTGGTAGGCCTTTATATGAAAGAATGGGTCTATGTGGTCAGTGTGCACAGTCTAAAAAAAATTTCCTGCAGCACACAGTGATAATGAGAAAAAAAAACTTTGACCATTTTTTTTTAATAAATCAGCGACTTTGCAGTGTATTTTTTGTATGGTATTTATTGTTGTATTCTAGTTTTCTTGGTCTCATTTTATGAATTTGGGAAAACATATTACAGAAATTGAGATGATTTTGACTGGTTTTTACAAAGAAAGGTGCCTTGAAATTGAGCTCAAAGTAGCAGAAATGTTTGATTTTTACCAAACTTCAAAAGTAAACAAATCGTGCCAAGCGTGCAATACACGTCAACTGGTGGTCTAAGATTCTTTCACAAGTGCACCAATAATAGTT
This sequence comes from Cherax quadricarinatus, assembly GCF_026875155.1. Taxonomy (NCBI): domain Eukaryota; kingdom Metazoa; phylum Arthropoda; class Malacostraca; order Decapoda; family Parastacidae; genus Cherax; species Cherax quadricarinatus. The sequence continues at coordinate 27,944,082 of NC_069464.1, read as the reverse complement.
ATACCATTTTTTACACTAATGCGTAGTCTGCATAACAGTAAAATCTTATATTTTTGTGGAAAATTAAAAAATTCAAAGTGGAAAGCAAAAAAATATAAGAGGGCCATTGGAGACATACTAATGACTAGAGAAGGAAATTCATTTATAGAAGCCAGGAATGTCTTTCTTGTTTAATTCTGGACCCAATTCGGAAATTGGCATCTTTTGAAATTTGTGTGAAATTGGCAAAATGCTAAATTCTGACCACTGTACTGGATAGTAGAATTTCATAAATGAGTGGGTTTCTTTAGCACCTATATCGATTAGAAAAAAATGGAGTTTCTAAATCGAAATAATTCATGTTTTTTGTCGACTAGTACAGTGAAATTGTGCCGAAAATGGGGCTCAAAGTGGGGCAAAATCGCCGATGCGTATACATCGCGAGACCGCTAACTTTGCGAGAGCATCATTCCGTAAGTTTTTCTATCAAATTTCAAACTTTGTGTCTTTATGATCGGTGAAAAGATTCTATACTTATCATAAGAGAAAACAATTTTTTTTTTTTTTTAATATTGGCCGACGCCTGAGTAACGAGTAATTCGAGAGGGACTGTCGACCCTCAAAGGTTTAAGCTCCCTCTCGAAGACCAGCCAGAGGGTTGTTAAAGAACAAAAAGGCACAATATCGTGACTGAGACCAATCACAAATGATATGCCACGTAGGAGAGAGAGCATGACAACATATTGGTCCAACATGTACCATTTACATTTGTTATTCTCCTTATGCACAGAGGTATTTTCCTTGAAGGAAGCACTCGCTTGTGTCCATCGTCGCCATAATCTCTTGCTCTTATGGAGTGATTCCAGTGTGCAGGTTTGGGAATAGTCCCTCAAGGATTTTCCAGGAGTAAAATATAGGGAATGCATTGAATTGATTTTGGGTGTTCCCCATAGTTTAGATGTGTGAGTGTATACAGACAGTGAAAGTTATCTGTACATTTTCTAGCTGAGCAGTCTTGCCTGCACTGAAGGGAGGTGTTAGTATACAACAGTATTCCAGCCTGGAGGGAACAAGTGGTTTTAGTATCAGTATTGGCCCAGCATTCCTTGTTTTGAAAGTTTGTTATCCTGCCTATCATTTTTCTTGCTGTAACAATAGCAACATTGTTATAATCCTTGAATGTAAGATCTGACATCATTACTCTCAAATCTCACACAAGAAGCTTTAGCTGTATTGGATGATGCGAGTTTTTCCTATAATCCATTTCAGACTTCTTTCCTTCGCGATTCATCCGATAGTTTATCAGACTGAAAGCGTTAGGACTGCGGTTATACTAGGTGAGCGGGGCGAAGCAGACGATAGCGTTGCTGCGACATGAGCTGGTCTAGCCGAGGATACTATCAAATTGACTAGACACTTATATCTACGACTATCGATGCGAGGACATGACGACACATAAGTCTGCGTGCGTTGCGCATCTAATTTCATTGGTGATACTTTGATCAGGGTGTCAATTCACAGCCAGTTAGAATGGGAGTAAGGTTGCTGTGATTTATGTCCTTGGTCATGTTGGCATATAAGAAGAGAACAGAACCTGTTTTTGTTCTGTGAACAGAACGGTTCAAGGGATAGATGCATTGTGGAGATCATTGATATATTAATTATATGAGCGAAAGAGCTGGGTACGAGGTTATGCTCTTGATGAACATCCATTAAACGCTCGTTGTCGACTGCATTACTTTGTGAACAAATCAGGTTGATTAATATTGTGAGCCAATTAGGAAGAAGTAAACTACTTATGAATATTTTTTTTTTAGAAGATTTAGATAGTAATGATAAGTTGGATATTGCCTTTATTATTTACCTCGGTTGGATCACCTCCTTTCTTATAGGGAACCCCTCGTGTCATCCCGTAATTTTTTTTATTAACACATCGCTGTTTTCCCGACCACGGCAGTTTATTGTGCATCCCATATCCATCCTGTGGACGGTAGCGCAGAGTCATATGGATACACAAAAGCCTAGGAACTATGGCCCCAAAAGTGGTTAACAGGTGTAACATTTGGATTTATATCTTACCCGTTTCACTATCTTTACAAGCAAATTTAGGAAATTTGCTTAGTATATCTTGTATCTTATTTTCATTAATAAGATATCTTGACTTGTCACATAGGTTATTATAGGGTGGCCCGAAAAAGAAAAACTTTCACCATCATTCACTCCATTACTGTCTTGCCAGAGGCACCCTTACACGGCAGTTGTAAAACTGAAACATTAACACCCCCTCCCTCAGAGTGTAGGCACTGTACTTCCCATCTCCAGGACTCGAGTCTGGCCTGCCAGTTTGAAAATGAAAATTTTTTTCCTTGCAAAGCTTACAATGTGTGGTTTACATATTATAAAATATTAATTACAAAGAAGGCCACTAGCATGCCCAGGCATTTCAGGCAGACAAATCCTAATTCTTACTCTATATTGACGCAGGTCATGGAGCAGTACATTTTAATATACCTTATTGCATACTGATGTAAACGTTAGGTAACTGAAGTGATTAATTAGATTTATAACAGTGAGGTAGTACAAAATATATAACAGTATTACAATTAGTAAATTTAGTAATAGGAATGGTTTTGTCTTGGCATGATACACTGTTTCTATTAAAGCTCCTATATTGGGAGAGTATCTTAGGCAAATTTAGGACTAACTGAATCCCTTCATATATGTTACCCTGCTTACAGTCCAACAGCACGTCAAGTCCTAAAAAGCACTTGTCTCCATTCGCTTCTATCTAACACGCTCACACATGCTTGCTGGAAGTCCAAGCCCTTTGCACACAAAACCTCCTCTACTCCCTCCCTCCAAACTTTCCTAGGCTGACCTTTACTCTGCCTTCTCTCCACTACAGATTTATACAAAGTCATTCTAATTTGTTCCATCCTCTACATGTCTGAACCACCTCAATAACCCCTCCTCATACCTCTTGATAATAGGTTTGGTAATCCCTCACCTCCTAATTTCCAAACTATGAATTCTCTGCATTATATTCACACCACACATTGCCCTCAGACACGACATCTCCACTGCCTCCAGCCTTCTCCTTGTTGCAACATTCACCATCCATGCTTCGCACCCACATAAGAGCATTGGTATAACTATACTCTCATACATTCCCCTCTTTGCTTCCATGGACTAAGTTCTTTGTCTCCACAGACTCCTCAGTGCACCACTCATGTTTTTCCTCTTGTCAGTTCTATGATTCACCTCATCTTTCATAGACCCAGTGTTGGTCACATAATAGTACAAGGCCGAAATTCTAGCAGTTTCAGATCTTGTGGGAGAAAACTGGTAGGCCTACATGAGAGAGAATGGGTCTGTGTGGTCAGTGTATACCTGGAGTATACCTGGAGAGGGTTTCGGGGGCCAACGCCCTCGTGGCCCCATCTGTGACCAGGCCTTATGGTGGATCAGGGTCTGATTAACCAGGCTGTTGCTGTTGGCCGCATGCAACCCAACATACGAACCACAGCCTGGCTGGCCAGATACTATCTTTAGGTGCTTGTCCAGCACTGTCTTGAAGACAGCCAGGGGTCTATTGGTAATCCCCCCTTATGTATGCTGGGAGGCAGTTGAGCACTCTTGGGCCCTTTACACTTATTGTGTTGTCTCATATCATGCTTGAGGCGCCCCTACTTTTCATTGGGAGAATGTTGCATCTCCTGCTAAGTCTTTTGCTTTCATAGGAAGTGATTTTCATGTGCAAGTTTGGTACTAATCCCTCTAGGATTTTCCAAGTGTATATAATCATGTATCTCTCCCACTTGGGTTCTAGGGAGTACAGGTTGAGGAATTTAGGTGTTTCCAGTAGTTGAGGTGTTTTATCACTTGTGTGTGCCATGGAAGTTCTCGGTACATTTTCTAGGTCAGCAATTTCACCTACCTTGAATGGTGCTGTTAGTGTCCAGCAATATTCTAGCCTAGATAGAACAAACAACCTGAGGAGTGTCATCATGGGCTTGACATCCCTAGTTTTGAAGGTTCTCATTATCCATCCTGTCATTTTTCAAGCAGATGTGATTGATACAATGTTGTGGCCTTGAAGGTGAGAAGCTCTGACATTATCACTCCCAGGTCTTTTACATCAGTTTTTTTGTTCTGTGTCATTGGAATTTGTTTTATACTACGTTTTCCATATCAGAATAATTGAAATTTCTCATCATTGAACTTCATATTGTTTACTGCTGCCCATTTAAAGATTTGGTTGATATCCACCTGGAGTCTTGCAATGTCTTCAATTGAGGACACTGTCATGCAAATTCGGGTGTTGGGCTTTCATCCCTTTCTGTGTCAGATATGAGGATGGGGAACAGAATGGGAGCAAGTACTGTGCCTTGTGGAACAGAGCTTTTCACAGTAGCCACTTAAGACTTTACTCTGTTTACTACTACTATTTGTGTTCTGTTTGTTAGGAAATTATAGATCCAACTACCAACTTTCCCAGTTATTCCATTATCATGCATTTTGTCTGCTATTACAACATGGTCACACCTTTCAAAGGCTTTTGCAAAGTCTGTATATACTACATCGGCATTTCGTTTGTCTTCTAGAGCATCCAGGACCTTGTCATAGTGATGACACCTTGTTTGTCATGCCACCAAAATGCCATAATGTCGTTGGCAGCAAACATCTGCACCTCACCACTTACGAGGGCCTGCATTGAACCTAGGCATATGTTTATGATTTGCACACACTGTACCACACACGTCTGTCATATTCACTCACGAGAAATCACTGAGTATGGGGCTTGTGTACCAATTATCAGTATGTAATGTATGCCCCTTACCAGATATGGTTCCATCGTTGTTCTCACCACATCACCCGAGATACCCAATAACTTCCTGGTATCTTCTAATGTTTTACTTCCTGTGTACACAATTATATCCAATACTAGACCACTGTCACAGTCACAAAGCACAAACAACTTGATACCAAAGCATTTCCTCTTGCACGGTATATACTACTTGAACAAAATCTAAGGCTTATCAATAACAAGATTCTTGAACGGATTAAAATTCGTATTGAACCTCTGTTTTAGATACATAAAAACATTCCTAATCTTGTATAACCTGTCATTTCTGTCAGGCCTTGTTTTGTCAGGGAAGTGTAGCATACATAACAGTAGGAGAAATCTGTTGATTGGGATATTATTATTGAAGGCTGGGATGGAAATTAGGAGATCTGTGGACCAGTATGAATTGATATTATTCATTCATTCATTAGGGATTTGTGAGTACTTCTGGCCCGGGTCTTCTCCAGAGGGCGACCTGGTGCTTACACACATGTAGCATAAGCATTATTGTGGCAAAAAACAAATCCATCTCGGCCACCATGGTCTCCTTCCACCAGTGTAGTCATGACTGTGGAAAAACATTGTTTGCCATGGTGTTATCAAAGTACCTGTTGCTGTCCCTGAAAATAATTGCCTTCAGGCATTCCTCAAAAAGAGTTCAAAGAATTCCACTTCACTTGCAGTGTTTGGGAGAGACAGATGATCAAACCAAATGCAAATTGTGGTCAGGCCTATGGTCACTGTCTTGAACACTGTGTTTAATTCTCCACCTATTGAGGAATATAGAGATAGTATAATAACCTATGACATGTCAAGATATCTTATTAATGAAAATAAGATACCAAATATACCAAGCAAATTTCCTAAATTTGCTTGTAACAGATAAGCGAACCGTAGATATAAATCCAAATGTACTCCTTTTGGAGCCTAGTTCCTAGGCCTTTTGTGTATCTATATGCTCTTGCACTACTGTCCACAGTATGGATATGGGTACACAATAAACTAGCCACTTTAGTGGCAAAATCTAAAAATCTAATCTTGCAGTGTTACCAAGGATACAATTTGGCAGGATTCCACTGTGATTATCAAATTGATGGGGCTTGGGCACCACCACCTGTTGTAGGTTACTAAGGTAAATTAAATCTAACACTAACTTAGCTTTAATACATATAAGTACAGTGGACCCCCGGCATGTGATATTAATCCGTTCCTGAGAGCTCATCGTATGCCGAAATTATCTTCAGGCGAATTAATTTTCCCCATAAGAAATAATGGAAATCAAATTAATCCGTGCGAGACACCCAAAAGTATGAAAAAAAAAGTTTTACCGCATGAAATATTAAGTTTAATGCACACAAACTGAAGAAGACATGCACAGTAAGTAGTACTCTACTAACAATAGAATACATGACACTTACTTTAACCCTTTCAGGGTCCAGAGGCCAAATTTCAAAGGGTGCACCAGTGTCCAAGAATTTAAAAAAAAAATTTATTTCTTATGAAATGGTAGAGAATGTTTTTGTGAAGGTAATAAAACAAAAAGTACGAAATTTGATGGAAAATTGACGAAATTATGCTCTCGCGAATTTTGATGTGTCAGCGATATTTACGAATCGGCGATTTTGCCGACTTTGACTCCCATTTTAGGCCAATAACATTATTCCAGTCGAGCAAATTCTTAGCTATTTCACTAGTATTACTTCTATTCTATCGATTGAGAACAAGAAATCGCCAAGTCAACTATTTCGACTACAAAATAAAGTGATTGGAAATTGGTAATTTGGCCAGTTTAACACAAAGTTCAAAATATTCCAATTTCAAAATAGGGTCCAGAATAAATAATGCAGACATTCCTGGCACTAAACTAACATTTCCTCTGTTCATTAGTTATGTTTTCAGGCTTTACAAATGAATTCCATTTTGATTTTTTATTCACATAATGAATTTTTATTCAAACCAAAAAATAGAATATTTACTGTTATGCAATATTGTAATAATTGTATAAATATCATCATCACATTTGTGAATGTATATTAGAACCACCAGCTGGCGTGTATTAGATGTGTGAGGTCGTTTGTTTACTCTTGAACATCGACAAAAATTTAACATTTTTGCTACTTTGAGCTCAGTTTCAACCCATTTCCAGTAATAAAACCAATCAAAATCATCTCCATTTCTGTAATATGTCTTCCATTCTATCAAATGAGACCAAGAAATCGCAAATACAACTATATAAAAGATATGAAAAAACACTGCAAAGTCGCTGTTTTAATCGAAAATCACGGTCTCAGTTTTTTCTCTCATTATACACTGTGTGCTGCAGGATTTGTTTATGTGGTGCACACATACCACATAGATGTATTCTCTCATATTTAGGCCCAAATTTATCACTCACAGCTTATCAGAGTGAGCTGAGCTCATGGCGTAGATCTACGGTTTGGACCCTGAACGTAAAGCCGTAGCTCTACGGGACAGACCCTGAAAGGGCTAATGAAGATCTGGTGATGATTGATGGGATGGGAGGAGGGGAGAGTGTCGAACTTCTTGTTTAGAAGGGGAATCCCCTTCCATTAGGACTTGAGGTATCAAGTCCTTTTCCGGGGTTACTTCTCTTTTTCTTTTAATGCCACTAGGACCAGCTTGAGAGTCAGTGGACTTCTGTCGCACAACATATTTGTCCATAGAGGCCTGTACCTCTCGTTCCTTTATGATTTGTCTAAAGTGGTTCACAACATTGTCATTGTAATAGTCACCAGCAAGGCTTGCAATAGCTGTGCGAGGGTGATTTTCATCCATAAAGGTTTGCACCTCAAACCACTTTGCACACATTTCCTTAATCTCTTTTTTCAATTCCATACTAATTCTCACCCTTTTTACCACAGGAATGGCACTAGAAGCTTTCTGGGGTCCATGGTGACTTATTTTGTAGTTACAAGCACTAAAAACACTGGGATAATATGAAATGTACCGAATGTATGCATAGATGCGACCGCACTGGCTGGCTTGTGAATGCTGGCGCTGAGGCCAGACATGGGACACGTCTCGGACGAATCGCATGAGGCGAGTTTTTTAACGTGAGGCGAGGCAAAATTTTTGTGTTAAAATGTATCGTATGCCGGATTTGACGTATGCCGATGCCATCGTATGCTGGGGATCCACTGTAGTAGTATATTAAACATTGACCTGTGGAGGCATCATTGCTAGGCTAAGTCTTATGAATTGAAAATATACAGTGGACCCCCGCATAACGATGGCATCGCATAGCGATTTTTCCGCATAACGATTACTTTTATCGCAAAATTTTTGCCCCGCATACCGATTAAAAACCCGCATACCGATTTTCGTCCGAGACGCGTCCAATGTGCCCTCACATGTGCCGGCCGTCCCATTGTTTACCAGCCAGCCTCCGCGGTAACATCCAAGCATACACTCGGAATATTTCGTATTATTACAGTGTTTTCGGTGGTGTTTCTGGAAAATAAGTGACCATGGGCCCCAAGAAAGCTTCTAGTGCCAACCCTGTGGTAAAAAGGGTGAGAATTAGTATGGAAATTAAGAAAGATTTTGAAGGGTTTGGGCTAACCCTGAGAAGCCTATGCCAGTTGTGGAATCCATTGTGCCTACTTCAAAGATTAAGGAAATGTGTGCAGAGTGGTTTGAACTGCAAACCTTTATAGATGAAAATCACCCTGACACAGCTGTTGCAAGCCGTGCTTGTGACTATTTCAATGACAATGTTATGGCCCATTTTAGGAAAGTCTTGAAGAAACGGGAGGTACAGAGCTCTATGGACAGATTTGTTGTGCGACAGAGGTCCAGTGACTCTGAAGCTGGTCCTAGTGGCATTAAAAGAAGGGAAGTAACCCCAGAAAAGGACTTGCTACCTCAAGTCCTAATGGAAGGGGATTCCCCTTCTAAACAGTAAGAAGATAATGCTCTCCCCTCCTCCCATCCCATCAATCATCACCAGATCTTCAATAAAAGTAAGTGTCATGTAATTGTGCATGCCTTTTTCAGTTTGTGTGTATTAAAATTAACATTTCATGTGGTAAAAAAATTTTTTTTTCATACTTTTGGGCGTCTTGCACGGATTAATTTTATTTCCATTATTTCTTATGGGGAAAATTAATTCGCATAACGATTATTTCGCATAACGATGAGCCCTCTTGCACGGATTAAAATCGTTAACCGGGGGTCCACTGTATATCGAATGTGACACCTCAAAAGGCATCATCTCCCCCCAACTGGAGGATGGTTTTTCACACCACTTTCTGGCACATGTGATTTATTATCCATGCCATTTGTAGCACATCATTGTCACTTTCATTGTCTCTTCCTAGTGTGGGGCCACAGGATGTTCTCAGTCCCCTTGGAATTGCATGCGGCACACAACCAAACCTCATATGGCGTCATATAAATTGACACTTCACTAGTGAATATTTGTGTTCAGTGTTTCTACTCAAATGGTCATCAAGAGCTAGGAAGTCAAAATCCACTTCACTGTCATCACCATTACTCACATTTGAGCCTTGGCCATGGGGAAATATAAGCTTATGCTTAAGGTGTCCCAGACAACCTTTCCTAGGTCGACCCCTACTTCACCTTCCCTCCACTACAGATTTATACACACTCGAAGTCATTCTATATCATTCCATCCTCTCTACATGTCCAAACCATCTCAATAACCCCTCCTCGGCCCTCTGGATAATAGTTTTGGTAGTCCTGCACTTCCTCGTAATCTCCAAACTACTGATACTCTGCATTGTATTCACACCACACATTGCCCTCATACATGACGTCTCCACTTCCTGCAGCCTTCTCCTTGTTGCAACATTCACCACCCATGCCTCACACCCATACAAAAGTGTTGGTATAACTCCACTCTCATACATTCCCCTCTTTGTTTTCATTGACAAAGTTCTTCGTCCTCACAGACTCCTCAGTGCACCACTCGCCTTTTTTCCCTCATCGATTTTGTGATTCACCTCATCTTTCATAGACCTATCTGCTGATACATCCACTACCAAATATCTGAATACATTCACCTCCTCCATTTTCTCTCCCTCCAATCTGATATCCAGTCTTCCGTTACCTAAATTTTTGGCTATCCTCATCACCTTACTCTTTCCTACATTCACTTTCAATTTCCTTCTTTTACACACCCTACCAGACTCATCAACCAACCTCTGCAACTTCTCTTCAGAATCTCCCAAAAGCACAGTGTCATCAGCAAAGAGCAACTGTGACAACTCCCACTTTGTGTTAGATTCTTTATCTTTTAACCCCACACCTCTTGCCAACACCCAAGCATTCACTTCTCTCACAACTCCATCTATAAATACAGTGGACCCCCGGTTAACGATATTTTTTCACTCCAGAAGTATGTTCAGGTGCCAGTACTGACCGAATTTGTTCCCATAAGGAATATTGTGAAGTAGATTAGTCCATTTCAGACCCCCAAAGATACACGTACAAACGCACTTACATAAATACACTTACATAATAGGTCGCATTTGGAGGTGATCGTTATGCGGGGGTCCACTGTATATTGAAGCACCATGGTGACAACACACATCCCTGTCTAAGGCCTACTTTTACTGGGAAACAATCTCCCTCTCGCCTGCATACTCTAACCTGAGTCTCACTATCCTCGTGAAGACTCTTCACTTTCAATAACCTACCTCCTATTCCATGCATTTGCAATATCTGCCACCTTGCCCCCCTATCCACCCTATCATACGCCTTTTCCAACTTACACTAGCCCATCTGTCCTCCAACAGTTGTTTATATCTTACCCTAACTGCCATATTTTATAAACCTTCACCTCCCTCTAATTCTACACCTTTCTAGAGAGTGCAGATTCAGGGCCTCAGTCTATCCTCATAAGGAAGTTTTCTGATACATGGGATCAACTTTGTCATCCTCCTTTGTACGTTTTCCAGTGCATTTATATCCATTCTGTAATGTGGTGACCAGAACTGTGCAACATAATCTAAATGAGGCCTAACCAAAGATATGTAGAGTTGAACAACCTGAGGACTTCTGTTATTTATTCTTCTTGATATGAAGCCAAGGATTCTGTTAGCTTTATTGCGAACACTTATGCACTGTTGTCTTGGTTTCAGATTACTGCTGACCAGAACTTCTAAATCCTTTTCACAATCAGTAATACAGTAGTATTAAGATCTACATATAGTTTATATGCAGCATGGTTATTTTCCTGTCCAACATTTATAACTTTGCATTTGTCTATATTAAACTGCATCTGCCACTTCTCTGACCACTTTATCAGTCTATTCAAATCATCTCTTTGCTCTACAAATCATTGTAAACCCTCACTTTAAACTACCTATGTATATATACTTCCTACAATATGTCAGCAACATTGTAAACTTGCAAGGAAATAAAAATCTGAATATGAATCCTGGAGTGCTCTAATGTCCTCATTAGAATGAATTGGAAAGTGTATTTGGGTGTCATCAGCAAATTTGCTTATGTTGCTATTTATTCCCTCATCTATGTTGTTTGTGTAAATTTTGAACAAGGGGTCAAAGACTGACCCCTGTGGAACGCCACTTGTGACGTGCCCCCGTTCTGATTTCTCCCCATTTATTCAAACTCTCTGCTGCCTATTTGTCAACCATGCCTCTACCCAGGAAAAAATTTCTCCTCCTGTTCCATGTGCCTTAAGTTTCCTCAATAGCCTCTGATGTGGAACTCTATCGAAAGCCTTACTGAAGTCCATATACACATTATCATATTCATTGCCATGATCTACATCCTCAAATACCTTAGTGAAAAAAGTTAGTAAATTCATAAGACAGGAACGCCCCTTTGTAAAACTGTGCTGAAATTCATTAATGAATTTATGCCTTTCAAGATGGCTATGAATTGCCTTGGCAATTATTGCTTCCATAAATTTTCCCACTGTGGAGGTAAGGTTTATTGGTCTATAGTTCGAAGCTAGGGACCTGTCACCTGCCTTGTAAATAGGTATTACATTTGCCATTTTCCACTTTGGCACTATGCCAGATTATAGAGATAGGTTGAAAAGATTAACCAAAGGATTATTAAGTTCCTTTTTACATTACTTTAAAATCCTTGCAAACAGTTCATCAGGGCTTGGGGATTTGTTAGGTTTTAATTTCTCTATTTGTCTGAGGACCATGTCACTAATTACCCCAATCATGCATAGTTTATTATTGTCCTGTTCTACATAATTTATTATTCTGGAACTTCACTGGTATCTTCCTGAGTAAACACTGAGAGGAAGTAAGTGTTGATAAGTTCATATATTTCCTTATCACTATCAGTGATCTAACCTGAGTTACTCTTAAGTGGGCCCATCTTGTCCTTAATCTCACATCTGTATGACTGAAAGAACCCTTTTGGGTTAGTCTTCGAATCCCTTGTGACTTTAGCCTCATAATCTCTCTTTGCTTTTCTTATTCTTTTTTTTCTCTCTCTCTTTAATTGAATATATTGGGTTCTTAACTACCCATTCCCTCTTTTGATTTGCCTATATATGCCTTGTTTTTGACCAGTGAGATGTTTTAATGTATTCATCCATTTGGGATCATTTTTGTTAGACCTAATTTCCCTTTCTGAACAAAAGTTGTCTGGGCAGCTAGAACTATGCTCTGAAATATGTCATATTGGCATCCAACACCACCTACTTGATGCATAGTCAGTCATCGCAATTTAGCCCACCCAGGTAATTTCTCAGTCCCATGAAGTTGGTCAAGCGGAAGTCTGTGCAGAGACTTGATTACAGTTATCTCGGTAATTCCATGATATATTGGAACTAAGTGATTTGTGACTGAATTCCCTAAGCTAATCATTAACCTCAAGATTATTAATTAGTGATCCTTTAACATGACTCACGAAATTGTAATGACATGATTGCAATCAAGCCATACCACAGGTGGGGATAGAACCCGCGATCAGAGAGTCTCAAAACTCCAGACCGTTGCGTTAGTCACTGGACCAGCTAGCCACAATAAGATTCGTCCAACTAGGTATATTTCTACACCATAGGAAGGTTAGCATAGGCACCACTGTGATCACAAATGAAAGTTTTTACAGACGAATCTCCAGCTAGTGTGGCCGTGACGAACTCTAGCTCAAGTCCCCTCAAGGCCGTTAACATGATTCACAAAATCATAATGACACAATTGCAAACAAACCATACCACGGGGACTTGAGCTAGAGTTCGTCACGGCCACGCTAGCTGGAGATTCGTCTGTAAAAACTTGCATTTGTGGTCACAGTAATGCCTATGCTAACCTTCATATGGTGTAGAAATATACCTAGTTGGACGAATCTTATTGTGGCTAGCTGATCCAGTGGCTAACGCAACGGTCTGGAGTTTTGACTCTCTGATTGCGGGTTCTATCCCTGCCCGTGGTATGGTTTGTTTGCAATCATGTCATTACGATTTCGTGAATCATGTTAACGGCTTTGAGGGGACTTGAGCTAGAGTTCGTCACGGCCACGCTAGCTGGAGATTCGTCTGTAAAAACTTGCATTTGTGGTCACAGTGGTGCCTATGCTAACCTTCCTATCCCTTTGAGGGTCACTAGGCCCTCTCAGAGACTTGTTCTCAGGGTCGCCAAAATTTCAAAAAAAAAAAAAAAAATTTTTTTCTTATGAAAAGATAGAGAATCTTTTCCCGATCATAATGACACTAAAAGTATGAAATTTGATGGAAAACTTATGGAATTATGCTCTCGCAAAGTTAGCGGTCTCAACGATGTTTACGCATCGACGATTTTGCCCACTTTGAGCCCTATTTTCGCCCAATTCCAGTGTACTGGTAGACAAAAATCATAACTATTTCACTAGAACTCCGTTTTTTTCTATCGAATGAGTACAAGAAACCACCCATTTACCGATTTCAACTATCCAATAAAGTGGTCAGAATTTAGCAATTTTGCCAATTTCACACAAATTTCAAAAGATGCCAATTTCCAAATAGGGTCCAGAATAAACAAGAAAGACATTCCTGGCACTAAAATAACATTTCCTCTGTTCATTAGTCACATCCCCAGGCCACTCTTACATTTCTTTTGCTTTCCACTTTGAATTTTTATTCTCACAAAAAATAGAAGATTTACTGTTATGCAGACTACTGTATTAGTGTAGAAATGGTATAAATAATACCAGCACACTTGTGAAAGAATATTAGACTCACCAGTTGACGTGTATTGGATGCGTGGCATGATTTGTTTACTTTTGAACTTCGGCAAAAATCGAACATTTCTGCTACTTTGAGCTCAATTTCAAGGTACTTTTAACCCTTTGACTGTCGCAACCCCCAATCCTGAGGTGTCTCCTGGTATCGCAAAATTTAAAAAAAAAAAAAATTATTTTTTCTTATGAAATGATAGAGAATCTTTTCCCGATTGTAATGACACCAAAAAAACGAAATTTGATGGAAAACTGACGGAATTATGCTCTCGCGAAGTTAGCGACCTCGGCGCTGTTTACAAATCGGCGATTTCGCCCACTTTGAGCCCTATTTTCGGGTAATTTCATTGTTCCAGTCGCCCAAACTCATAGCTATTTCTTTAGAACTTCATTTTTTCTATCGATTGAGTACAAGAAAACTGCCCATTTACTGATTTCAACTACCTAATAATGTGGTCAGAAATTTGCAATTTGGCCAATTTCAACGAAAACTAAAAAATATGACAATTTCAAAATAAGGTCCAGAATGAACAATGCAGACATTCCTGGCTCTAAAATAACGTTTTCTTTGTTCATCAGTCACGTCTCCAGGCCCCTCTGATATTACTCTTGCTTTCTATTTTGAATTTTTATTCAAACAAAAAATATTAGACTTACTATTATGCAGACTACTGCAATGCTGTAATAACTGTATAAATAACATCAACCCATTCATGACTGCATATTAGAATGGCTAGTTGGACATTTATTGGACAATGGCATCATTTGTTTACTTTTGAACATTGGTAAAAATCAAACATTTCCCCTACTTTGAGCTCCATTTCTAGGTTCTTTTTATAGTAAAATCAATCAAAAACACCTCTATTTCTGTAATATGTTTTCCATTCTATCAAATGAGACCAAGAAAACGAGAATACAACCATAAATACTATACGAAAATAGACCACAAAGTCGGCATTTTAATTAAAAAAACGGTTGGAGTTTGTTTTTTCTCATTATGCACTGCGTGCTCCAGGATTTTTTTTATATGGTGCACACTGACCACACAGACCCATTCTCTCACATGTGGGCCTACCAGCTTTCTCCTGCTTGATTTGAAGCCGCTAGAATTTATGAGTATATATACGTCAAACACGGCACCTCGTAAAACGTATATATACGGCCGCGACAGTCAAAGGGTTAATTGTGAAACCAATCAAAGTCATCTCAATTTCTGTAATATGTTTTCCATTCTATAAAATGAGACCAGGAAAACTAGAATACAACCATAAATACCATACGAAAATACAATGCAAAGTCGCTGTTTTAAACCAAAAACATGGTCAAAGTTTTTTTTTCTCATTACGCACTGTGTGCTGCAGGATTTTTTTTATACTGCACACACTGACCACATAGACCCATCATTCTTTCATATGTAGGCCTACCAGCTTTCTCTTGCTAGATTTGAGGGCACTAGAATTTATGTGTAATAGTACGTCGAAAACCCTGGCGCGTAAGCCGTACTAGTATGGCTGAAACCCCGAAAGGGCTATGGTGTAGAAATATACCTAGTTGGACGAATCTTATTGTGGCTAGCTGGTCCAGTGGCTAACGCGACGGTCTGGAGTTTGAGACTCTCTGACCGCGGGTTCTATCCTCGCCTGTGGTATGGTTAGTGATCCATTGTTGGCAAGAACCAAGTAGAGCAGGTTGTTTCCTCTAGTTGGTTCTGTCACAAACTGTTTTTAAAAGCAATCCTGAGCCATATCAAGTAAGTCACTTGACTCAAGATTTTCTGTCGCACTGTTCCAATCAATTTGTCTAAAGTTAAAATCTCCCATTAACACAAAATTTTCACATCTAGACACCTTATGAATTTTGTCCCATAGCAGCTTACTGCAGTCCCTATCAAGGTTTGGGGGCCTCTAAATCACACGCAAAATTAATTTTTCACGACCCTCGAGAAACTGTAGCCAAACAGGTTCTGTGTTCGACGTTTCTAATCTTAAATCTTGTCTAACACAACAATTTAAATTATCTCTGACATACATCGCCATTCCACCACCCTTCCTGTTGACCTTATCAATGTGGAATAGTTTATAACCCTGTATATTGCATTCAAAAGGCATTTCTCTATTTTTCAAGTTGAACCAGGTCTCTGTTATAGCAATAATATCTATATTACCTGCACTTGCAAGTAATCTTAGCTCATCTATCTTATTTCTTAGACTCCTACTACAGTGGAACCCTGAGTTTCGAATTTAATCCATTCTTGGAGCTAGTTCTAAAGTTGAAACGTTCGAAAGTTGAAGCAATATTTCCCGTAAGAAATAATGTAAATACAATTAGTCCATTCCAGAAACCCAAAAATATTAAAAAAAAAAAAAAAATACATTTTTATAGAGATTACGTTATAGTTTTTCATACAACAAAAATACATAGTACAATTAGTAATTGATAAATAAAAATTTAAATAAACATATAAAATAACATTTTTACTTACCTTTATTGAAGACTGTTGATGGCATCTGGAAGATAGAGTAGTGAGGGAGCACATATTGTTTGGAAGGGGAATCTCCTTCCATAAAGACTTCAGGTAACAAGTCCTTATCTGGGGTTACTTCCCTTCTTTGTCTTTTAATGCCACTAGGACCAGCTTGAGAGTCGCTGGACCTCTGTCTCACAAAATAACTGTCCACAGTCCTCTGTTTCTGGTGCCTCTTTAAGATGTCCCGGAAGTGGGACATGGTTCTGTCACTGAACTTGTTACAGAGACGGCTTGTTTCAGCTTGCTCAGGGTGGTACTTCTCCACAAACTTTTGCACATCATTTTACTTGGCACAAATCTCCTTAGTCTGTGAAGACGGCATCTCATCCACTCCCTCCTCCTCTGAAGCAAGTTCCTGAGCTGTGGTCTGATACTGTTCCATATGAAGCTCTTTCAGTTCTTTAGTGGTTAGCTCTTCTCTGTGGTCGTCCACAAACTCTTTCACATCCTCACCACTCGCCTCCAACCCCATGGACTTGCCCAATGCCACAATACCTTCTACAACAGACAGAGGGTTGGCAGGGTCAGGGTCAGCCTCAAACCCTTCAAAATCCCTCTGGACGACACATTGTGGCCACAATTGTCTCCAAGCAGAGTTCAAAGTCCTGGAGTCACTCCCTCCCAAGCCTTACCTATAAGGCTTATGCAAGTGTAGATACTGAAGCAATTCCTCCAGAACTCTCATATGGTCAACTTAGTGTCTGTGTTTACTTCAAAGCCCTTTTCAAACACTGTTTTTGTGTGGAGTTTTTTGAAGTTAGAAATGACCTGTTGGTCCATGGGCTGGAGGAGAGGCGTGGTGCTAGGAGGAAAGAACTTCACTGTGATGAAACTATTCCCTAGACAGTGGGTCTACCAAGTTTGGAGGATGTGCAGGAGCATTGTCCAGAAACAGGAGGCACCTGTCATGGTAAATTATTTTCTAGGAGGTATTTTTTCACACTGGGGCCAAACACTTCATGGACCCACTCTTTGAAAATTTGCCTCGTGACCTATGCCTTATTTGCTTTCCACAAGACACACAACTTGTTCTTAATGACACTGTTTTTCTTAAACACACTGGGATTTTCTGAGTGATACACCAGTAAAGGTTTCATTTTAAAATTCCCACTAGTGTTAGCACAGAACAAAAGAATTACCCTGTCTTTCATAGACTTGTGTCCCGGGAGTGCCTTTTCCTCCTGAGTAATGTATGTCCTCTAGGGCATTTTCTTCCAAAACAATTGAACACTTATTGGGATTTGAATTTTTCAGTGTCTATGTACCCCTTAAAATCATTCACAAATTTTTCAGCTGCCGCTTGTCTGAACTGGCTGCCTCACCATGCCTTACGACACTGTGCATGCCACTAGGCTTCTTAAATCTGTCAAACCAGCCTCTGTTGGCCTTATATTCACTATCAGCACTGGTTCCAGGAGTTTTCTTTACAAGACTGGCATGCAACTGCCTTGCCTTTTCACAAATGATTGTCTCAGAAACACTGTCACCCGCCGTAGCTTTATCCTTGATCCACGCCAGCAACACCTTCTCAACCTGATCGACTGTCTGTGGTATATTTTTGGTTAGCATATCAACACTTTTTGCAACATTAGCTTCTTTGATTTTTTCTCTTCTCCAGGATAGAAGCAATTGTTGACTTGTTTTTCCTGTACATTCTGACAAGCTCCACAAGTCACACACCACTCTCCTATTTTTCTACTATTTCTTTCTTCACATCTGTGGTGTTTCTCACTTTCTTTACCACAGGGGTACCACTAGCAAGTTTCTTAGGGCCCATGGTAGCTTATTTCACAGTTGCACAAGCACCAAACTGAATGAATTAATAGTGAAATGTTTGAATGAGCACGCAGGTTAGTGTTCAGTCAAGCATCAACAAAGACGGACTGGCTAACGACTCCTGTGCGGGGACGCGGACAGAGTGGGCAAGCAGACAAGTCCAGTACCCAGCGGTGTGAAACACGGGGCGTGTTCGATACTCGGGACAAAATTGGTTCGAATAAAGCGTTCGAAACTCGAAGGGTTTGATAGTTGATATGTTTGAAACTCGGGGTTTCACTGTATTTTTATAGTAAACCTTAAGGGAGCTAGTCACTCATTGCCCTTTACTATCTCTCTTTGTTTGTTGAGCAGTTGCTTTGCCTTTACTAGCAACTGTACTTTGAATATTGTCTTTTAAACATATCCCTGGGGTATCCTGGTAATATCTGCTGTTTTCAACCCTTGTACCACAGCCTGATTGTTTCCTACAAACATCCATACCTCTATAATCTACTTATTTCAAAACTACAGAGAATAGTTAGTGTTTGTCTTGGTGTTGTTTTACACTTTATAAACAGGAAACTCAGTGAATGTGACCCAGGTGCAGCATGTGGACGTGCCCATTTGTTTTGTTTTTTAATTCAGTTGGGTTAGTTCTTAGGTCAGATGTATAGAGCTACTCATAAAATATGTATTTATTTATTTATTTATTTATTTATTTATCTGTCTTTGCAAACAGTACATTGAGATTTTATATTTACAATAGTGGGTTGCAGTGCAAAGAGAGCCTCTATTATGCCTAGACATTATGGGCCAACTTAACATTTTTACATGCGAGAGAGAGAGAGGAGCAGTTCTGCCAGAATACAAGATGGGTAACGGACTTCAGTTTCACATATTGCAGGACTGTAATGTAAAGATAATAATACAATTTATTCTGGATTTAATCGCAATTTTTTCTTCATTACAGAGTGGAATGGCCCCATGGGAAAGTGAAAGCAATTCTGCAAATTTTGCAGAAGGGCTTTCAGGGGCTGTGGCAGCAGCTGTAGCAGCTGCCTCACAACCCCAGCAACAAAGACAACAACAGTTGGTGAGTGTTGAATTACTTCTCTGTGTTGAAGGTGTCATGACTAAAGGTGTTAAAATCTCCAGCTTAAAATTTGTATCAAGTTTCCTTCTCTTCACTTTCATTATGATTTACTTAATTTTTTAACACCTTTAGTGGCCACAGAAGTATTGTGAACATGTTGAGGAGGTTAGTGCTCTGTAATGCAGTCAAACTGAGATGTGTTTATATTGTATGTGATTAAATTTGTGAGAGTGTATGTGCATGCTAGGACATGAAATGTGACTGCGTGTATGTGTGTCATATGGAAACCAATGGTAGGCTAGACTTAATTCTAACTGGGCACAACATAACCTGCAATATGATAAACTGGGCACAGTATATCCTGCAGTATGATAAACCGGGCACAACATGTCCTGCAGTATGATGAATTGAGCACAATATATCCTGCAGTATGATAAACTGGGCACAACATATACTACAGTATGATAAACTGGGAACAGCATGTCCTGCAGTATGATAAACTGGGCACAACATGTCCTGCAGTATGATAATAAAAACTGAGGAACAACATTCCTGCAGTATGATAAACTGGGCACAACATATCCTGCAGTATGATAAACTGGGACAACATGTCCTGCAGTATGATAAACTGGGCACAACATATCCTGCAGTATGATAAACTGGGCACAACATATCTTGCAGTATGATAAACTGGGAACAGCATGTCCTGCAGTATGATAAACTGCGCACATCATTCATGGAAGCGTAAATCATATGTTCCAGTGAAGCTTTGTATAATGTAATTTATATAGAACAAACATTTATGACCATCTTGTTACAAATTTCTAAGAGTTGTTGAACTCCATGAAGTGTTTAGTAACATTGTGGTAGACACCAAGTGTGGAGGCTGTTGTTGACATACTCTATGATATACAGTAGGGTCCCGCTTCACAGCGTTTCACTTTACGGCATTCTGCTAATACAGACCACTTTACGGCGTTCTGCTAATTATGACCAAAACTCTCTATGCCTCCTCCTGTCTTTGTAATGTGGTCACCGCTCCCCACCCAGTTCATTTAAATTCTCCATTAGCATGATTCTCCATTATGTTTGGAAACTTTCCAAAATTTCAAGTGTTTTAAAGTTATTCATATTTTATTTTTTTTTTTTATTAACACATTAGCGGCTTCCCACCAAGGCAAGGTGACCCGAAAAAGAAAAACTTCCATCATTGTCTTGCCAGAGGCATGCTTGCACTACAGTTATAAAACTGCAACATTAACACCCCTTTTTCAGAGTGCTGGCACACTGTACTTTCCATCTCCAGGAATCAAGTCTGGGCTGCTGGTTTCCCTGAATCCTTTCATAAATGTTACCTTACCTACACTCCAACAGCACGTCAAGTCTTAAAAAACATTTGTCTCTATTTGCTCTTGTCTAACATGCTCATGCACGCTTGCTGGAAGTCCAGGCCCCTCTTACACAACCTCCTTTACCCCCTCCCTCCAACCTTTCCAAGGCCGACCCCTACCTCGCCTTCCCTCCACTACAGATTCTCTGCATTATATTCACACCACACATTGCCCTCAGATATGACATCTCCACTGCCTCCAGCCTTCTCCTTGTTGCAACCTTCACCACCCATGCCTCACACCCGTACAAGAGCGTTGGTGTAAATATACTCTCATACATTCCCCTCTTTTCTTTCATGGAAAATTATACTTGTGTAACTGTACCTAAGTATGCTTACTGTGCTGGCATGCAGGTACACATCAAAATCACTAAGGGTGTCTTATTAGTCTTGAAGACACCATTTTAACCCTTTGACTGTCACAAGCCCCTTTCTGAAACTCATTCTATGTCGCAAAATTTTTGGAAAAAAAAAAAAAATTTCTTATGAAATGATAGAGAATATTTTCCCGATGGTAATGACACCAAAAATACAAAATTTGGTCGAAAACTCAGGGAATTACACTCCCACTGAAGTTAGTCGGTCTCGGCGACATATACGCATTGGTGATTTTGCCGACTTTGAGCCTGTTTTTGGCCAATTCCATTGTTCCAGTTGACCAAACTCGTAGCTATTTCTTTAGAACTCCATTTTTTCTATCAGTTAAGTACAAGAAACCGTCTATTTACCGATTTGATCTACCCAATAAAGTGTTCAGAATTTTTTTTTGTGGTGCACACTGACCACACAGACCCATTCTCTCAAATGTGGGCTTACCAGCTTTTTCCTGCTTGATTTGAAGCTGCTAGAATTTACGCGTATAAATACGTCCGAAACAGTGGCGCGTAAGACATATATATACGACCAAAACAGTCAAAGGGTTAATAATGATGATAATAATAATCACACAATAATCACTCTGAGGCGCATTGAATGTTGTATAAAATGTTAATATAGACATTTTGCTTAATCCATCTATGAAATTTTTTTCAAAATTATATAATAAACATGGTACGTAACATATAAACATGATAAATACACATACAGTAGAACACTGTTGAACACTGTGAGAGCTAAAGCATTTTGCTGGGAGTTACTGAGAGAAAAATTAAAATGTCTCCCAACTTGCTCATTTAACGTTTACTTATTATATTTTCCTGTCAGGTATATGAAAAAAGTGAGGCAGTGAAGAGATCCAATCTCTGGACTGATGTTTATGTTGGAGTCAGTATAACAATGTCAGACGAGGCTCAAGATTACTCCATGTAAGAACAAATGCAACCAACCAGTGCCATAAGAACAAGGGAATAACTACAAGAAGCCTACTGTCCCATGCCTGGCAACTTGTGCTCTTGAATATTCCCACTCATATGCTACTCTATTGCCAATACGTTGTTGTCCTGTATGAGAACATAATAGAGGAACACTACTCAAGCTCTTCTTGTGGAAAATGATAGTCCCACCATTAAGTTGGGGGAGGTCTCCCTCCAAACAGTGGCCATCAAAGAATTGTTGTGAGCATTGAAGGGAACAGTGGGCATTTTCAGTCAAATTTTTTTTTTCAACTGATTTCTTTTATTTTTGGTGTACGTTTAAAAGTGCATATGTAAATGAATATGAAAAAGTTTCAATAAGATTGGCCAATAAACAACAGAGAGAAAAATATTTACCGATTTTGACATATGGCAGCAAGCTTTCACAAATTGGCACTACAAGTGGCACTTCCGACAATCCCAACTGTTAGAATACGTCTAATACGAATTTTTGGTATATGCAATTCATCTAATATACCAAATTATCATGGTGAAAAAAAATACATTTGGTGCGTTTTTTGACATTCACCAAAATATCTGCCTTTTACACCCCTCCCCCATAAAATAAAAAAATATTTGAGATATTCCAAAAACTTTACCATCAGAAATTCAAACACACTTTGTTTTATATTGTCTTTGAAAATCATTTCAATACAATCATTAATAATGGTGCACTTTCAAGCAATAGGCCAAAATCTTCCTTTCAAGATATTCGGGTAAACACGCGGACTAGCTAATTACGTCAAGAAATTAAGAAAAAAAAATCATGAAAAACCGCGCTACTTTGGTTTTTTTTATGCAGTATAAGTGATTTCTTAGTTTCCCGTGTATAGTACACAATTTTCTGCAGTGCTACTAGAGGTAGCATAGAAAACCCTTCTCTTATAGGGAGGATCTAGAGTAATCGTTTCATCAAGGTCAGCTACCACCTCTGGGTATAATATACAAATATTATTATTTTGGCTGGCTTTCTTATACATATATCCAACTTATCTTATGCATACTATCATTATTGAATAAATGATATAAGCAGAAAAGGGATATTAGTAATAATAGCATCAGTATAAGACAGCTTGTGAGTGGTGATCAGACTGTTGTCACGGCATCTGGTTGTTGCATCATCATTCAAGCTCCTCCCACCTCAGATATAAGCTCCTCCCACATTGTAATGATATTAAATGGTAAATTTAGTGTATTAGAAAGAAAAATAGACAGAAATTAAAAAACAAACAAAAAATATAGAAAAAATTCACCTCGCACTCGCGCATATATTTACCTGGCGGGTCGTCACCTGACATGTTTCAAGTAGCTATAATTTGCTTTAGAAACATAGTATTACGGTGGGGTTTTCACCAAAATGTTCCCAGATACGTACACTATTTTTCTGTAAACAAAACCCAAAAATAATTTTTTTCCACATAATTAACATGTCTGCTGCTCCCTGAAGTGCCCCTCACTTAAGTAGTAGGATCAGCCTGCAGAAGTCTTGGAGACAGACAACCTGCACAACCACTACCAGAATTCAACCACCTTGGGGCTTTCAGGGAGGATTTAGGAAAGTGACAGCAATCGAAGACAAAATTTGCTGACTTCCCTTGCTTAAAGCAGGTGGTGGAACTTACAATAATGACAACACTTGCTGACTTCCCTTAAAGCAGTGGTGGAACTTACAATAATGACAACACTTGCTGACTTCCCTTAAAGCAGTGGTGGAACTTACAATAATGACAACACTTGCTGACTTCCCTTAAAGCAGTGGTGGAACTTACAATAATGACAACACTTGCTGACTTCCCTTAAAGCAGTGGTGGAACTTACAATAATGACAACACTTGCTGACTTCCCTTACTTAAAGCAGTGGTGGAACTTGCACTGATGACAGAAGTGTAAGGAACAAAATGCTACAGTGTTTTGTGAACCATTAACCCTTTCAAGGTCGGCAGGCCCTCTCCTAAACTTGTTCTCAGGGTCGGAAATTTTTCAAAAAAAAAAAAAAAAAATTATATTTTCTTATGAAACGATAGAGAAACTTTTCCCGATCATAATGACACCAAAAGTATGAAATTTGATGGAAAATTCAGGGAATTATGCTCTCGTGAAGTTAGCAGTCCCGACGATGTTTATGCATCGGCGATTTCGCCCACTTTGAGCCCTATTTTCGGTCAATTCCAATGTACCAGTCGACAGAAATCATACCTATTTCTCTAGAACTCCATTTTGTCTATCGAATGAGTACAAGAAACCACCCATTTACAGATCACAACTAACCAATAACGTGGTCAGAAATTGGCAATTTTGCCAATTTCACACAAATTTCAAAAGATGCCAATTTCCAAATAGGGTCCAGAATAAACAAGACAGACACTCCTGGTACTAAAATAACATTTCCTTTGTTGATTACTCATGTCCCAGGCCTCTGCTACATTTCTTTTGCTTTCCACTTTGAATTTTTATTCTCACAAAAAATAGAAAATTTGGGTTATACAGACTACTGCATTCGTGTAGAAATGGTGTAGAAATGGTATAAATAATATCAGCGCACTTGTAAAAGAGTATTAGTTTTGCCAGTTGATGTGTATTGGACACGTGGCATGATTTGTTTACTTTTGAACTTTGGCAAAAATCGAACATTTCTGTTATTTTGAGCTAAATTTCAAGGTACTTTTCATTATGAAACCAATCAAAATCATCTCAATTTCCATAATATGCCTTCCATTCTATAAAATGAGACCAGGAAAGCTAGAATACAACCATAAATAGCATACGTAAAAAACACTGCAAAGTTGCTGTTTTAAACCAAAAACATGATCGGAGTTTTTTTTTTTTCTCATTATGCACTGTGTGCTTCAGGATTTTTTTTTATACTGCACACACTGACCACATAGACCCATTCTTTTATATGTAGGCCTACCAGCTTTCTCTCACTAGATTTGAAGGCGCTAGAATTTATGCGTACAAGTACTAAAATTATTTACTGTGTAAGGAACCTCCCGTATGAAGATAGACTTAAAGCCTTAAATCTCCACTCTCTGGAGAGGCGTAGAATGAGGGGAGATATCATTGAAGTGTATAAGTGGATGACGGGCATAAACAAGGGAGACATTAATATAGTACTGAGGGTGTCGAACCAGGTAAGAACCAGGAATAATGGATTTAAGTTGGATAAATTTAGATTTAGAAAGGACATAGGTAAGTACTGGTTTTCTAACAGAGTTGTAGATGCGTGGAACAGTCTTCCCAGTGGGGTGATAGAGGCTAGGACCTTGGGTAGCTTTAAGAAGAGACTGGACAAATATATGAGTGGGAGGGGCTGGGTTTGATTGGTGTCATGGGGTACGGGAGTTATTTCTTGGGTAGCTTTAGGTAGATGTCGTTTTGAGAAGGACCTGCCTCGTATGGGCCAGTAGGCCTTCTACAGTGTTCCTACATTCTTATGTTCTTATGTACGCCACCAACCCTGGCGTGCAAACTGTACTAGTATGGCACCAACCTTGAAAGGGTTAACCTGATTAAAGATTCACAGTCCAGCTGAATTTTTCACAAATGAACCTCAAAACTTTGCCACTATTTTCAGTAATTGACATGACACTAACCAAATTTGATTGACAATGCCATTGATATTACGCTCATGCACTATGCCCCAGGCCCTGTGCATTGAACTCCATACTCATCAAATATTGCGAAAGACCACTATCACATGAAATTGCATGATTCTTTTTTTAAAATTTGTAATTTTTTCTTTTATCATATAATGGTCTTTTGTGCAGTAAAATAATCTGTATTCTGATCTACAAATTTTTGGAACTCAAAATTTTACTTTATGATTTTTCATATTTTGTTTCTTTTTTAAATTAATTCATATACTGAAATAAAAGATTTTTTTTATTATTAAAATGCGTGTACTGTATTCTGTTTAGTGAAATTAACCCCTTGAGGGTCCATGCTGTCATGGGCCCTATGGCCAGGGTCTGTGCCATAGTAGTGCATGATGATGAGCTCAGCTCACTCAGATAAGCTGTGAGTGGTAAATTTGGGCCTAGATATGAGAGAATGGGTCTGTGGTAAGTGTGCACCATATAAAAAAAAATACTGCAGTTCACAGTGCATGAGAAAAAAACTTTGCGGAGTATTTTAGTATAGTTTCGTACGGTTTCTTAGTCTCGTTTGATATAATGGAAGATACATTACAGAAATAGAGATGGTTTTAATTGGTTTTAGGAGTGAAATTGAGCTCATAATAGTGGAAATGTTTGAGGTTTGCTGATGTTCAAGAGTAAACAAATCACACCACGTGTCCAATACATGTCAGATCATGAGTCGGATATGCGTTCATGAATGCGCTGATAATATTTATACAGTTATTACAGTACATCTTCATGTGTAAAGCCTGGAAACATTAATAAACAGAGGAAATGTTATTTTAGTGCCAGAAATGACTGCATTGTTTATTCTGGCCCATATTTTGAAATTAAAATATTTTGAAATTTGTGTGAAATTGGCCAAATTACCAATTTTTGATCACTATTGGGTAGTTGAAATAGTTGATTGGGTGGTTTCTTGTGCTTAGTTGATAAAATGGAAGACATACTAGCAAAAAAGCTAAGAATTTGGTCTACTGGAAAAGTGTAATTGGCCTAAAATAGGAGTCAAAATGGGCAAGATCACTGATGTGTAAGCATTGCTGATGTAGCAAAATTTGTGAAAACATGATTTTGTCAATTTTCCATCAAATTTTGTACTTTTTGTTTTATTACCTTTAGAAAAAGATTCTCTACCATTTCATAAGAATTTTTTTTTTTTTTTTTTTTTTTTAAATTCTTGGACCCTGTGAGGAGTTTTCAGATAGGGGATCTGGACCCTCAAGGGGTTAATCTGAATCTGGGATGTTTTACAGTTGTCTTATTTTCTTATTGTAAAAGTGCTGCCATATCAAAACCTCGAGTTGTCTTTTGTCTCATTATTTCAAATAGAAGGCATTGTTGCTTCTGTAACAGTAAATACTGGTGCTGTCATCATGATGATACATGTTCCCCCCTTCACCATCCCAGTTACCTTCAGTATCATCTTCATGATGATACATGCTCCCCCCTTCACCATCCCAGTTACCTTCAGTATCATCTTCATGATGATACATGCTCCCCCCTTCACCATCCCAGTTACCTTCAGTATCATCTTCATGATGATACATGTTCCCCCCTTCACCATCCCAGTTACCTTCAGTATCATCTTCATGATGATACATGCTCCCCCCTTCACCATCCCAGTTACCTTCAGTATCATCTCCATGATGATACATGCTCCCCCCTTCACCATCCCAGTTACCTTCAGTATCATCTCCATGATGATACATGCTCCACCCTTCACCATCCCAGTTACCTTCAGTATCATCTTCATGATGATACATGCTCCCCCCTTCACCATTCCCAGTTACCTTCAGTATCATCTTCATGATGATACATGCTCCCCCCTTCACCATCCAGTTACCTTCAGTATCATCTTCATGATGATACATGCTCCCCCTTCACCATCCCAGTTACCTTCAGTATCATCTCCATGATGATACATGCTCCCCCCTTCACCATCCCAGTTACCTTCAGTATCATCTCCATGATGATACATGCTCCCCCCTTCACCATCCCAGTTACCTTCAGTATCATCATGATACATGCTCCCCCCTTCACCATCCCAGTTACCTTCAGTATCATCATGATGATACATGCTCCACCCTTCACCATCCCAGTTACCTTCAGTATCATCTCCATGATGATACATGCTCCCCCCTTCACCATCCCAGTTACCTTCAGTATCATCATGATGATACATGCTGCCCCCTTCACCATCCCAGTTACCTTCAGTATCATCATGATGATACATGCTCCACCCTTCACCATCCCAGTTACCTTCAGTATCATCATGATGATACATGCTCCACCCTTCACCATCCCAGTTACCTTCAGATTCTTGTAATAATAATAGTTTTACGTTTAATCATCTATGTTGGTTCACTTACACTTCATCTGTGTTGGTTCACCTGCACTTCATCTATGTTGGTTCACGTACACTTCATCTAGTTGGTTCACTGCACTTCATCTATGTTGGTTCACCTGCACTTCATCTATGTTGGTTCACCTGCACTTCATCTATGTTGGTTCACCTGCACTTCATCTATGTTGGTTCACCTGCACTTCATCTAGGGTTGGTTCACCTGCACTTCATCTATGTTGGTTCACTTACACTTCATCTGTGTTGGTTCACCTGCACTTCATCTATGTTGGTTCACCTGCACTTCATCTATGTTGGTTCACCTGCACTTCATCTATGTTGGTTCACCTGCACTTCATCTATGTTGGTTCACTTACACTTCATCTGTGTTGGTTCACCTGCACTTCATCTATGTTGGTTCACGTACACTTCATCTATGTTGGTTCACCTGTACTTCATCTATGTTGGTTCACCTGCACTTCATCTATGTTGGTTCACCTGACTTCATCTATGTTGGTTCACCTGCCTTCATCTATTTTGGGTTTTCACCTGCACTTCATCTATGTTGGTTCACCTGCACTTCATCTATGTTGGTTCACCTGCACTTCATCTATGTTGGTTCACCTGCACTTCATCTATGTTGGTTCACCTGCACTTCATCTATGTTGGTTCACTTACACTTCATTCTGTGTTGGTTCACCTCCCACTTCATCTATGTTGGTTCACCTGCACTTCATCTATGTTGGTTCACCTGCACTTCATCTATGTTGGTTCACTTAAAACTTCATCTGGTTGGTTCACCTGCACTTCATCTATTTTGGGGTTCACCTGCACTTCTTTCTATGTTGGTTCACCTGCACTTCATCTATGTTGGTTCACTTACACTTCATCTGTGTTGGTTCACCTGCACTTCATCTAGTTGGTTCACCGCACTTCATCTATGTTGGTTACCCTGCACTTCATCTATGTTGGTTCACCTGCACTTCATCTGTGTTGGTTCACCTGCACTTCATCTATGTTGGTTCACCTGCACTTCATCTGTGTTGGTTCACCTGCACTTCATCAAAGTTGGGTTCACCTGCACTTCATCTATTTTGGTTCACGTACACTTCATCTGTGTTGGTTCACCTGCACTTCATCTGTGTTGGTTCACGTACACTTCATCTGTGTTGGTTCACCTGCTCTTCATCTATGTTGGTTCCCCGTACACTTCTCTGTGTTGGTTAAACCTGCACTTCATCTATGTTGGTTCACGTACACTTCATCTGTGTTGGTTCACCTGCTCTTCATCTATGTTGGTTCACGTACACTTCATCTGTGTTGGTTCACCTGCACTTCATCTATGTTGGTTCACGTACACTTCATCTGTTTTGGGTTCACCTGCTCTTCATCTATGTTGGTTCACGAAACACTTCATCTGTGTTGGTTCACCTGCTCTTCATCTATGTTGGTTCACCTGCACTTCATCTGTGTTGGTTCACCTGCACTTCATCTATGTTGGTTCACGTACACTTCATCTGTGTTGGTTCACCTGTACTTCATCTATGTTGGTTCACGTACACTTCATCTGTGTTGGTTCACCTGCACTTCATCTATGTTGGTTCACCTGCACTTCATCTGGAAGCCATGATAAATATCCAGAAACAAAATAGGGTGATGAACATAAGAGAGAACTGAGCAGTGCACAGTAAGTTAGCCGCTCAAATGTCAAGACCCCAATATGGAAAGTGTCCAAGAATTTAAAAAAAAAATTCTTATTTTTTCTTGTGAATTGGTAGAGAATATTTTTCTGAAGGTAATAGAAAATTATGAAATTTGATGGAAAGTTGACAAAATTATGCTTTTGGCATTTTGTTGTGTCAGCAATGTTTATGCATCAGCAATTTTTGCTCACTTTTCAGCCTTATTTTAGGCCAATTACATTGTTCCAGCTATTTCACTAGTATGGCTTCCATTTTATCGATTGAGTACAAGAAACCACCCAGTCAACTATTTCAACTACCCAATAAAGCGACCAGAAATTGGTAATTTGACCAGTTTCATGCAAATTTCTAAATAGGGTCCAGAATAAACAGTGCAGGCATTTCTGGCACTAAAATAACATTTCCTCTATTTTCTAGTTACATTCCCAGGCTTGACACACTAATTTCATTTTGAATTTTTATTCACATAAAAAATATAAGATTTACTGTTACGCATTATTGCAATTATTATATAGTGTCAGCACTTTTGTGATTGCATATTAGACCCACCAGTTGGGTGTGTATTGTATGAGTGATGTAAGTTGTTAACTTTGGAACATTGGCAACTTCAAGCTACTTCCAGTTCTGAAATCAATCAAAATCATATCTGTTTCTGTAATATATCTTCCATTCTGTCAAATGATACAGATAAACCAAGAATACAACTATAAAAGCCATCCAAAAATACACCGCAAAGTTGCTGTTTTAAACCAAAATATGGTCGCTATTTTTTCCCCATTATGAACTGCATAGGGTAGGTTTTTTTTTATACAGTGGACCCCCGGCATGCGATATTAATCCGTTCCTGAGAGCTCATCGTATGCCAAAATTATCGTGAGGCGAATTAATTTTCCCCACAAGAAATAATGGAAATCAAATTAATCCGTGCAAGACACCCAAAAGTATGAAAAAAAAAAAATTTTACCACATGAAATATTAAGTTTAATGCACACAAACTGAAGAAGACATGCACAGTTTGTAATACTCGACTAACAACAGAATACATGACACTTACCTTTAATGAAGATCTTTCATAGGCTTATGTCCTGGGAGTGCCTTTTCCTCCTGAATAAAGTAGGTCCTGCTTGGCAATTTCTTCCAAAACAGGCCTGTTTTGTCACAATTAAACACTTGTTCAGGTTTAAATACTTCACTGTCTATGTAATCCTTGAATTCCTTCACATATTTTTCAGCTGGTTTTTGGTCCGAACTGGCAGCCTCACCATGCCTTATCACACTATGTATGCCACTACAATTCTTAAATCTCTCAAACCAACCTTTGCTGGCCTTAAATTCGCTCACATCTCCACTAGTTGCAGGCATTTTTTCAATTAAATCCTCATGCAACTTCCTAGCCTTTTCACATATGATCGCTTGAGAGGTGCTATCTCCTGCTGTCTGTTTTTGATTTATCCACACCAATAACAGTCTCTCAACATCTTCTAACACTTGCGATCTCTGTTTCGAAAACAGACATGCACCTTTTGCAAGAACAGCTTCCTTGATTGCCGTTTTCTTGGCCACTGTAGTAACAATGGTTGATAGGGGTTTGGTATACAACCTGGCCAGCTCCGACACACGCACTCCACTTTCGTACTTTGCAATTATCTCTTTCTTCATTTCCATAGTAATTAGCACCCTTTTTCTCGCAGGGTTAGCACTAAAGCTTTCTTGGGGCCCATGGTGACTTATTTTGCAGAAACAAGCACCAAAAACACTGTGATAATATGGAATGTACCGAATGTATGCTTAAATGCGAGCACACTGGCTGGCTTGTAAACACGGACGCGCACAGGGCAGTTCAGGCCACACGTGGACGCATCCCGGACGAATCGCGTGTGGTGGGTTTTTAAACGAGTGGCGAGGCAAAATTTTTGCGTTAAAATGTATCGTATACCGGATTTGACGTATACCGATTCCATCGAATGCCGGGGGTCCATTGTACATGTTTAACCCTTTGACTGTTTCAGGCCCCTCTTTGAAACTGTCATTCTATGTCGCTCAATTTTTGAAAAAAAAAAAAAATTATTTTTCTTATGAAATGATAGAGAATCTTTTCCCGATGGTAATGACACCAAAAGTTCGAAATTTGGTCGAAAACTCGTGGAATTTTGCTCCCGCGAAGTTAGCGGTCTCGGCGACATATGCGTATCGGCGATTTCGCCGACTTTGAGCCCAATTTTCAGCCAATTCCATTGTTCCAGTTGACCAAACTCATAGCTATTTCTTTAGAACTCCATTTTATCATCAGCTGAGTACAAGAAACCTCCCTTTTACTTTAAATTTTGGGCTACCCAATTTTGGTGGTCAGAAATTGGCAATTTGGCCCAAATTTTACGCAAAATAAAAAGATGCCAATTTCAAAATAGGGTCTAGAATAAACAAGGTAGACTTCGTGGCACTAAAAATAACATATGCTCTGTTCATTAGTCACATCTCTAGGCCCCTCTTATTATTATTGCTTTCTATTTTGATTTTTTATTCATACAAAAAAAAACAAAATTTACTGTTATGCAGACGACTGCATTATTGTAAAAATGGTATAAAATAATATCAGTGCACTAGTGAAAGAATATTAGACTCCCCAGTTGACGTGTATTGGACGTGTGGTGTGATTTATGTAATCTTGAACATTGGTAAAAATCGAACATTTCCGCTACTTTGAGCTCAGTTTCAAGGTCGTTCTCATCGTAAAAGTAATGAAAATCATCTCTATTTCTGTAATATGTTTTCCATTTTATCACCTAAGACCATGAAAACGCGAATACAACGATAAATACTATACGAAAATACACCTCAAAGTCGGCGTTTTATTCCAAAAAAACGATCAGAGTTTTTTTTTTCTCATTACGCAATGTGTGCTGCAGGATTTTTTTTATGTGGTGCACACTGACCACACAGACCCATTCTCTCACATGTGGGCCTACCAGCTTTCTCCCACTTGATTTGAAGCCGCTAGAATTATTGAGTATATATACGTCAGAAACATTGGCTCGTAAGACGTATTTATACGTCGAAAACAGTCAAAGGGTTAATGCTCACTTACCATATCGGCCCATTCTCTCATATTGAGGCCCAGATATACCGCTCACTGCTTATCTGAGTAAGCCGAGCTCATCATGTAATGCAACGTCATGGATAAACACTTCAAACCTGTAAAATTACCACACAGATGATGAAGTGGTTAATGGAAATATGTACACTTATATTGGAAATGAGAACCCTAAATTTAAATTTCCTAATGTTGAAAATGCGAGTTATTATCATGCAAGTTAAGTTTTTTTTACTTGTAGATGGTTAAGATGTTGATTGAGCAACAGGTTAAAAGATTGGATTCAGATTCGGTTGCTGGACCCTTATGATACCTTCTCCAAGAATTCATAAGTGTGGATAATGGGTCTTCACTTTTGTTGGAGGTCAGTGCACTTGATGACAACATAAATCATGTCTAGTTCGCCAAGAGACTCATCCATAATTTCTGAATCACTCACCATCTGGTAACCAGGATCACTTATTTTCTTCTAACCATAACTACATCTTTCTCCATAACTTTTGTTTCTCTCACCCTCTGAAAGGAACAATGAAATTCACAAACCTCAAATTCTCAAAGTAATGTTGCTCTTTCCAGTTGTCTTCCATGATGCTGCAAGGTTGTAGATGGCAGACTTTGTCTTCCATGATGCTGCAAGGTTGTAGATGGCAGACTTTGTCTTCCATGATGCTGCAAGGTTGTAGATGGCAGACTTTGTCTTCCATGATGCTGCAAGGTTGTAGATGGCAGACTTTGTCTTCCATGATGCTGCAAGGTTGTAGATGGCAGACTTTGTCTTTCATGATACTGCAAGGTTGTAGATGGCAGACTTTGTCTTCCATGATGCTGCAAGGTTGTAGATGGCAGACTTTGTCTTTCATGATACTGCAAGGTTGTAGATGGCAGACTTCACCTTATAGTTTTGGATGTTCTTCAGTGTACACAGGCTTCCAATATTTCTTTCCAATTCTTTATTTTGCTCAGTCACTACCAGTACTTCATCTTGTTCAGTCACTACCAGTACTTCATCTTGTTCAGTCACTACCAGTACTTCATCTTGTTCAGTCACTACCAGTACTTCATCTTGTTCAGTCACTACCAGTACTTCATCTTGTTCAGTCACTACCAGTACTTCATCTTGTTCAGTCACTACCAGTACTTCATCTTGCTCAGTGACCACCAGTACTTCATCTTGCTCAGTGACCACCAGTACTTCATCTTGCTCAGTCACTACCAGTACTTCATCTTGCTCAGTGACCACCAGTACTTCATCTTGTTCAGTCACTACCAGTACTTCATCTTGCTCAGTGACCACCAGTACTTCATCTTGCTCAGTGACCACCAGTACTTCATCTTGCTCAGTCACTACCAGTACTTCATCTTGCTCAGTGACCACCAGTACTTCATCTTGTTCAGTCACTACCAGTACTTCATCTTGTTCAGTCACTACCAGTACTTCATCTTGTTCAGTCACTACCAGTACTTCATCTTGTTCAGTCACCACCAGTACTTCATCTTGCTCAGTGACCACCAGTACTTCATCTTGCTCAGTCACTACCAGTACTTCATCTTGCTCAGTGACCACCAGTACTTCATCTTGTTCAGTCACTACCAGTACTTCATCTTGTTCAGTCACTACCAGTACTTCATCTTGCTCAGTGACCACCAGTACTTCATCTTGCTCAGCCACTACCAGTACTTCATCTTGCTCAGTCACTACCAGTACTTCATCTTGCTCAGTCACTACCAGTACTTCATCTTGCTCAGTGACCACCAGTACTTCATCTTGCTCAGTCACCACCAGTACTTCAACTTGCTCAGTGACCACCAGTACTTCATCTTGCTCAGTCACTACCAGTACTTCAACTTGCTCAGTGACCACCAGTACTTCATCTTGCTCAGTCACCACCAGTACTTCAACTTGCTCAGTGACCACCAGTACTTCATCTTGTTCAGTCACTACCAGTACTTCATCTTGCTCAGTGACCACCAGTACTTCATCTTGCTCAGTCACCACCAGTACTTCATCTTGTTCAGTCACTACCAGTACTTCATCTTGCTCAGTCACTACCAGTACTTCATCTTGCTCAGTGACCACCAGTACTTCATCTTGCTCAGTCACTACCAGTACTTCATCTTGTTCAGTCACTACCAGTACTTCATCTTGTTCAGTCACTACCAGTACTTCATCTTGCTCAGTGACCACCAGTACTTCATCTTGCTCAGTGACCACCAGTACTTCATCTTGCTCAGTGACCACCAGTACTTCATCTTGTTCAGTCACTACCAGTACTTCATCTTGTTCAGTCACTACCAGTACTTCATCTTGCTCAGTCACTACCAGTACTTCATCTTGTTCAGTGACCACCAGTACTTCATCTTGTTCAGTCACTACCAGTACTTCATCTATGTACCTAGACTTACGCAGTTTCTTGCAGGCTGCTGTACTCCCTCATCTACAGGTTGGATCAGGGAGGTGGTATTAGGAAATAGAAACATGGCCATAATTTTAACATCTGTGCTGCTTAAATTTTCAGCCCCTGAATGAGCAGGTGCATTATCAAACAACAGGAGAGCCTTGACATCCTGGGGATCTAGTTTCAGGGCCTCTAGCTGGTGCTTGCATACTTCAGGGATGAAATGTGCCAAAAACCTGATGTCAGATACATCCCTGTCACACCAGCCTTTCTTATCCATGTAATAATTTACTTGCAGCTCATTCATGCAGTCTCTTTAAGCACAAGGTTGTGCTGATTTTCCTGTGACCATCAGTTGCATATTGTGAGAACCTTCAGTATTAGCACAGTATAACACTTGAGAAGCAGTATTTCTGAACTTATGGCCTTGTATTCTTTCTTAAAGCTGAAAGACCAGTGTGTTGAAGGGCACTGAATGCCTAAAGAGACCAGTCTTCAGCATTATATAGTTGAGATAGAATGAGCTTCTTGCTGTCTATCAGATAATTTAACATTACTGTGAATGGTTCAACTTAGTCATAGGTGCACAGCCAGTCTTGCCCTAAGTCTTCACTTTACTCAAGCCATGACAGTTACAGAAGCACCAAAGCCAACCATCTCTTGCTATGCTTTGCTAACCTCTGATCAGAAGAGCAAAGATCAACACCATAAACATTAACATCAACAGAACATTGTTGCTCGCTGCTTTTTCAAGCTTTTAATCATGGGCAGTTTTAATATGCTTTCCTGAAGCAACTGTTGAACCTTCATGGCTAACTTCTGCACTAAACTTAAGAGTATGGTCTGCAGGTTTTGTTCTAATTCTGTGGATTTCAGATACTACTTTCATAACAGCATATTCTTGACACCAGTGTGACTGAGATACCAGACTCTACCTTCTTAATAACTCAAGTTTCTGCTTAACACTGAGACTCGCACATTTCCTCTTGGCACTACCACTTAAGAAACCATTTTAATTGCACTTTACTTAATATGTGAATCAAATCACACAAAGCACACTAAATCCGGGGAAAATTGGAGACAGAATAAAAAATTTGAAAGAGAATTCACATGGAAGGCAATGTGTAACATAGGAGAAGACAGGGACTGATTAATGAACGACAGGAATATGTTTTAATTCTACCATACGATTATATTAATTTGGGATCATTATAGCTTGTGTGTTTTAATTATGCTTAAGCTGCCAATTACTGACTTCTGTGCACTGTCATAGGTAGTTCAATGTGAAAAATGTAACAAGAACTTCATTAAATTGGGTCAGGCACTAAGGATGCTTTCACTTCCCTTCAACTTGTACTTCTTTCAACATGAAGGATGAGAGATGCAATCATAATTTAATATCTTGAAAATTAGGAGGATATGATTCCAAATGTTTAACCCAAATTATCCATTGTGAGAGAAGAGGTTCAGGCGACAGTGCCAAAATAAACCCAGAGAAAAAATAATCTACACTAGATAACTCGTGTAAGAATAATGCTGTCTACTGTCCACTTCTGCTATGTTGTTACATCCAGATCATGCTGTCTACTGTCCACTTAGCTATTGTTGGTTACATCAAGAATGACGCCATCTACTGACCCACATTGCTATGTTGTTACATCAAGAATGAAGCCGTCTACTGTCCACTTAGACTAGTGTTTGTATTTTATTTAATTTATTTATTATTAATAATATTGAAGCACACTAACAGAGGTACAAAAAAAAAAAAAATACAGATAAGAGCAGCATGCCAAAGACCACTTATACTATGCATAGCATTACGGGCTGGCTAAAATTAACTTAAGATAACTAAGCAAGATGAAATCAGTGAAAAACATTAATGTAAACTGATTAACTATAAAGCACAGTGAGTAATTACAAAGAACAAGGTCTATGGTTGCAATGCTTGTTGTAAAATCAGTAGAATGATATTCTGTTAGGTATTAATTTAAAAAATAATAAAGTTAGATTGGGGTTTTTAGTTTATCATTTATGTATATAATTGTGAGTAACATTTAAGATATACAATTTATAAGGTTCAGTTATTCAGTATTTATTTGGTTTTGGGTGAGTAAGTGAACTTTGAGAAGAGACTTGAATTTATAACAGTAGTGTGCTTTATATTAACAGGTAATGAATTCCAGATGTTTAGGCCTTTTATGGCATTGAGTTTTTGCCATAGCGTGAGATGGACACCGAGGTATATCAAAGAGTGATCTTGTGCCTTGTTGATGGTCATTTTTTCTGGTTGAGGTTGGCAAGAGATTTTGAGGAGGGTTAATATCAGCGT
The DNA here is from genome assembly GCF_026875155.1 of Cherax quadricarinatus. Lineage (NCBI taxonomy): Eukaryota > Metazoa > Arthropoda > Malacostraca > Decapoda > Parastacidae > Cherax > Cherax quadricarinatus. The sequence continues at coordinate 27,906,447 of NC_069464.1, read as the reverse complement.
CTTGAGTGTTCTATGATGTAAAAGGTGCAGGTTATAGTATGGATGTTTTGTATGGTGAGTAGTATGATTGTAATGAATATTGGTGGAGTGTGCTGCCTGTAGTGAGAAAGTTGTTATCATTCTAACTGCATGCCATTTGTTGGGTATTTAGTGTCTGAGATGTGTTACTTGTTGTTGAGCCCCATGCACAAATTCCATAGGTGAGATAGGGAGTAAATAAGAGAGTGAGAACGGGCCAGGAGGGGCTGACTGTGGACAATAGTACCGTATCTTCGATGTAAGCCTACCAGTCTTGGAAATTTTTCTTAGAAATATGTTGTATATTGGTATGAAATTTGAGGTCTAATATCAAGTTGGATTCCGAAGAAATTTTTTGTGATTTTTTTTTTTCCCCCCTCTGTTAGCTTTGTGATAGTGATCCGTTTATCATTATTTAAGAGGTGCATCTGTAGCTCTGTTACCAGAACTGAATGAAGTAGTTTTGTCAAAGTTTAGTGTAAGTTTGTTAGTACTCATCAGGTAGATATTTTCTGTAAATCGGTATTTACAGTATTGGCTAGCCGTGACTGGGCTCGGGTGGGAGAATACGTAATGTTGTTGTCATCAGCAAATAGTTGTGGTTTGAGTAAATTGAGAAGCTATGTAGGTCATTTATGTATAGGAGAAAAGAAGAGGGCCAAGGACACTTCCCTGGGACACCAACTGTAATTGGTTGTGCAGAAGAGTTTGCCCCATTTGCGTCACATATTGGCTTCTGTTGCTGAGTATGACTGAGGTATTTGATGAGTCCCCTTATACCATAGTGTTGATAATCTTTAACGTGGAGCAATTCATGGTCAACTGTAACAAAAGCTTACGTAAGTCAATGAAGATCCCCAGTGGGACTTCTTTTTCTCTATGCAGTGGTATATATGTTCTATGCAAGAGGTATAATATCATCATTAGTATTTTTATTAGGCCCGAATCCAAATTGGCAGGGTTGATTATTTTTTGGGAGATAATTAGGAGTAGATACGTTTATGAATTAATTTTTCGAAGATTTTTTGAGAGAGGGTGTAAGTTGGATATTGCCTAATATTATACAACTCTGTTTGGTCCCCTCCTTTGAGTGGATCGGGTGACCCTTGCTATTTTGAGTACTGAGGGAAGGGTGGTATGGATTCCAATGGATTTGATAAAGAGTTTGCAATGATTGTTGATATCAACTTGTTGACCCTTATTTGTATATAAAGGGTGGTACGGAATTTAAATCTCCTGCCTTGTTTTTCTAGGGTGCTTTGATAATAAGGAGAATTCGTATGGTTAGTCGAGCTAGGAACAGGTGTGATTCGGGTTAGTTGTGCCGTGAGTTAGGTCATTTGTGTGGGGTATCTGAGCTTTGGATTTTATTGGCAATGTTTTGTCCCTATAGTGAGAAGAAATCATTGAGTCTGTATTGCTGTTTCTTGTTGGTGGAGTTGGGTTCATCTGATTTATGCTAATTTTATTGCAGCTATTTCGTGATATCGTTTTTTGTTCCCAGAATTTCTGATAGGGTTTTCCAGTCATTTAATTATAATCACCTCGTAAGTGTGGAAGTAAACTGTTATTCTCATAATACAATTTTTGCCCCTTATCAGCTGTTAGGATAGACTAGTAACGTTTTGAGTTGGTCTCTGGTTATGTACCCATTCAGTACTGTTTTTTTCATATTGTGTTTTGTATTATGGATTGAGAATGCTGGTGTGTAGCCAGGTACTGTTTCAGTTCTCTTAGCTTTCATCTCTTAGTTTTTTAGGGCAGGCTTGTTATAGAGGTATTAGTCTTCTTAGAAAATTAATTAATACAATTCGTCCCAATATCTTGTATTGATTTCTACTCAGTGTGCCAATCATGTTTTGCTAAGCCTGTTGTAAAGTTCTTAATGGCTGCCTCATTGTGAAGTCAGAGTGACTTTATAGTGTCTTGGGGTAATTTACCAATAGTTTATAGGAAAGTAGGGTAGTGGTCTTGTGGTAATATCTGTAATTATGCCTGAGTATTAAAAGGGATATGGTGTTGGTCCAGAGTGGGGTCAAGTAGGGAAACACTAGTCTCTGTAACTCTTGTAGGTTTGTTTGACTGTTTACAACATACAGTTACTCATTGTGTTTGTGAATTCATAACGAGTGGTCCTGGTCATGCAGGAGATTAAATTGAATCACCTGAGAGTAGTATGTGATCTTTGTTCATGCGTGCAATCAGTTATCACTTCATATTTTGACTAAATTGGGGGCTATTTGGACGGTGAAGCTCTGTAGATTTTATCAATATAGAGTTTTTGTAGGTATTTGATTTGAAATTGGCTATGATTATATTCCCATGTTCATCTCTTGGTGCCAAAGTATTAGTGATACATTCTAGTTGGTCTGCGTATATATGGCTGCCACCCCTTGTTGGACATGGCCTCATTTGTTTGCTGTGTAACCAGACGGTATAGACATCTGTAGTATCAGGCTTTAGCCAGGTTTCAGTTAGTGTATTATGACAGAATGGCATGTAAGGATTTAGTAATGCTATGAGGTCATCGAGTAATGCTTGCTTAAAGATTCTGATATTGTAGTTAAAGATAGTTAGGTTGTTGTGAGCACTGAGAGTGCCGTGAGTTGTTTCTGACTAGTGTAAGAATATTACAGGTAACTGTTTTGAGATTCATTTAAAGTCGATTAAATAAGAGGTTGTATCGGATCAATGCTTGTATATCAGTAATTTTGTAGTGAATCAATAGTTAAATTAAGTATAAAACAAAGTAAATTAGTCTTAACGTAAAAATTAGCAACCTGAATTATATAACAAATGTAAAATAATTAGCGTAAGGTTTGTGTTTTTTTTTTTTTTTTTTTTTAAGCTAAATAAAGAGACAATATAAAAGGGACAAGTAAAATAAAAGTGATTGATCAAATAAAGGACTGGAATATGATAGTAGGTAGTACTATAAAATAAATAGCTTTGGAATATAATGCCAAAATTGAGAACTTGTTCTACTTTAGCACCTAAATCCACCTTGATTATTTTAAAAATTGTGAATGTATAAAGCTAGTAATTTATAAACAGCTAAAATAAGGAGAAAAAATACTATAATGGACTAAAATTAATAAATGGTAAATCAAATTTAAATGGACAGATGGGTCCCTATGAAATAATATTGTTTAGAGTAAGATCTATTTTGTATATTAGATAAATTGATCAGTTTATTGCACAATAAAATAAAAAAAAATGAGGAAGTATGTACTATCCTATCAAAAGATAGATTTTGGTACTTGCAAAAAAGTAATTGGAATAGACACTAATTAATATACATGTAAAGTGACTAAAAAAAACAATTGTGAAAAAACAAAATTAAATGGAACCTCCCCCATGTAAGAAAAGAATAATATTATTAATTGGAGTAAATTTGAGCTTTTAATTTAAAATTATGAGCAATTAATAGCAGTAAGAAAGTTATAGAGTATGATGGTAGTTGGCAATTAGCTAGTGATGAAAATAATAAAAAAAACTACTGAACAAAATGCATATGTAACGTACCTAATATGCACTCACACGTTATAAAATTATATAAGGCACATATTTAATCTTTACGAAATGCGTCAGCTTTTCTAAGAAGTAGAGAAATCATTTTCGTTGAGATGGTATATTGTAGTCCCTGTGATGTTTTCCCTACTATAGTTCCTCTCGCTGAAACACTGATGTAATTTGAGTTTTCCTGTCTAAGTTTCTCAGCTTAACAGAAGGTTATGACGTTTTTTTTTTGTTTATCACTCATTTATGTACACTCCCATTTTTTCATTGTAATTGCTGATTTAATTAGGTCCTATCTTTGTCGTAAATGAAGTCGGATCATTATACTGTTTTTACTTCCCAGGTTTCCCTAACCAACGTGTTTCTTTGATTTCAAGTTTTGCACGATGACTTTACGTGGTTCTGTAATTATCCTGATAGCAAGTTTCATTCACTGTGCTTGTGTTTTTATGTCACTAGGAATGTGTGGACGTTTATTAAACTGCATCAGACAACTTATCTTGTTCAGTTTTGTCGTCTTGGGAATAAGGGATTCCATTTAGTCGAGTGTGCATGTTTCAGATTCCATTCCTTGATTGCTTCTTCAACCTTCATGATTTATTGTTGTTATTTGTTCAGTGTGACGCGGCTATAGCCCTTTAGATATTTTCTTATCATCACTTTCCCGATGTAATCTTCTCTTCAAGGTTTTGGGTTCTTATTCTACCGTGGTGTTGTGGAACTCGTCGCTCGAGTGCCCAGCCCCTAGATAGCTTTGAGATTTCTTTTTCTAGTCAACGTTGTATCCCTGATATTGTCAGGATGAATCGTACCTGATTATCATGGATGATCCTTTGAAGGGAAGTGAGTTGGAGGGGGGAGTCAGCCTTTTTGTTGTTGTTGTTGTTTGTGCCTTGGGTGGCGCCGTAGAGTTGATGATACACGGGCGTCCTGCTGGTGACAAAGTTGAGTTCAGTCCCTTCTGTTATTCTTTTATTACTGTGTTTGTGGCTTCTGCGATATCCTTTCATAGTATCACTGAAGTAGATACTGTGTAGCAAAGGAGGAGAAGGCATGTTTTTCTCGGAGCTTGTTAAGTGGTGTCTCAGACGGGGGGGTCTTGTTTGGGTAGTAGGGCTTGTATTCCTTAATCTTCTAATTTTAGTCAAGAGTGGGTACATTTCGTAGTATTCTGTGGTCATTTGTGTCTACGTGGTTCAGTGTTAACTTTCACTTAGGCCATCCACAATTTTGATGGGCGATGTTTTTTTGAGAAAGAAGAGCTGGTAGGATACCGTTGCTGCCGCTGCCGCTGCCGCTAAGAAATTCTGTGTATTCTGTGTATTCAGTTGACGTGTATTGGACGCATAGCATGATTTGTTACATCAAGAATAATGCTGTCTACTGTCACTTAGCTAGTGTTGTTACATCAAGAATGTTGCCACTACTGAGTCACTTAGCTAGTGTTTTTCATCAAATGATGCCGACTACTGTCACTTAGCTAGTGTTGTTACATCAAGAATGATGCCGTCTGCTGTCACTTAGCTAGTGTTGTTACATCAAGAATGATGCCGTCTACTGTCACTTAGCTAGTGTTGTTACATCAAGAATAATGCTGTCTACTGTCACTTAGCTAGTGTTGTTACATCAAGAATGATGCCGTCTACTGTCACTTAGCTATGTTGGTTACTATCATGAAATGATGCCATGTACTGTCACTTAGCTAGTGTTGTTACATCAAGAATAATACTGTCTGCTGTCACTTAGCTAGTGTTGTTACATCAAGAATGATGCTGTCTACTGTCACTTAGCTAGTGTTGTTACATCAAGAATAATACTGTCTACTGTCACATAGGCTAGTGTTTGTTACATCAAGAAGATGCCTGTCCTACTGTCCCACTTAGCTAGTGTTGTTACATCAAGAATGATGCCGTCTACTGTCACTTAGCTAGTGTTGTTACATCAAGAATAATACTGTCTGCTGTCACTTAGCTAGTGTTGTTACATCAAGAATAATACTGTCTGCTGTCACTTAGCTAGTGTTGTTACATCAAGAATGATGCTGTCTACTGTCACTTAGCTTCTTCATGCACAAGGTTCACCTTGTGCACAAAACTGTCTTCATAAAAGATCTTGATAAGTTCCTACAATCATTTCCTGATAACCTTGGTTGTGATGCATACGAATTACTGTGAGCTGCCAGAAGCAACAGCTATGTTGATAAGGAAGCAGGAACAGTGGCCATCATTATTGTCATATTTAACTATTTTGAACTTTCTCATTATCTACTCTGTGTCTACTTTGAACGTGTGCATTTTTGTGTTGTCTAAACGACAGACTGAGTGTCATTATTACACCCAGAGAAGTCGTACCTTCTTCATCTCTTTGAGGCTCGTGATGGATTTTTTGTACTGTACAGTATCCTATTTGAGTTCATGTTTGGTGATGGTGGTGCTCTGGTGGTGATGTGTTGCTCTGGTGGAGATGGTGGCTTGTTATTGTGGTGGTGGGGTGATGTTTTAGGAGTTGTGTGTGCTGGGGTTTTGTCTCATACAAGCTTCAAGATGGTGTTTGTCTCAAGCTTCAAGATGGTGTTCACTAACAAGCTTCATGGGTTGTTGTGGTGTTTCATACAACCTTCAATTGGTGGTTGTAGGTGGGTCTCACACAAGGCCCCCCCCCCCGTTTTATTTTTTCAAGAAATTTGTTATTTGTAGTCGCTAGTGTAGGTCACTGCGTGCCCTGTCCCAGACCCAGAGATTGTTCTGTCTTACTCTTACATGTTGTGAACCCTCCATTATGCACCCTGATATGTTGTGACCCTTCATGTTGCACCCTAACACATGTTGTGACCCTCATGTTGCACCCTAACACATGTTGTGACCCTCATGTTGCACCCTAACACATGTTGTGACCCTCATGTTGCACCCTAAGACTCAAGGAAAAGGATCTTGGGGAGAGTATAGTACACTGGCACATCGACAGATACGCACATCAACCAGATACTGCTGCAGCATTTGGCCCTAGCAACCTAAGACAGCCATTTCCCAACAATCTTAATAAGGACTCCGTTCTGGACCCTGACACTGTGGTGAGGTCACCCATATTGAGAATGCACACCATTGGAAACCACATCTCCAAGGATAAGCTATGTAAGGAGCTGAGAAAGTGCAGAGATTTGCAACAAGACTATCCCGAGCTAAGGGGTATGTCCTGTGAGAAAGAATTATGAGGGAGATCCGACTGAGACGCTGTGGACAGGAGAGATGGGGAGATATGATAAACGACTATTATAAAATACAGAGAGGAATCGACAAGGTGGACATAGACAGGATGTTTCCAGGATGAACACAACAAACATGGGGTCCCACATGTAGATTGAAGACACAGATGAATCAAGGATGTTATGAATATTTCTTCAGCCACAGAGTAGTCAAAGTGAATATTTAGGTGAAGCGATGTATGGAGACAGATCCATACATAGCTTTTTTTTTTTTTAAAGAACCCCCAGAGGTACGATAAAGCGCATGGTTCAGAGAGTGACCTAGTACGACAGTGAAGAGAGGGGCCCAGAGCTTGGACTCGACCCCTGCAACCTCAACCTAGGTGAGTACAGCACACACACACACACACAAACACACACACACACACAAGCACACACACAGCACAACACACACAGCCACACACATACACACACACAACATACACACATACACACACACACACGACATACACACACACTTAGCTACACACATACACACACACACACACACACACACACACAACACACACACACATACTCACACACACACACATACATCACACACAAACATACACACACACCACATACACCCACACACACATACACACTACACACCACACACACACACACACACACACACCACTACACACACACACCACAGCACACACACACACACACACATACACACACACATACACACACACACACACACACAAACACTCCACATATACACACACACATATATACTCACTTCACACTCATACACACATATACTTACAAAACACACACACACAACACACACACACGACATAACACATACACACATACACACAGCAGCACACACACACACACACCACACACACACACACACACACACACATACAGGATTACACCTTTAGTGTGTATGTTACGTAATTTTAGGCACACAAGACAGTACAGGTGGAAACCCGATGAGATAGGTCATATGCAAAACATGTGTAGAACATAACGAGGGAAATAAGGACTGCTTACACAAACACACCAACACACACGACACGCACCAACTAGGTGAGACATGATCTGCTGTTAGGGCACTTGAATACTGTAGCGCATGCACACACACACACCACACACACACACACACAACACACACCACACACACTCACACCCACACACACATACACATACACTCACATATACAGATTTCACACCTTTATGTGAAATTGACCCTCTAACCCTTCTCTGTCTCTTTGTCTCTTTTACTCTCTCTATTCTTCTCGTCTCTCGTTACTCTTTCTGTCTCTGTCCTCTCTCTCTCTCTTAATCTTTCACTCCCCTCTCTCTCTATTCTCTCTCTCTTCCTCTCCCTTTCTACTTCCTCTACTCTTCCTCCTCTTATTTTTACACCGGGTTTGACAAGTATTAAGATCCCTAGCTTTATTGACAAGCATATTTTTAGGTTAAGGATTCCTAACTTTAATGCAAGCTAAGAGCTGTACCTACACCAACACATTTGAAAGCATTTTTATTGTTTAAGAGACACTACTAGTAGTTATAGATGAAGTTGGAGAGCCATCTGTGGCCCAGCATTTTCATTTGATCACTCACTTTAATCTTATTGAACATCATTATGGCTGTACAATGTAGTTCCATACTCGATCATCCTGGTATGTATGATCTCAATGGAGTGATTCTGGAGAAGGTACAGCCAGATTGAAGTTGCTGCTTCTGCCCGTCTTGTGCATAAAAGCTGTTCATGCTGTCCTCGAATGATCCAAGTGTGTATTTTGACATATTGGCCTTTGTACAAAACAGTAAGGCCACCCACATCCCTCCTACGTTGAAGACTTTCTGCGAAATGACAGATCTACCAGATTGGGTCCAGGCAGAGATGAGACGTCTTGCTCTGTTCCTACTCTTCAATCAGTCGCACATGAACCGGGCACTAATCCAAGTAACGTGAGCATACCAAGGTGTGACGTACGTGCACCTCGTACAGGACTTGCAACCCATACTGTCAAGCAGATGCAGATACGGCGAAGTGCTGTAAGCTTCCTGGCTGCCTTGTTTCAAGATTTACTACATGGTTCTTCTGGTTATTTTGGAGTCCCCCCAAAAATTCACGCCCAAGATATTAACTTCTTCTCCAGTGCCAACACGCCTCCCATTCTCCTTACTACTGCACCAGCATTACCATCATGTGCAGCTAGAGCGATCATCATTGCTTTTCTCAGTGTCAAATGTTACTTGCCAGCAATTTCCCCAAGCTGATATACCTCTCAGCTGATGATTGAGTACTTAGACTAGCTTTGCATGAAGATAAGTGAATTCAGTGTACAGATCGTCTGCATATGCATGTGATTCTGGGATGAATAAGGTCGTTGATGTAGACATTCCAAAACAACGGACCCACACGCTGCCCTTGTGGAACACTGCCCCAATAGGATGTCTTGCTGATTCCGTTTCATTAGAAATACACTTAGAGATCTACCATGAATAATCACTGAGGAGACATACGTAGACCTGCAATTTCCCATTGCTTGAAGATTTTGCTAAGAGGCCCTGTGCCACACACCAGTCAAAAGCGCCAGCAATGATCCAGTGCGCTACGACCACAGATGACTTTTGATACATCATGACTGGTGGCCACAAAGGTGGAAATATTAACACAATCACAGCAGAGTAACCTTTCTAAGCCATGTGACGATCAAACTATGAATGATGGTAGTCAAAAAACTCTGTCATTTGCCTTGAGGATATTGTCCAAGACTTACCAATGATTTACAGGAGTGACACTGGTCTTAAGTTGCGAGTTCTGCTCTGCTCTTTCTTTTTGGGGGGTGGAACAGGACTACATTTGCTCTTTCCATAAGAGGGCCATTTGCATTGGTACTAGGCAGTGGCTGATTGATGCCAGTTAGAGTGCTGCTATCTGTCTGCAGCATCTTCTCACAATCTTGCTCAACTTGTCTGGGCCCACAGCCTTTCTTGGTCCCAGCATTAAGAAGGAAAAGTGCACCTCCTCTGCCTTATGGTCACCACTGACAGTTTGACACAGTCTTGCAGCTAGGCCAAGGAGGGTCCCTTGCTGGATCAGAACTTCGCATTTTGGGGTACAAAGTGGTTCACAAAGAGTCCCGCCTTCCCTTGACTCTAGTAGAGGTGGTCCCATCCTGTCATTGTTGGGAATAGAAGGGGGGTTTTTTTTTTTTTTGTTTGGGGCGGGGGTGTTGTTCATTCAGCAATATCGTTTCTGTCCTTGACAAGGAACTCAAGCCCTGTTGCTATTTTCTTTTAGTGTCCACCTCCCCATTTAGCAATGGCCCCTTTGGTACTCCCCTATGCCTAAAGCTTGCGTGTTCAAGTTCCTGTTTATAGTGTAGATGTTTTATACCTTCCGCCATGCTTGTGACTTAGGCATAGCAGCCTCGTCTTCCTCTCTCTTCCTTCTCTTCCTTTCTCTTCCTCTCTCTTTCCACTCTTCCTCTTTCTTTTCTCTCTTTCTTTCCTCTTCTCTCTCTTTCTCTCTTCTTCTCTCTTTCTTCTCTCTTTCTTTCTCTTTCTTCTCTTTCTCCTCTTTCTTTCTCTTTCTTTCCCTCTTCTTCTCTTCTTTCTCTTCTTTTCTCGCTGTCTTTCTTTTCTCTCTTTCTTTTCTCTCTTTCTTTCTCTCTTTCGTTCTCTTTCTCCTCTTTCTTTCTTGCTCTCTCACCCCCCCCCCCCCCCCCTCCCCCCCCCCCCCCCTCTTCTTTTCTCTCTTTCTTTTCTCTCTTCTTTCTCTCTTTCTTTCTGCTCTTTCTATCGTCTTTTCTTGTCTCACTCCTCTCTTTCTCTCTCATTTCTCTCGTCGTCTCTACTCTCTCTCTCTCTCTCTCTCTCTCCATCTCCTCTCACTCTCTCTCTGCTCTCTCTCTCTCTCTTGTCTGTCTCTCTCCTCTGTCCTCATCCTCTCTCCTCTCTCTCTGTGTCTACCTTCTGTCTCTCTGTCTCTGTCTCTGTCTCCTCGTCTCTCTCTCTCTGTCTCTCTCTCTCTGTCTCTCTTTTTTTTTTTTTTTTTTTTTTTTTTTTTTTTTTTTTTTTTTTTTTTTTTACACATGGTTTGACAAGGTTAAGGATCCCTAGCTTTATTGACAAGCTATTTACAGGTTAAGGATTCCTAACTTTATTGACAAGCTAAGAGCTGTTACCTACATCAGCTCATTTGAAAGCATTTTTATTGTTATGAGACATACAAGTAGGGAACAGGATGAAGTTGGAGCCATCTGTGGGCCAGCATTTTCATTTGATCAACTGACGTTATCTCGTTGACATCATTATGCTGAACGAATGTGTTCCATACTCGAGTCATCCTGGGTATGTATGATCTCAGATGGAGTGATGTTCTGGAGAAGGGTACAGCCAGAGTGAAGTTGCTGCTTTCTGCCCGTCTTGTGGCATAAAAGCTTGTTTCGCGCTGTCCTCGAAGTGGATCCAAGTGTGGTATTTTGACAATATTGGCCTTGTACATAACAGTAGGCCACCCACATCCCTCCTATGTTGAAGGCTCTGCTGAAATGACAGATCCATCCAGGATGGGTCCAGGCGAGAGATGAGACGTCTTGCTCTGTTCTCTACTCTGTCAAGCAGTCGCAGATGAGAGGGGGACAGGCAAACCAAGAAAGTGGAGCATACTCAAGGTGTGAGCGTACTTGTGCCTCGTACAGTATCTTGCAACCCCTACTGTCAAGCAGATGCGAGATACGGCGAAGTGCTGTAAGCTTCCTGGCTGCCTTGTTTGCAAGATTTACAACATGGTTCTTCATGGTTAGTTTGGAGTCAAATTTCACCCCAAGGATATCAACTTCTTCTCCAGGTGCCAACATCCTCCCATTCATCCTTACTACTGCACCAGCATTACCATCATGGTGCCTAAAAGACGATCATCATTTGCGTTTTCTCAGGTGCAAATGTTACTTGCCATCTATTTCCCCAAGCTGATATAGCTCTCAGCTGGTGATTGATGTAGCTTAGAGCAGCTGGCATTTCTTCTCTTGGATAAGTGAATGTCAGTGTACAGTCGTCTGCATATGCATGTGATTCTCTCTTTCTCTCTCTTTCTTTCTCTCTCTTTCTTTCTCTCTCTCTCTCTTTCTCTCTCTTTCTCTCTCTTTCTCTCTCTCTCTCTCTCTCTTTCTCTCTCTCTCTCTCTCTCTTTCTCTCTCTTTCTCTTTCCTTTACTAAAAAAAAAAAAGGGACTCATAGGAATCAGGGATCAGATGACAATGGTATTGGTAGGGAGGAATGGATGGAGGAGCAGTGGAGAAGGATGGAGCAAGAATGGGAGAGAAAATTAGGAGAGCTTTCTGAAAAAAATGGAGAAAGAACTCTCTGCGAAATGGGAAAAGAGGTTGGAGAAGGAGACGAAGAAATGGGAGGCACAAGTCAAAACTGCAGTAGACAGGGTAAGGGTCCTAGAGTTTGAGGTAAACAGGCTGAAGCAAGTCTCAGGGGCAGTGACCAGAGAAGACACAGCATATGAAGCTGAGAGGATGAATAGGAAGGAAGGAGATATGAATTATGCTAAGGTCATATCAGCCTGCAAAGAAGGGTCAGGGAGTAAAAGGAAAGAGCAGCTGGGTGCAGATAGAGAGGGAGATGAGTCGAATGCTGAGGCACAACCATGCTACCAAGAGCCACTGGAAAAATCAAGGGAGAAAATGACCATATACAGACAAGAACCAGAGTCACAGAGGTAGAGGCAATGGGAGGAGGAAAGAGCAAAATCAGTGTTTATCCATGGCCTTCGGGAGAGAGAGGAAAAGACACACACTGAAAGACGGCAGGAAGAAAGAAAGGAGATTGGGGAAAATCATCACGGAAATAAGGGGAGAAGACATGGACGAGATTGTAAATTTTCAGAGAATAGGGGGGTACGCGAAGGGGAGAAACCGATTGATCAAGCTGATTCTCAGGACAGAAACAGTGAGGAACAGGATCCTCCAAGAGAAACCAAGGTTGAAAAACTTGGAAGAGTACAAGAAGGTGTTCCTAGACAGAGACAGAACAGAGAGAGAGAGCAGCTGAGGGAGAGGACAAAAAAGCGAAAGGAGATAGGAAACGAAACAAGGATGGAACCAGCAGAGGTCAGTCATAAGAACATAAGAACATAAGAACGAAGGAACACTGCAGAAGGCCTACTGGCCCATGCGAGGCAGGTCCAAGTCTCCTACCGGCTTAAGCCAATGCACCCAACCTAGTCAGGTCAGGTCACATTGACTTAAGGGAGGAACACGGCAACGACCCTGGTAGCACAAGCTATCAGGTCTAACTCACACCCACCCACATCCACTCATGTATTTATCCAACCTATTTTTAAAGCTACACAACGTTTTTGGCCTCTATAACGGTACTTGGGAGTTTGTTCCACTCATCCACAACTCTATTACCAAACCAGTACTTTCCTATATCCTTCCTGAATCTGAATTTTTCCAACTTAAAACCATTGCTGCGAGTCCTGTCTAGGCTAGATATTTTCAGCACACTATTTACATCCCCTTTATTTATTCCTGTCTTCCATTTATACACCTCAATCATATCCCCCCTAATTCTACGTTTTTCTAGAGAGGCAGATTCGGGGCCCTTAGTTTTCCCTCTAGGGAAGGTTTTGATACATGGGATCAACTTTGTATCCTCCTTTGTACTTTTTCCAGGAAATTTATATCCTTCTGTAATAAGGGCCCCAAAACTGTGCGCATAATCAAAATGGGGCCAAAACCAAAGGATTTAGAGTTGGAAAAAACCTGAGGACTCCTTTATTTTGCTTCTTGTTGAAGCCAAGAATTCATTAGCTTTTTGTGAAATTATGCACTGTTGTCTTGGTTTCCCGTTCTGCAAACCAGAACTCCTAATCTTTTTGAAAACCCGTAATTTTAAAAGATTACATTATTTGTTTATATGTGGCAGGGTTATTGTCCTGTCCAAATTTAGAACTTTGCTTTTGTCTATATTAAACTGCATCTGCCACTTTCCCGACCACGATCGTCTTTTTAAAATCTTCCTGGAGTCCCCGAATGCCTGTAGAATGAATTCGAGGCCTTTTTTGGTGTCATGGGCAAACTTGCATGTGCTCTTTATCCCTCATCTTGTCGTTTAGTAGATTGTAAACAGCGGGGGCCCCCAACACTGCCCCCTGTGGAAACCGCTGTGACCTCCCCACTTGATTTTCCCCATTTATGCAAACTCTTGTGCCTTTTTGTAAAATTTTGCCTTATCCGGAAAAAATTTTCCTCCTATTCCATGTGTTTTTATTTTCCTCAATAGTCTCTGTTTGGGGGGGGGGCCCTGTCAAAAGCCTTACTGAAGCCCATTACACAATATCTATTCATTACCATGATTACCCCCTCAAATACCTTAGTGAAAAAAGTTAATAAATTCGTAAGGGGGGGGGGAGGAACGCCCCTTTTTTAAAACCATGCTGAGATTGTTGATTAATTTTGTTTTCAAGGTGGCTACGAACTGCCCGGAAATTTATTGATTCCATAAATTTTTCCCATATGGAGGTTAGGCTTATTGGTCTATAGTTCAAAGTAAGGACCTGTCCCCTTTTTTAAAAATAGGTATAATTTGCCTTTTTCCCCACTTATTGGCACCTCCCATTTTGTAGTGATTGTTGAAAAGTTACCCAAAGGTGTGCAAAGCCCCTTTTTACTTTCCTTTTTGCCCCCTTGATAAGTTATCGGGCCTGGGGTTTGTTGGGTTTTTAAATTTTTCTATTTGCCTAAGGCCCATGTCACTTGTGACCCTAATGTACACAGTTTTTTATCTTTCCTGTTTAATATTTATCATTACTGGAATATCGCTGGTATCCTCCTGTGTAAAAAACTGGGAGGAAGTATGTTTTAAAAATTCTACACATTTCCTTATCACTGTCGTGAGTGACCCAAAAGGAATTTTTGAGTGGGCCTATCTTGCCCCTGATTTACTTCTTTATACCTGAAAGAATCCTTTTGGGTTAGTCTTCGTTCTCTTCAAATTTAACCCCTAATCTCTTTTTGCTTTTCTAATTCCCTTTTTTTTTTTCTCTCTTTAACTGAATATATCGATTTCCAATTGCCCCTCTCCTCTTTTGATTTCCTTAATGCCTCTCTTTTTTACCAAACAGTTTTTAATCTATTGTTCATCCATTTAGGATCATTTTTTTTTGATCTGATTTCCCTATTTGGGGAAAATAATTTGACTGAGCAGCTAGAAAATATGCCCTGGAAAAGCATCATATCGGCAACCTCACCACCTACCTGACCCCCAGTCAGGTCATTCCCCGTTCAGCCCACCTAAGTAATTTTTCGTCCCTTTAATAGCCAAGCGAAAGTAGGGGCGGAGACTTGATTGCCAATTAGGGGGGAAATTTCCTGATATAAAAAAACTGAGTGATTTGTGATCACTTTCCCCAAGCTCTTCATTAACCTCAAGATTATTAAATTTGTGTTTCCCCATGGCAAGAAAGCAAAGGGGGGGGTTATTTCCCCTGTTGGCTCTGTCACAAACTGTTTTAAAAAACAATCCTGGATCGATCAAGAAAGCACCTGACTTAAATTTTTCTGTCAAATTTTTCCCCCGTCAATTGTCTATAGTTGAAATCCCCATTAGCACAACATTTTCGTATGTAGTGCCTTCGAATTTCGTCCCATGAAGTTTTTTGCACTCCCTTCAAGATTTGGGGCCCTGTAAATCCCCCAAAATTAGTTTTTCCGGCCCTGAGAAGCTGTAACAAACGATTCAGTGGTGAGCTTTAATTTAAATCTTGTCTAACACAACAATTTAAATTGTCTTGAATAATCGCTACTCCACTACCTTTCCCGTTGACCCCTGTCAGTGTGGAATAATTTAAGCCTTGTTGTGACATTTAGAGGGCATATCCTATCTTTCAGATTGAGCCCGGGCTCTGTTTTGCAATAATATCTATGCTCCTGCACTTGCAATTTTCTTAGCTCTCATTTTTTCTTACACTCCGCATTAGTATAGTAAACCCTTTAAAGGGGGTAGTCCCTTTCTGCCCCTCTGCTGTCCCCCCTTTGTTTGCTGACCTGATCTATTGTCTTTATTTATAACTTCATGCTGAAGCCTTTTATACATTTACTGTTTCCAACCCCAAAGGTTGCAACCTGCTTGTTTCCACACACACCCATACCTCTATTTCCATCAGTTTAAAATCATAGGCATTTCACCATGGCCTTCTCATCGAGTCTGCAAGTGCTACCACCCCAGCCCCAGAGAGATGTCCCCATCCCTTGCATACATATCATGTTTGCCTAAAAGTTGTTCCAGTTGTCAATGAATGGGATTGCAAGTTCCTTGAAATTTATCTGTCTAGCCAGCAATTTACACCAATTGCCCTAGACAACCAAATTCATTTCCTACTCCCCTTCTAGGCAAGATGCTACATATGATTGGGATCCCCCCCTTAGACTTAATGAAATCTATAGCTGACCTGTACTTATTTTAGCAGCTTTCTCTCCTACCCTTCCCAATATCTTTTTCCACCAGCACTGGGGGACAGATAATGGGCTTGCTCCCGTTACCTGACATGATATTATCCAGCCTGTTGACAATGTCCCCAACACCAGCTCCAGGGAAGCACACTCTATTTTCTCATCTTCTTATTCCTATTACAAAAAGCCACGGTCAATGTATCTTACCTGAGAGTCACCAACCACAAGAATGCCCCTTACCTCCATTAGCAGGGGCAGTAGTCCCCCTTACCTTCACTGGCCACTGAAGTACATTATCCTGAAGAACAGGAAGCGTTTTTCCTACCTTCAGATCTTCACTCTTAACTTTCCTTACTCTGATGCGCCTTTCCCATTACTGTGAATACTCGCCACTTGTAGCAGGTGCTGGGCTGCACCTCACTGCTGGTAGCCGTTGCTGCCCCCCCCAAACTACAGCCTCCTCACAGCGAGAGACGGGACTGCACCTCGCTGCTAGAACCCTCATTCCCCACAACTCCAGCCCCCTCACCACTCTCTCCCAGACCCATTGAGGTGGACCTTCAGCCTCCTAATCTCCTCATGGAGAAGCAAGACCTCCTCCTTCAACTCTCCAACCTCAATTTTTAAAACACTGCAGAAGCAAGCCATGCTTTGTAACCGTCCACACTAATCCCCAAGGCAGCTCAGGGTCTGTGACCTCACGTGACGACTGACCACTGAGTACTGAACAGAGCAGAACAGAGAAGCAATGGGCAAGTGCACACACAACTATCCTCAGAACCCCACAACCTATCACACCATCCCAACACAAACTACAATCCATACCCACAGCTTCCCAACCAACCCCCAATCATAGAATCCACAGTATGCTACCAGGTCTCCCACCCCCACAGGCCCCCCAAACCACAGTATTGGAAAGGAAACTGAAGGTATGGTACACAAACGCTGATGGAATAACAAACAAGTGGGAGGAGTGGCACGAAAGAGTCAGAGACATCACCGGACATCATAGCGCTCACAGAAACCAAGCTTACAGGTATGATAACAGATGCCATCTTTCCAATGGGATACCAGATCCTGAGGAAAGACAGAAGGAACAGGGGGGGTGGAGGAGTGGCACTGCTGATCAAACACCGATGGAATTTTGATGAGCTGGAGAGAGGAGACAGCGGAGAAGAAAGTGATTACATAGCGGGAACGCTTCACTCTGGAGGTCCCAAGGTGGTAATTGCAGTGATGTATAACCCACCACAGAACAACAGGAGACCAGGGCATGAATATGACCAGAACAATAGAGCGATGGTTGACACACTGGCTGCAGTGGCCAGAATAGCTCATGCACGCAGGGCAAAGCTCCTGATCATGGGTGACTTTAACCACAAGGAGATCGACTGCGAGAACTTGGAGCCACATGGGGGCTAAGATGATGGAGGTGGTACTGGAAAACTTCATGTACCAACCTGTAAGGGACACTACAAGAGAGAGAGGAGAGGATGAGCCAGCAAGACTGGACTTGTATTCACCTTGAGCAGTGCAGATATTGAGGACATCACATATGAAAGACCCTTGGGGCCAGCGATATGTGGTTTTGAGTTCGATACACAGTAAGCTACAAGTGGAGGGGGAAGCAGGAAGGCCAGGACAAATGAAACCAAACTACAGGAAAGGGGATACACGGGAATGAGGAACTTCCTGAACGAGGTTCAGTGGGACAGAGAAAATGGCAGGCAAGCCAGTTAATGAGATGATGGAATATTTAGCAACAATGTGCAAGGAGGCTGAAGAGAGGTTTGTACCCCAAAGGGAAACAGGAATAATGAAAAAGCCAGGATGAGCCCATGGTTCACCCCAAAAGGTGCAAGGAGGCAAAAACCAAGTGTGCTAGGGAATGGAAGAAATTTAGAAAGGCAAAGGACCCCGGAGAATAAGGGGAGCAGTCGTAGAGCCAGAAAACGAATATGCACGATAAAAAAGGGAGGCCCAATGACAATATGAAAACGACATAGCCGCGAAAGCCAAATCTGACCCGAAGCTGTTATACACCACATCAGGAGGAAAACAACAGTCAAGGACCAGGTAATCGGGCTAAGGAAGGAAGGAGGAGAGACAACAAGAAATGACCATGAAGTATGTGAGGAAAATCAACAAAAGATTCAAAGAAGTGTTCACAGAGGAGACAGAAGGGGCTCCCGAGGGACGGAAAGGTGTGGCACATCCCCCAGGTGCTGGACACGGTACACACAAACCGAGGAAGAAATGAAGAGGCTTCTGAATGAGCTAGATACCTCAAAGTCAATGGGGCCAGATATCATCTCTCCATGGGTCCTGGAGAGAGGGAAACAGAGGCACTATGTGTCCCTAACAAT